>CM021776.1:1465616-1496083 GCA_011076525.1 Nettapus auritus | reverse complement strand
TTTTTTTTTTTTTTTTTTTTTTTTTTTTTTTTTCCCGTGGAACTTTGTTCTTGCATTTACTGTTTTTTGTCACAGGATGGCAGCATGAGTAAGACCCTAAGAAGGTATAGCAGTGAGTTCTTTTTGACATTTTAAAGATTTGTACAGGGTTAGCTTGTTGCTCTTAAAGGTGAGGGGTCAGACATAACTTTGATTACTATAGACTGTGAACATCTGAGTTTCCAAAGCTTATACACTGTTAGGTAATCTGAAAAGTAAACTATGAATGGTTGAAGTGGATAAACTTATTCAAAAGATGACGTCCATTCAGATCAGGCTTTTTAAACAATGTGAGCTTACTTCTTATATTTTTTATTTTCCAGATTAGAATCCAAGGCTCACTTTGAGCATGCTTGTGTTGATTTGGAAATCTTGTTCTGTTACCAGGCTACAAGATTCTGTGAATGTATTTTAAACAAACAAACAAAAAAACAATTAAACATAAACCAAACAAATCTAACCCAAATGCCTGGATCCCTAAACCCCAGGGGAGCTTAGTTCTTCATAGGACTTTGTGGAACAGACCCCTTCTGAAATCAGTCATTTGATCATTATCATTGCCTTAATTAGGTCCTGAGAAAGAGCTCTCACAAAATACTAGTTTGTGTAGGACAACTACTACTACTAGCTATACCCATGTCAGGTGCAGTGATTGTATCTCAAAAATGTGCTATGTATATACGTCTGTGTGTGTATATATTTAAAGAAATAATAAAAAAGCATGGGCCTGTAAATCTCCTCAACCAAAAGAAGTACCTGCTTTTCAGATGAAGTGGCTCTTGAACGTGTATGCATATGTTCTGATTCATGCAAAATCATAGATCATTTTTTCTTGCCAGCCATTGCATTTGTCTTTGAAACTGTTGGCTTAAAAACATAAGATAGGAGTGGAGGGAAACATTCTTTCCCTTCCTGACCTAATATTATTAGTTTTTGTTTCTGTTACTTAAATCTGAACTGTTAAAGCTTAATAGCCTTCATTTACTCTGAATTTTGTTCTCTGCTGTTTTATCGTCCTACTTGACTGTTATATTTAGAAGCCTCCTATCTGAAAATTTGGACTCTCAATGCTTATTCCAACTCTGAGAGACATGACAATAATCTACCTCCTTGTATGGACACTGGACTGCAGACTGGATTCTTCTCCCAGTCTCCTAGGACATGTCTGTTTGGCACAGTGTCTTCTCTTGTAGAGGTTCAGGACCCATCCTGGATGCAGAGCAGTCTGAGTTCATCTGCACCTGCTGTAAGCAAGTTGTCTGAAATAAAAATGTTTGCCTACATATCTACACAACTTCCAGAATCACTGCAGCGGTTGTCTATTAACAACTGAGCATTTTCGGTGTTATGTTCATAAATATGAAGGCAGGTCTTCTTATGAAACATCTTTTTCCTGTCATGCTTTTTATCAGAGATGAATGAAGAACTGCTTTGGGCTGGGGGCAAAAACTCACGTTACAATTTTGGAAGGGGGTTACTGCAAGAAAAAACAAGTGTATGTACATAATGAGCAAAATCAACTCCACGTAGTTCCTAGTATTTATTTATGAATGCCAAGTAACTGATTTTCCAAACAGCTAGTAGAAGCGCAAGTGCTATGTAATAAATGGTAATCTTTATTTTCTTTTGCTTTTCATAGGAACAAGAATGATTATTATAGGGCATTTGCAATAACAAGGGAGGAATTGATGAGATGTTGTTAGGTTTCACGTGAATTTTGGGTAATACACGTGCTAATGCATCATTCAGTGTGATTCTGTCTATCTAATTTCTCTTCCCTTCCAGACTTCTTTCATATCAGGTCTTCATTTGTTCTTGCAGATAGTAAAGCACTTATTTCTAACATAAAGCTAAATCAACCACAAAGCTAACAATGTCTCTGATCCATGCTGTGATGTTTATTGGTCACTTTCCTTTTGGGAATTGCTATGTTCTCTTGAAAGCATCAAAGAATTCTACAGTAAATCCAATCCTGCATCCAACCAAGACACCCCTTCTGCTGAAGAGGGCTAAGGTTGTGCATTATTCCTCCAGATGCCAACAGTGCTGGTCCTGAGCGTACAGGAGTGTTCAGCAAGCAGCAGTGTGGTGCTTTTCCCCTGCTGCTAGGGATCTAAGCAAACCTGCTCTGTAGTGCTCCCAGCTGTCAGTAATTTTTAGAGGCTTTAACTATATTGCTTACTATGTAGCTTTACATTTACAAACTCTATTGCTTTGTCCGTTTTATTCTGTGAGTGGTTCATGTCCTTCCTATTCATTTTCTGTGTATTGAGTGTTATTTCAGCTCTAACTTGTTTGACGTTCTTGCTAGTAGTATATTTGTATTCACGGAAAAACATGTGAGCAATTTCATCTATTGATGCTGTACAATGTGCCTATTAGATATACAAGTAGCATTTGAATATATCCCCCAACCATTGTTAGGCCTCTTCAAATGATAATGTGGCCACGTTCCTCTTTGAGGCTGATGAAGCATAAGAATGAGTCTGCAATCTTCAAGGACCTGTATGTTGTGCTAGCAGTGACCAGAAATTGAAAGTAATTGCTTCCATTACTTACACAGTGAATAGTGGAGAATGTGTGGCTTCATTATGTTCATTAGTTTTACTTGTAGATTACAGCCATTAGCAAATCATAGCATTTCAGTTTGACAGGCTGTTTTGGGGAGCTCATCCCTTTTCCCATGATGGTATCATGAGCTGAAAAAGAGCAAAAAATAGTTAGCTATTCTCCAGACACTTGTATGGGAAGAAGTGTGGAATAAACTAGAGGCTGAGTTTTAAAATCTCTAGTTATTCTGTACCAGCTTCTTCACTAAAAATGGCTTTGTGCAGTACAACTTATTATGCAGTGATAAAAATACATACACATCTTATTGGCCTCTTTTTTTACAGAACTCTTTCTGCATATTTGAAATGAGGTACAAGCATAAGGAAGTTTGCCTTTAATTTCCCAGGAAGGAGAGATTAGTCTCACTGTTTTTTGGTTAAAGGTTCTAACAGTAATAAATGATGTTACATGAAAGTAATCTCAGTGACTCTAGCACAACCAGAGAGCTGCAAAGTCTGTTTATTACGACTCCTTCGAAGGCAAGAGTGGAGAATGACAAAAAATACATTAACATTTATTTCCTGATCTGCATTTTCAGCATGTCTGCCTCCTTTATGGAAGAAACTGGCAAGGCCCTTTATGGAACAGCTAGCATGTGGGAGTCCTCAGCAGGATCACAGTGTGCTCTGAGTAGTCTCACTAAAAAATAGTAATGACACAAGAAGGAAAACAAGTATCTGCTGGTAATGTATATTCTAGTGAGTGAGTTACTTGACTATAAATAGTTCAAATGCATAACAGTTGCAAAATGGAAAAAAATTAACTTAAGCGGAATATTAATTAGGCATCTACTTTAGGCCTGCAAAGCATCTCGTTCCTCAGAGGGAACTGGGGAAATTCACAGTGCAGGGTTCTTGAAATGTTTGCCTTGACATGATTCTGGCTCAATGAAGTCAAATTATTGCAGAAACTCTTGAAGGCACTTTTAAATTTACCAGGTTAAAAAAGGCTATTACATTAAATAGAGAAAATAAATTGAATGATCAAATATTGAAATCACTCTTGCTATTTTGGCTATAAACGAAGTCAAACTGGTATCATGAAACATCTGAAAATTGCCTTTTCCCCCAACAACTGACAACCATAGAACTCAGTGCTCAAATTGGTTAGCTCCTTTGCTTAAAGTGGGATCTTGATCTATAAAGCGGGCTGTAAGCAATAAAAATGACAGCATTTGCCTTCTCAACAAAAGGCAACCAACCTTGTTTTCATCAGTCCACTCCAGGCACCTTCCATCCATGAGTACTTTGACTAAAATGTCATCTTAGATGTCCTGTATGATTCCAAATAAAATTATCAGCTTTGAACATGAGTGCAGTTTTCCTTTTAATTAATGGGGATTAATTCTGTAATAGCTCTCTGCAGTTGGTGGTCTCTAACAAATGCTGTTGCTATTTGGCATGTACTGAGAACAAGACTTTATTCTGAGTCAGCAATTAATACCCTAACTTTGGCATAGCTGTCAGGTTTACTTTGGCCTGTAGCTCTTTGCTTCTTTTCTTGCTTCTTTACTTGCCTCTGGTGGCATATTGAGGTTTTGTTGTTTTGATGTCCCTGGGTAATGAATACTCAGAAAACACACATGATAACATGTTTTTTGTTTGTTTGTTTTTGTTTTTGTTTTAGAAATTGATTCCTCTGTGAGAAAGTCACTTGGCCACATTTGAAATTGTCTTCATAACTCTCTTCTTCCCCACTTCCAGCAGAAAGTATTCTTCTAAGTACATTACTGTTGTACTGAGGAGTTACAATGGTGGGAGTTGTTTGGGGATGGAGAAGAAAAAGGATGGACTTCTAAAAATGCTTGGGCTACCGGGGAATGGAAACCACAACATTCTCTTCTGCTTTGAGACTTAATATAGAGAGGCAAGACTTACTTATGAATGCCTATATATATACATACATATATATATATATATATGTATAGGCATACATATATATATAGACAGACCTGTTCTTGCATTTCTACCAGGGGCTGTGTTACTAGGTAAGGAGACAGCTGATAATTAGGGGCAGCCAATTTTACAGTTGGGTTAACTTTTGGAGAATGTGAGAAAGAATGCCACATTCTTGTACAGAAAGCCAGTGGACTCTTGCTAGTCTACTGTCCAATGAAGTTGAATTAACAGTTGCTGACTTTCGCCTACTTAAGAACTGATACTTCATAATGAATCTGAAAAGGAAGTGACAAGTTCTGACAGGGTTATGTAGGTAGGGGGATACAGAAAATTAATGGAAAAGGACACTTGGAGTAAATAACGTTTCTTCCTGCAATTTTTCATCCCAAGCAACAATCTAGTACTGTTAGCTGCTTATTTATTAGGGTGGGTGTTGCAGGCAAGGTAGTAACGATCTGGTGAATGCTTTTCAAGCTCTTGCTGCCATTTCATCGAATAGCTTTAGAAGCCCCAGAGCTGATTTAAGCAAAAGATACTTGCTACCTGTGCACTGACTTTAATTTTTAAGAGAGAGGCCCAAAAACTGGTTCCCTGGAGGACGGGGAAAATTAAGCTCAATGCCTAGTGGAATTTATATACAGATTAACTTTAAGAAGTAAATGAAATACCCACAAAGTGCTATCACATCTTTTCAGGGGCAGTTAGCTGCTACGAAATGAGATTCTCTTTTGTTATGGGAGTATCTGCCTTCCAGGCTTGCACTGATTTCTGCACTGAAGTTAATGGTGTCCCGAACATTGCTTCTGAAATATATGAAAAGTTATTCAAAAAATTATTTCATGTTAGAGTATTCATACCTTGTTACAAATTGGAAAATGGGATAATTTGTTCAGGTATCCCTTTTTGACCAGTGAATTCTTAGTGAAAACCGTGTGGGGAAATAATGTATGCAAAATAGATTGTGTGTATCACTATGCCAATATTTTTCCTATTAAAATGTATTAGAGGTGAAAATTGACTCTGAAAACTAAATTTCTTGGTAATTTTCTACAAAAAGTAGTGTTAAAATGTATAGTAGAAATTCAAATCTTTGGTACAATGTGATCTGAAAACTATAAATGTTAAATTTAATAATTATTCCTAAATGGAGCTTTGCTTTTAGTAATATCTATGATGATATTTATTGGTGACTGGCATTTCCCTGGAAGTCTTTAAAGGATGTTTAGATCTAGAGCTAGGTGATATGGTTTAGTAGAGGACTTGTTAGCATTAGGTCAGAGGTTGGACTCGGTGATCCTGGAGGTCTCTTCCAACCTAGACGATTCTGTTATTCTGTTATTTTGTTTGCCTAAGATTATATTCTTTTTACTAGATTTTATTCTGTAATCTCCTGAAAGAGAGAAGACTTTCATAGGTTTAGAAACGTAGGATTCAAATATTCTTGATTAAATTGAAATAACATTTTAGAATAGAATTCTAGTTCTGCATGCACTGGGATAGTTGAATGCAAATCAAGTATTTAAAGATACTGGATTTTATTGCTGAGCATCAGACAAGATTAATGTTCTGTAGATTTTCATGTAAGCACATTATATTTTGTCTGTAATGTAGTATTTATTTGTAATGTGCAAATGAAGAACAAGATTTGGTTATTTTTTATTGTATGTGACTTGCTGAATGAGAACGCTTTGGAGGAAGGGAAGTGTTTCACTTTTTTCTTTCCATGTAAAAGCAGCATGTATGGTGGGCCATGATTGGAGCAGGACAGACCACACAACGTGAGCTACTTTGCACGAGTGCCAGTGCTCGCTGATCCTCCTACCCCAGATGCAGCAATGTCTTTTGTGAATAGAAACATTTATACAAATGAGGTTTTTGAGGAATGACTTATGTCATTCTGAAAGTAAATGGAGAAACAGCCTTTTAAATTGTGTATGGAGCTTGTCTAAGGGTACTAAAGTCACTAAAAATTATGCAACTTCACTGGACTTTGCATCAGGCTCTGAAACTTTCCTATCAAATTTAAAAATTGCTTGATCTAAGTGTTACTTGTATTGTTTTACTGAAATAGCATGGTCAGCTAGTATAAGATATACATTAAAAAATAATAATAATCAACAACCAGTATTCAGAGTGGTGGAATAGGTACTTTTATGCACTTTTCTGGGTAGCAGCACAGAATTGCCTTCTCAGGATGGCTGTGTTCCACTGCTGTTAACTGCTAAATAGATGATCTAAAGTGCACAGGCAAATGCATGCTCTGTTCATGAATATTTTCCATACTGAACATCTTTTATTCCAAAGAGCAAGCCCAAGGTTAAGCCACTTCCTTGTGCTGTGTGCATGCTGGTCCCAAGGCCCATTGTCAGATTTCTTTTTATCGTGTTCATTCACCCGTATATCCTATGAAGGATTACAGTGCTAAATTGTTATACTCTACACTCAGTGCCATTAATCTTGTGTGAGTAATTTAAGTTATTGCAGGTTATTAGCTGTTCACCTTGAAAACCTGTGAATAAAAAGAAGAAAATTATACTGATGTCTATATATGAATTGATAAAGTAGTGGCTGAATTATGTAATTGTCATTAACATAAGAAAGGAGACAATGTAATTTAAAGTATTGTTTTAAGTTTACTGTTACTTAGTAACTGAAGTAAATTACACACCTTGGTAGTTTGAAAGCATATTTTCTCTTCCTTGCTTTTTTCATCATCACATACACCGAAACATTCCAGGGTTTATTTTGCTGAGGAGTCTTTCCTGTTGTCCTTTCATTTTTTTTCAGTTTGTGTCAGTGCCTTACGTTAGATTCTGGAAACTAAAATGCTTTCTGAACTCATCAGGCTTCTGAAGAAAGAATTACTGTCCATTATGCGTGTTGCTTTGTTTTTTATACAGGAAGAATTTAGCATTGTCACTATCAAGCTCTAAAATTTTCTTAGGAAAGAATATATTAGGATTATGTACATTGAATGCTGACTGTTGATTCAAAGTGTGAGGATCAGTTTACCGCTTTGTTAGTGAAAGATAAGAAAGAACTCTTCAGAAAAGAATGGGAACTAAAAAAAAAAAGTATATTTTTAATTGTTAATTAAATCTTTTCAAACTATTTTATATTTATTTATATTTAGTTGCCTTTTGGAAAAAAATGGCATAATTCTTTGGATTCAAAATGAAAATATTGAATTATCTGGTCTTGCTTTCTCTTTGCAGTTCAATTTCTGTTTAACTATGTAATATATTTCACATACTTTAAATTCATGAGTTCTGATACTTGATCATACAAGTCTTTCAGTTACAGGGTATGATGTTTTATTGTACTGCAGTTATCGAATAATGGAATTGTAACTGACTTTACAGTCATTGCAGTGTATGAGAGAAGTAAGGCTTGCTTTGGATATATGATGATTATCTTATTTATTTTTTTAAGGACGGAAGGTAGCATAGAAGGTGCATAGAAGCACCAGGCTATGCTTATTTTCTCCCTTCATTTCTCTCCTAGCCTGGGCATCCACATTCTTGACCTCCTCTTCTTGTGAAGTATTTTGTCTTGAGAGATATAAGCTCTTAGATTTCTTAGTTGACACTGGTCATGATTGCAGCTAGTAGATAGCAGTTTCAGCTAGGATTTTGTATAAGTGATTAATTTCTGGTTATTAATTTTTTCCTTATCTCTACTGTGATTATGGGCATGAGTGTTTGTAAAGTACTTTGAAAATTAAGGGGAAGTGTTTGAAAAGTATAAAGCATAGCCATTCTGACATTCTCTGTCTGAACCTTAGAAAGGGATTAACCTTCAAGGTAGTCTGCTAGGATCAGTTCTGAGAAAGTAGCGAAGGATTTCAGCTCATTTAACGTGGTTTGAAATTTAGAAGAGGCTTCTTAAATTAATTGTATTTTGAAAAGCTAGGTCTAGTCATATTGGCTTGCTGTCTTTTGTACTAGGCCATTGATTGTTTTATTTCACTATGCATAGTTGACATACTATTTAATATTTTGAATTGTACGGAAGGGTCTGTTATCACTAATAACTTAAATCCAGTTTATCCCAAAGCATTATTCTCCAGAAGTGCTGTTGTCTCTAACATACCATTTCACTTCTGTGAAGTTTTAAAAGTATTTCTGAGTCCATTCCGAGCTTTCCCCACTGAAAAGCCTGACCTCTATGGTAGGGGGAGTACCCCAGATTTCCCTGGGAGCAAACATATTATTGCTGTTCTGGTCTCTTTGTAAAGAAGTTTGTGGTTATTACAGACAGGCAGCAGCTTTGCTGTGCACCAATCCACAAGTAAGTAGAAGTCTTAGAAAGCTGGGTTCTGGCAGTTCCTGTGCTATTTGTACAAGCAATCCGTGTGTCTGGTAATGGAAATATTTTCTTCCAGTTATGCTGAGACTGTTTAGGCACTAAGCTTTTTGCTGTTCCTGATCACATCAGGAAGCAGTGTATCGGGAAGTTTTCTCTATTAGAAATTTGTGTTCTTCAAAAGGGAAAGCACACCCCTTACCAGACTTCCTTGGACAGCTCTACCTGGGAATATCAGGTGTGATTCCAAATGACGTTATTGATAGAATATGTGGCTGCATTCCCAGTATTAAATTTAACTTAGTACTACTTCAGCAAGGATGGGAACCGTGCTGTAGACAAAGTATGCAGGTACTGCTTCCACTTGCATGAAATTCCTGTTTCTTCTCCACGGTGTTGCCTCCATCATGAATTTATTGCCTTCTAGATTGTTGCAGTGCTGATCTGCTCTTTAGAATCTCCGATTTCCATT
Source organism: Nettapus auritus (assembly GCA_011076525.1). Taxonomy (NCBI): domain Eukaryota; kingdom Metazoa; phylum Chordata; class Aves; order Anseriformes; family Anatidae; genus Nettapus; species Nettapus auritus. The sequence goes on along the minus strand of CM021776.1, from coordinate 1,486,759 downwards.
TTTGTTTTTCTTGCATGGTGTGAAGATGAAAGAACAAACAACAAGTGGTTCTAAAAATAAGCTGTAAAAGCTCTTGGGCTTGACAAAAAATAGGAACTACTCATAGATTTGTTCCATAAAAAATAAGTTATGTGTAGTATGACATTGTGTGCACCAAAACTTTGAGCTTACAAAGCACCAGTGCTTTAATTTTTTTTAACAATATAAATATTCATATGACAGTTTAAAATAAAGTAGCGAATTTGTTCTATGCTTGAGAAGTGATTTCAACAGTCCCTATTTAAAAACAAAAATAAATAAAATCTTGAAGTGAGATGGCTAAACTGCAAGATAAAGGAACTGTATAATATTGCTAAAACAGACATCTGTTCATACAGAAAATTCATGAGACTGGTCCTTGAAATTATTTTTTCCTCTTCTAAAATAAGATGACTTAATGAAAAAAATTGTATTTTTCCCCAAAGTTAATTATTCTGGAATCTGATTAGACAAAGACGACAAAGCAATGTTTATACTTGGCAGTTATTAACTCAGGAAGGCCAAATGCTTTTTCCAGGTGCATACTATCTGTAACCCTCCCTAGTCTGCAGAAATACTGAGATGTGTGTGTGTGTATGCAGAAGGGAGAATATTTATATGTGGTTTCAAGAAGTATTTTTATTCAACCTCTGTATCTCCAGTTATCCTGTAGGAAGATATTGAAGTCATCACAGAAATTCTACATGTAGAGAAATGAGATTTAAGACAACTTTGTGAATGATTGCTCAGTTTGATGACAAATATGAGTCAATTACTTACCAATTGTTGTTTTCTGTATTAATCTAATTGTCAAGATTTAGCTAGGATTCCCATCCAAGATTGGAAGCCAGTTATTGTGGGATTCTAACAGTACATCTAGAATTCCTGCTTTGGATTTTCTGAAGTTTTGATTATGATACTTTTTGCAGAGACATGGAAGAACTGAAATGCTTCACACGATTAGCTTCTGTTATATGAAAATTAATCTGCTCTGCCATTAGAAGGTTATTCTCAGTTTTAAGTAGCAACCATTTTATATTTTTAACCCAATAATGATATTAATAAATAATAAACACAATATAATAACCTAGTATTTCCCCACATGAACTATCCCCTTAGTTAATGCCAGTTTAATAATCAGCATTGAACGTGAAAATTAAATAAAGATGGTATCAGTGTCATGTTCCTAAAATAAACAAAAAAGTTGTTGATTTTCACACCTCACCAAACACTTCCGGTCTAGGTAAGCGTGTAAAGTCTAATGTTAAACTGGACATCTTAATGTTGAATCATTTCTAATTCATTATTTTCTTAAACCCTGAGTTCAAGGGCACAGGTTTGACAGGCAGAAATGCAGTAATAATTGAAAAGAAAAAAAAGTATTTTAAAAAAATTCATATTTAATAATTGTAATCCTTCACTGCTTGTTTATGGGTTCAAGATATATTTCTGTAGAAATGGGAATAAGATTAAGCAACTTATTTGTGTTGTGGGCTGAGTTCCTTCAGCTGCGTGAGTTAGCGAATGAAAATATAAACATTTAAAATGAATTTAAAAATATCTCTTTGAGTTACTTTAGCCCTTCTAATTCTTGAAGTCTTATATTTTAGATTTAAAAATTAAATGAAAATAGTACTGCTCCTTGGGATGGCATATTTTGTTCTAAAACAATGAAGATTTTTTTAAAAAAGTCTTTCTTTATTGAGCTTAATATTACTACTGAAAACAATAGCTTCTTCAGGGAACACAGTTAAATGGAATAATATTCATGTGACCAAGGGCAATTATAAATGTGCATTTGGTTGTATGCCTTACAATTGGAAAGTGACAAAATATGTAAATTTTACAGTCGATCAGTATATTCTAATACATTCCATATGAGTGAGTTCATGCATCTCCTTGTTCCTTCTGATGACTGTTAGAGTTCATCAGAAACCAGAAGAGTGAAGAGCTACACTACGGTAATACTCTGCAAAGTTGAAATTGCAACATTGAGCTGTTGCTAGCAGGCTTTGCAAGATGTGGGTCAGTTCAACAAGTAATACTGTCAGTCTTGATCTGTGTCCATTTATCCATGTCCATTATTGTTTATCAGTTAGCTCACAGTGAGGAAAACTTTGGGGGAATGCTGAGAAATTACATCTTTTAAGGGGATACACTACTATTAATGTAACAAAGGGAGAAAGCAATGTCTTCTCTGTCATTTGTCCTTCTCGTTTTCTTATTACCTGTGAACTTACAGCAAAAGAATAAGTCTGGTGGTTCAACCAAGTCCTATAGAATCAATCTTTATAGAATCACTCTTTACGGAGTTTTCTGGGAGTGGAACAGAGAACAAAAATTATTATGCTGTACTGTTAATCCATGTTAGGCTCAAATCTTGAAAAACATGTAAATCTGTCTTTCCATCTCAATAAGGATTCAGTAGAATGATAAAAGGTAGAGAGGCAAATGTCTAATCTGCTGAGAGGAATGGGACACCTTTTTGAGAAGAGCTGAGACAGGTATAACTATCATACAATAGAGATGAAAAGGGAGGGAAGGGTGGCTTGAGAGCTGTATAAAATCACTGACAAGGAAAGTGATGAAGAAATTATTTGCTGTTTTTCTTAACAGAATACTTTAAGAACTTTGAAATTCAATTCAAAGATGTTTTCATTAGACAAAATTAATCTATGCAATTCCTTGTCATGGGGTATTACTGATGCTAAAGTGTAAGTTCAAAAAACAATTAGATAAATGCACACAGGAAAATTATATCAGAGAGTATTAAATGTTAAGCAAATGTTTCCTTTGTCTTGAAATTCATAAATCAGAATCCTGCTGCATAGCAGAATATATTGGGAGAATATATAAATATATACTTGATTCCTTTTGACTCCTTTTTATAGTCTGTCTGTGCATCTGCTGCAGGATGCTGTATGGGTGGTTACTGTGTTCATCTGGTATTGCTATTCTTACATTCATAATAATTATTTGTTGGCTGCACCAAGTCAGGTACCTCATTTAATGCTGACTCTGTATGAGAATGTAATTTGTGATTGTTTCAGGGCAATGAGCAATATCGGAGCCCAGGTGCAACTTCCTATGCTGAGCAGAAACAAATCCACAGCATGTCGCTGTGTCTTGGATTTGTTTCTTGACTGTTTGCCCTTCATTACAGTGTTTGTATGTTAGCTTGCTGAGTGGAGAGTGTATGATTTAAGCATTGTATTAAGTTTTGGTTGCATACTGGTATGAGTACACTGGTTGGCAGAGTCCCTTGGGAGGCGGTACTGAAGGGCAGAGGAGTCCAGGAAGGCTGGGCGCTCTTCAAGAGGGAAATCTTAATGGCGCAGGAACGGTCTGTCCCCACGTGCCCAAAGACGAGCTGGCGGGGCAGAAGACCAGCCTGGCTAAACAGAGAATTGTGGCTTGAGCTTAGGAGGAAAAGGAGGGTTTATAATCTTTGGAAAAGTGGGCAGGCCACTAAGGAGGACTATAAGGATGTTGCGAAGCTGTGCAGGGACAAAATTAGAAAAGCCAAAGCTCAACTGGAGCTCAATCTGGCTACTGCCGTTAAAGATAACAGAAAATGTTTTTATAAATACATCAATACAAAAAGGAGGACTAAGGAGAATCTCCATCCTTTACTGGATGCGGGGGGAAACTTAGTTACAAGAGATGAGGAAAAGGTGGAGGTGCTTAATGCCTTCTTCGCCTCAGTCTTTAGCGGCAATACCGGTTGTTCTCTGGATACCCAATTCCCTGAACTGGTAGAAGGGGATGGGGAGCAAGATGTGGCCCTCACTATACACGAAGAAATGGTTGGTGACCTGGTACGGCACTTGGAAGTGCACAAGTCGATGGGGCCGGAAGGGATCCACCCGAGGGTACTGAGAGAACTGGCAGAGGAGCTGGCCAAGCCGCTTACCATCATTTATCAACAGTCCTGGCTATCGGGGGAGATCCCAGTTGACTGGCGGCTAGCAAACGTGACGCCCATCTACAAGAAGGGCCGGAGGACTGACCCGGGGAACTACAGGCCTGTCAGTTTGACCTCAGTGCCAGGGAAGCTCATGGAGCAGATTATCTTGAGAGTCATCACGCAGCACTTGCGGGGCAAGCAGGCGATCAGGCCTAGTCAGCATGGGTTTATGAAGGGCAGGTCCTGCTTGACGAACCTGATCTCCTTCTATGACAAAGTGACGCGCTGGGTGGACGAGGGAAAGGCTGTGGATGTGGTCTACCTTGACTTCAGCAAGGCTTTTGACACCGTTTCCCACAGCATTCTCCTCAAGAAACTGGCTGCTCTTGGCTTGGACTGGTGCACGCTTTGTTGGGTTAGAAACTGGCTGGATGGCCGGGCCCAAAGAGTCGTGGTAAATGGAGTCAAATCCAGTTGGAGGCCGGTCGCTAGTGGCGTTCCCCAGGGCTCAGTGCTGGGGCCAGTCCTCTTTAATATCTTCATCAATGATCTGGATGAGGGGATCGAGTGCACCCTCAGTAAGTTTGCAGATGACACCAAGTTAGGTGCGTGTGTCGATCTGCTCGAGGGTAGGAAGACTCTGCAGGAGGATCTGGATAGGCTGCACCGATGGGCTGAGGTCAACTGCATGAAGTTCAACAAGGCCAAGTGCCGGGTCCTCCAACTGGGCCGCAATAACCCCAAGCAGAGCTACAGGCTGGGAGATGAGTGGTTGGAGAGCTGCCAGGCAGAGAAGGACCTGGGAGTGTTGGTTGATAGTCGGCTGAATATGAGCCAGCAGTGTGCTCAGGTGGCCATGAAGGCCAACAGCATCCTGGCCTGTATAAGAAACAGTGTGACCAGCAGGGCTAGGGAGGTGATCGTCCCCCTGTACTCGGCTCTGGTGAGGCCGCACCTCGAATACTGTGTTCAGTTTTGGGCCCCTCGCTACAAGAAGGACATGGAGGTGCTTGAGCGAGTTCAGAGAAGAGCGACGAAGCTGGTGAGGGGCCTGGAGAACAAGCCCTACGAGGAGCGGCTGAGGGAGCTGGGATTGTTCAGCCTGGAGAAAAGGAGGCTCAGGGGTGACCTTATCACTCTCTACAGGTACCTCAAAGGAGGCTGTAGCGAGGTGGGGGTTGGTCTGTTCTCCCACGTGCCTGGTGACAGGACGAGGGGGAATGGGCTTAAGTTGCGCCAGGGGAATTTTAGGTTGGATCTTAGGAAGAACTTCTTTACCGAAAGGGTTGTTAGGCACTGGAATAGGCTGCCCCGGGAAGTGGTGGAGTCACCATCCCTGGCGGTCTTTAAAAGACGTTTAGATGTAGAGCTTAGGGATATGGTTTAGTGGGGACTGTTAGTGTTAGGTCAGAGGTTGGACTCGATGATCTTGAGGTCTCTTCCAACCTAGAAATTCTGTGATTCTGTGATTCTGTGAGTGGTCTTTGATAGATGCACACTGTGTTAGAGGAATGATGTATTTGCATTGCTTATCTCTTCACCTGCATGGCATCTTGCATGTTTATAAAAGGAAGAAAAAAAATCTGTATTGCCTTTTTACTGTAAACTGTACTAAACTATTTTTTCTGCTGTTTCTTGAAGTAATTTACCATGCCTTTGTGGATTATATTTGTTAGTTCAATTAGTTTTAAACTCCTTGATAAAAACAATTTTAGTCTTACTCTTTGGGAAGATCAATTAAAATTATTTAGCTATAGAAAAATCAACTGACAGCTGAAAAAATGCTTGAAGACACCTGTAAGAGTTTGTTTTGCTTAAAATTCTCTTAAAATTAACTTAATATTCATTTAGAGTTGAAACTCAATCTGCAAGAACCTCCTCCTACAACGAACCTGGATGGGAAACCAGCACTGCTCAGGTGTTGTGTATGTTGATGCACTGGGATGTGCAGCCTGAATGGAGAATTCCACATCTGAATGTTACTTGTGTGTTGTACAGCAGCTCCTTGCTATGTATTACTCACAATCATTTTTTTGTTTAAAATATATACATTAGAAATACAAGCTGACATGGTGAGTCTTTGATACATCATTAAAGTAATTTGCAGTCTGTTGCTCTAAATAGACTATTAAAAGTCATGCTGTTTTCCTGATTAGCTATCAGTAGCTTCTTTACATTTTTCTTCCAATTTCTAGCTAAAATAGCAGAGCTGTCTACAGCTAAAATTAAACAAACAAACAAACACTACATACACTTTTTTTTTTTTTTTTTTTTTTTTTTTTTTTTTTTTTAACCTCCTGCACAGTTTGTTAGTGGAGAAGAGTAGTAAATCAACTTGAATCTGGGCCCAACAACTGACACAATACTTACGCCATGCTTATTGTGTGAGAAACTAACTGTAGCATCATTAATCAAGCTGTCAGGTACAATCTGAAAGTCCTGTATTTATTACATAAAGAGGAACTCCATGAAGAAATGGATCCCCTATGATGAATGTGCACTGGACACCAATTATTGTGGTGCTATTAATCATTATAACCATAGTTAAAGTAGACGGAGACTGTGAACTTAAACTTCTGTGGGGAAGAAATGTGACTGCACATTCATATATACTTTGTGAGCTTCATAACCTTAAAGGGTCTTTTGATGAGATGACAACTAGAATCGAGCGTTGCCAGGTTTAACTTAAAAACACTTTAATGGAAAGTGTGATGGATTTGAAATTTTCTTGCCATGCGTGCTCTGTGAACACATGCATCGTACTGACTTTATGCATCATACCGAGTTTGTCTTTCACTGTTGTCTTTGACTTGAAATCTTACATTTTAAGTTTTCTAGTATTCTTAAAATGGTGTTTGTTTTTGTAGTTGGAAAATTTCTCATATACTTTCAGAATGAAAAAAAATACATTCCCAAAGAATGTATTGGCAAGAATGGGATGTAATATATAATAATTATATATTCCAGCTAACAAGTAAATCTTTGCAGATCTATTTAATGAAACTTTACAATATGAAATTGTATCAAACTGTTTTCTTGTGTGGTAGGAATCACTGTGGTTTACAATTTTTCAGGTAACTGAAATATTCTGTAAATAGTCCTGTGGCAGATAGTTTTCCTGTCTTAATCCTCCCGTGATTTTTGGAGCTTTCTGTATGAAAGTGAGCTACTTTCTGAGTAGCTCAGTGCATTTGACACAAGTAAAAAGAACTGTAGAGGCAGTGGATCTGAGTGCTTTGTTGCTGTGTAGCATCACTGCAAGGAAATAAGTGTACTTTCTAGTTCAGACTGAAAACAATATTCAGGTAAATTCCAGACTTTTCAAAAAAAAAAAAAAAAAAAAAAAGGCTGTGAAATCATTAATATCTGTGGAAATGTGACACCTCCCTCTCAAGCAGGAATGGTACAAAATGGTTTAGATCACTTAACAGATCTGCATGAATTATTAAGATCCAAAATATGTATTTTAACCATGTCTTTTACTTCAACAGTAGCTTTTGAAAGCTTTTTTCTTGTATTAATTTCTCTTTGAAATAATTCTCATTCACTTCCTATATTTTGAAGATCATGCAAATATAGGTATTTGGATGGCCAGTGCTGTAAACCAAATATTGATGTTTAAACTCTTTGATTTGGCTGCTCATCCTTCTCAAATATTTTCGCAAATAACACTGAGCTGTGGCAGAAATACGGAGTTCAATTTTGGCCTGATATACACAGTACTATGCTCAAGCATTCTCATTTTTTTAACGGGATTTGAGTAGAAACCCTTTCTGCTGCTCTGCCTTTGCTTTTCAAATTATCATTTGAATCCTAAAGAGTTTTCAGGATTTCTAGTCCTTTTTCAGCCTGCTGAAAGGAAACGTATCCATCTGAATGTCTCTGCAGAGAGGAAGCCAGTCACATGAGGCCACTTTCTGAACAATACACCACAGAGTATTCAGACAGAGCTGAGCAAAGCCACAGTCAGAATTAATTGCAAAAAATTATATAATTACAGCTGCACTGAATGAGACTAGACCACAGCATCTGTTCCAGCCTCAACTGCATTTATTCTTGCTTTTGGGGGAAAATTGCAAACTAGGATATATTCTTTACTGTGCTATTTTGTGAATTGCTAAATGAATTAGTGGTATATTTAACAGGGTATTCTCAAGTGAAATAGGTATTTTAAAAACACCATATGGTGATAAAGTTACCAAAGAAAGAGTTATCATTCAAATTATCACTTAAATCCTGAAGGGTTTTTAGGATTTATTTTCTTTTCTTGTGTTACTTCAGATTGCTTATATTGTAACTGGAGATTACTTTTATGTGATCATAAAATAAAATGGTGACTTAAAAATGAAATCTCCCTGCATCTTGAGTCCAAACACAGTTTATAATGTATAAAAACAATATTGCTTTAAGTTTAAATAGCCAATGAAATAGCATGGAATAGGATGCTTTTGAATCTAGAATGAGATTGTGAAGAAACAACAATCTACCAATAGCAAACCTCTGATTTTTCACAGTTGCTCAGTTTTCATAATGTATATATATTTGTATGATTTAAAGTGTATGGAGGGCAGTTTATAGTTCTAACATAAACATTGGTACATAAGCAGACAACATTTCTCTGCAATCCTCTCTTCTGGGACGTAACTGCTGAACTCAAGATATTGATGTGCTCTGCTCATTAGTTATCTAATGGCTTTGCTTATCTGGAATCAAGTTGTGGCAGAATGGGCACTCTGGAGGCTGTCATGAATGGTGTGCTCAAAAGAGAAACACCTTTTTCTGAAAAAGCAGCATGAGGAACTGAAGCTTCAAAATACACAGTGAGAAAGGCAAAGCTGAGTTTAGTTGAGTGCTCTGCTTGCATGACTAATATTGCTGTCCTACCCACTGGGTCTACCTCTGGCCTCTCAAGCAAGCAATCAGGAAATGCATCCTGCCTGCCTAGTGTTTCCAGTCTTATACAATCAAAAGGTGTGAGATCATCCCCTCAAAAAAAGGGAGACTTGAGTACTGAAGACGGAGCCAGTATGTTGCATCTTCTCACTGTTTTTTAATCTTGAGGTTGAACAATTTTCAGGATTTCCTCTATAATCATGAAATTGGTATAGATTTGAGTTCTAATTGAAAAGTGTGTATATATGTGTAACAACTTTTCTTACAGAAAATGAGCCTTTAATAAGGCATCAAACAGCTTGAGATTTGCTATGATGAATAAGAAAATTTGGCACATGCTGTTCTGTTATGGAAACTCTAGGAGTTCAGTGTTGTAACACAGCATTTTTTAAAGCTAATTTACTATCAAATATTTCAGAAAACTTAGCTTATCAAACTTACAATGAGTATAATTTATGTTCCAACCCAAAACTGTGTGAATCTGCATCTTACATAAACATTTAATTCATACGTTGCTTTCCTTGAGATGATGAGTAGCACGTTACTTCTGAATCCTTGTTGCTCCCCTTCTTACGCAAACATCACTAGTTTTAAGCATTTTTTTTGCACCAACTGGATTTGTTAAGTCTGATTTAAATGTTATCGCCTTAAAAGAAAAAAAAAGCAGAATACATAAGGCTTTCATTTAGTGCAAAATATCAAGAAAGAACTGCAGTAGCACCAGTTCTGTAATTTCATTTACTGCTGTCTTGCTAAGAAGGCAGATTTTTATTGTTCACACACATAATAAATGATGACAATATTTGTCAAAAACTTGTTATTATATAGGATAAGGATAAAACCGGATTTCATAATAAAAAGAACAATCAAACAATCTAATTTAGAATGTATAGTCTCTTTTGCAGTGCCAATCTGCAGAGCTGTTTGAATGATGATGAGTTCTGGTTACATAAAGAAGGTATTTTACTGAGTTGTTAACATGCTTAATTTTCACCATACTCTGCAGATGCACAGAGGCACAAATGTCAGGTTATAGCTGTGATTTTATGCATTTATGCTACTTCTTTGTTCCAAAACTCATTTTCTATTCATGTGTTAACTTCTCTTTCTGCATTAGCTGTGTAAAACCATACTTCTTTATGACCAGCCATTGTTATGTAATGGTGAACATTTTAAGCTGAAGTCAGAAAACAATAATTAAAATGATGAATAAACAGAAGATTTAATATAGTAATAATTTCTATAGATTTTCCTCCCCTCAAGTCATAAGAAATATCACAGAATCATCTAGGTTGGAAGAGACCTCCAAGATCGCAAAGTCCAGCCTCTGACCTAACACTAGCAAGTCCTCCACTAAACCATATCCCTAAGCTCTACATCTAAACGTTTTTTTAAAGACCTCCAGGGATGGTGACTCAACCACTTCCCTGGGCATGATTATGTGTACCTTTTATGTGTGAGGTTGTTAATAGGGTTAAGGGAGAGGATATCAGTTCATTGTTTGCAGGTATTTACTTACATACTTATTATAGTTTTGTTCTTGTTTTAAGAATTCATTTGATTAATTATCAGGTAAGACGTCCAACTCTTTTCTTCCTACTCCTGTCTAACTCTTACTGTTTGTATTGCAAGATCATAATTTAAGACAAAAATTAGTGGGTAGCTCACAGAGAAATTATAAAAGGTAAAGACAAATATGTGATAAACTTGAGATTAAGCCTTTAAGATGCTTGCATTTTCTTCAAAGCATCTGTGCTTATCCATGCACAATTGGTCACCATGTGTTCCACAAAGATCATACTTCAATCCAGTTTTTGTGTAATGTTTTGTGAGTCTGGATTAATTGGCTGAGATGCATTCACCGCTTTCCAACTGCAATTATTTACAATGGAGTACTCAAATTATTTTGATATTTTGGCAGATAGAGATCACTTCTGTCTCAGTTCTAATTCTGATAGCAATATTTGTTTTAATGTGGCTGAAGACTGACAAATGTGGATGGGTGCCAAAGATATACGTGGGACAATAAATGGGCAGGTTATGGTGCTGTAAACGTTAGTTTAGAAACTTCAGAGATCAGTTATGAAGATTGCCTGACCTTTGAATGGCAGTGCAGTTTTCAAGATGCGTATGTCTTGCTGAAGGAGCTTAAATAGCTGTGAACTACATTTTGGCAAGGTGTGGCATGTGTATGATGCTGAAAAACAGCACTGCAATCAATGTCTTGGAATGTTACAAAGATGAAGTAAAAGATGAAGCTTGAGGGTTTTTTCTCCAGTCTTCAGGACATATGGTCTCACAACTCAGATTTTGGAATGTTTTGTTCAAATGTTTTCTGTTGCTACTGCCTTGTCTGAAACTGTGTTCTCAGTGTTTAAATTAGTGAGATCACTCTCTCCTTTAATGTAACTGTTTTGCATAAACAAATATTGTTAGTTTATGCTTTTGAATCAATTGTTTTTTCCTGCGCTCTACTTTTATTTTTTAAATATCTGAAGACAGGCTTTCGAAATGACAAAACAGCCATATTTTTTTCTTTCAATTACAGGATACTATGTCAGTTCAGCAAACAGTCTGTGATAGAGTTGCAAGGATTTTCAAAATATTTTTTTTTTACGTAAAAACTTAATAGAAATGACTATTTTCCCTTAAAAATGAAAAAAAAAAAAATCTTAATACAAGAACCTATTCTGTTTTAGAATTAATAGTCTGTATGGTGTAGGAATACTTGTATTTAATGCTAGCTGTACAGCTTAATCCTGATGTGGAGCATATTACAATAGGTGAATTTGCGTCATGCTTCTAGTTTTTTGTTTTGCATTATCTTTTAAGATCAATTTTCACTACACTACAGTAACTTCCGTACAATCATTGGCAACCACCTTGGCAGAGACCATTTCTGGGGCAAGTTCCTATCAAGAAAAGATGCAAATAGATGAGTCAAACTGGGAACAAGTACCTCGAATTTGGAAGAAGCAGGTGCTATATGTGGATTAGCAATTAAGTGATTTGGTTTACATACCATGATTGGAAAAGAAAAATCCCAAAGTCTTTGAAGACTGAGTTCCTAAATCTACTGATCTGCCTGCCCTCATAAGAATTTGAAGGAAGATCAACTACTCTGAGTCTTTATTTGGTGTCTCCACGCAGGTTTATAGACTTCTAATTTTCTGTTTCTGTGAGCGTGAAGGTACATAGGATATATTAGAGGTGTCAGTGTTGCATGAATAGGTATGTTTGTCATGTGATAAAGGATAAGGATTGGTACAATGATAAGAATTTAAAAATGTGTAATCATAAGATTCCAAAATGACCTAACGTCTATCTGTTGTATAACCTAACTAGAGTATTTAAAGACAGTTATAAGGATAACTAACTAGTTTTGATGGTTTAAAGATGGTTTTGGACCTTGTAGATTCCAAATCCTTTCATGATGCCTACTCTACCTTTTTCATAAAAAGTATCTACCCCGATACATCCCCATTATTGTATGGTTTTGTATTAATCTAATACAGAAACAGCATTTTTGCTGTAGAGCAAAACATGAGGCGTTCAGAAATAGTTATGTAAGGCTGATTCCAGTTGTTATTGGCCACTTTACTCTTGAAATTAATTTATTAATTAATTAAATCTATTTCTGTTTGTATACCTATAACGCTATCAAGAACAACAGTGTAATATGATATGCTTTTCCATGTGTTTTTCCTTTTTTTTTTTTTTGTATGTATGCTTTGTGGAAAGCAGATATTAAATTTGGGTTCATTATAACTTTTCTGTGTGATGTTGAGTCATTCACTTCCAGGTTTTCCTGTGTGAATGTTTCCTGGTAATCTCTGTATAACACATGACAAAATGGAGCTTTGGAACTCACCAGAATATATAAAGTTCAGCAACAGTTAAAAACTTTCAAGCAGAAAGCTTGGATTTGTTGCTGGACTCTTCCCTTTCCTCCCTTCCTTTTTTGTCCACCACAACAGTGCTACCGAAGGCTGACCTCACTAGTCTTATGGATGTGAATCCATGTTCATGGTCAATCCCATATCCTACTATTACTAACTTTCAGAGGTTTTAGTACCATTTATGTACTAGCTGGGTCTTATTGACAGAATTTCATGGTGGTGGAAGATTGATTAGTGAAGGACCTTCTAACTGCTAATTCCTTTATGGTCTGTTTAGATACCAGAATACTTGGCTTTTGTCTTTCTGTTTGAGAATATGGTAGTAGTTCAGAATCATCAGTAGTCTACACCATTAAATTTTCATGGACATGCTTATTTAGTGCCCGACATTTATCCTGATGGTGTAATTTTCTGTTGTTAGGATCCTGCTATGTTTTCCCTTTTCTTCATGGATTACGAAATTAGGTTTTATCTGGACTTCACAAATTGGCAGTAGGCATTTCTGCCGTTAAAGTGATTCTTTTTTTGATCAGCAGTCTGAAGCTGGAGATAGGTCTTTGATGTTATAAAATGCCATGCTGAACAAATGCAATCTATATTCTGTTTTGCATGTAGCAATTTATGTTTGCATTTTTATTCAAAATTCATATATGAACAGCTTCAGATGAAATATATTACAGAAAGTATTTTCTGCACTATTAACATTTACTGGTTGAGCTTCACATGGTAGCTTCCAAATCAACATTGACAATTAAAGGGAAATTAAACAAGTAAGGATTAAGAAACTGCCTGCAACTAATTGGGATTTTTGTGCTGGTTGAGATTCATGACCTAAAGATCTCTTGATGGAAGCCTTGTTATAACATTATGAGTGATTAAATTATATAGCGTCATCCAAACTGTATTGCCTTCATAATATCTCTGTAAATTACCTTTCTGCTTTTTGCTCTTTGAGTCTTTGGAGCACGTGTATTTATATGTTTCTCTGTTCTCAAGGGCTCTTCTTTCATGATGAGGGTGCATCTCTCCCAACATAGTATTTAATGCAGATGTGATTCCAGTCCAGATGCAGAAGGTTCATCTAATTTGCTCTATTTATTCTATTGATGTATTTTTCTTTTTAAAATATACTTCCATGATTTCTTTATGGAGACCTAAAAATTTCAGTAAGCAAGTGTAATTTAAGTTTCTTCCTGATTAAAACCGTGATTTTCCTTTCAGTGGAATGCTTCATTCAGTATGCATCTGTTCAATGGCTGTTGTATTCCAACGTTCTGATGTTTTTATTTAACCTACTTTGAATCCAGCTGTCACTGATCTGGTGTTTTGGCCCAGTGAACATATACTGGCTTTGGTCTTACAAAAGAGATTGTCAGGATGACAGTCTGTCTTCTTTCATGCATCCTTTTTGTAATTTGCCCAGGCTGAGTCAATGAAGGCCTTCTCCATCCTGCTGAGCTGTAACTGAGGCTTTCCTTTTTGTTGGGTTGCTTATGTGTTTCATTAAGTGGTGAGCTAAGCAGTGTTCTAGCATGCTGTTATTTCAGTGCAAGTCATGTTAAAATGGCTTGTTTCCACCTACAGTTCGAAGAAACTGAGACACAGTTGGAAACCACATTTATTTAACTTTTTCTTGGTCTTTCAATATATGTTCCTGTACAAAAGTAAAAGTTTTTCTGCCAATTTGTACTGACTTTTAAATGAATTTCAGTGGTCTAGTCAAGTAAAATGATGTGAAAGAAACAGCAGTTCTTGAACTATTTCTACATTTTGTATTCTCTGGAAAGTCTTTCATGTAATTCAAGATCCTAAGCTGGTTCGTTTTATAGGGGATCACGTAAAGAATGACAAAGTGCTGCTATTCAGATAATAGGACTCAACAAAGGGATGGTATGAGAATATTTTATAATTAGTGAGACATTCTAACTACACCTTTCAACTAAATCCTGAACATAGGAGTTGAGTGGACAAACACATCTCTGGTAATCATAGAAGCACTTAGAATAAAGCCAATATAAGTAAATTAACCCAAGTGTGCTTTAAAAATAAGGAACATTCTGCTGACTACACTCCATGGCATGGTTTACACAGGCTTCTTTTCTTGGAGTCCTAGAAAAAAAAAAACACCAAAGATCGTGGTTGTGAAGTTAGAATCATAGAATCATAGAATATCCTGAGTTGGAAGGGACCCATAAGGATCATCAAGTCCAACTCCTTGCACTACACAGGTCTACCCAAAAGTTTAGACCATGTGATTAAGTGCACAGTCTAAATGTTTCTTAAATTCATACAGGCGTGGTGCAGTGACTACTTCACTGGGGAGCCTGTTCCAGTGTGCAACCACCCTCTCAGTGAAAAATCTCCTCCTGATGTCTAGTCTGAACTTCCCCTGCCTCAGCTTCACCCCGTTCCCACGGGTCCTATCACTAGTATTTATGGAGAATAGGTCACCTGCCTCTCTACTCTCCCTCACAAGGAAGTTGTAGACCACGATGAGGTCTCCCCTCAGCCTCCTCTTCTCCAGGCTGAACAGGCCCAGTGACCTCAGCCGCTCTTCATATGTCATCCCCTCCAGGCCCTTCACCATCTTTGTCGCCCTCCTCTGGACACTCTCCAGCAGTTGAATGTCCTTTTTGTACTGTGGTGCCCAGAACTGCACACAGTACTCAAGGTAAGGCCGCTCCAGCACAGAGTTGCATGAGCTTTGATTAGACCACTTAAATTGGGGACACCAGGAAGATAAATTATGTGTGAAAGTACTCTATTGATTTCATTTAAATCATTCATATAAAATTTTATACTGAAGCACGTATTTTGGAATGTGAAAACTGTATTACAAAGTCCTAGGCATGTACAACACAATCATATGAAGAGAGAAAGTGCATGGAGTTTCAGAAGTTGTCTTATTTTGAATATCTGTCAAACACTTTGCAGAAAATGGAAAAAAAAAGAATAAAACAGGAAAGTGAGCTTCTAACAAATGTAAACCTCGTTTTACATATGCATTGAATACTCTGGAGATGTGGTAAATTCAAAAATATATATATATATATTTTTTTTTTTGAAAATGTAAATTTCAACAGATTAAACTGCAGATTTAACAAGTAAAAGTATTAGTTTTTTAAAAAAGTAAAGTAAAAAGTAAAAGTTTAAAAAAATTCTTAAAAAACACTAAAGCCTGGTCTTCACTATGTGTATGCTACAATTTATTAGGAATTAGGAACTGCTAATCGAGGTGAAAATAGCTGGGACAAGGGCATTTTAATGAAATGCCCTCATTTTAGGAGCCGACCCACTCTGGTTGTGGGCTACACTACAACTCACACTCGCGCTATGCCAGGGTAGCTGCAGAGGTTTTCATGTAATGGTGGGTGTTTCTTGAAAATGCTAGCAAAGATGGGGCTTTTGAGATGTTAATTTACTCTTACGCAAATTACCCTGTCAGTGGCACAGTGAATGTGGAAGACCCAGCTCTTTTCCTAGAGTGGTTCCTATGGTTTCTGAGGTGCGTTTTGTCAGTTTGGAAGGTATGAATATTTATGGTATACTACAAAAAAAAAAAAAACAACAACAAAAAAAAACACTCATCTGTATTGAAGTTTTTACGTTTTTTATTTAATTTTACATTAAAAGATGTCATTTCTATCCATTTTGTAGGTAAATGGCTTCATCGGCAATCATTTTATGCATTCTAGTGCTGGCCTGATTTACAGAATGCTAAACACAGATGGGTTTGTTCCTAATGCTCTCTAGTAGTTACTGTAGGAAATAGTGCCCAGTATATGCCTAATACATTATTTACTGAAGATAACTGCCAGACATGATTATGGTAAATTAGACCTCTTGAATTATTTATGAGAGTCAGTGCTAAATGTTTTTCTCCTTGTGTTACTATAAAAGCTGTTATATAATTGTTGGTAAACACTTTTTTTGTTAATTATTCAAGATACAGGAAATAAAATGTTTGGTTAAGTGAATCTGTTATTCACTTACAGTTTTTTAAATGTGCTTCAATGTTTATCTCTGTTTTCTGATGCAAAAGATTAGTGAGTTATTAGATAGCCTTCCTCAAGGTCTTTTCTCCTATGTGGAGAAAAAAAGCTGAAAATCAGTGCTGTATGGAAAAAAAATCTTTTCTTGAATTATGATACTTCCTACTATTTCCATAATGTATGAGTGGAAACCTTTGCCATGTATGCATTGCTGTTCTTCAGTGAGTGGGTTTATGGATAGAGCTTGTACTCTAGCTTGTACCTGGCTTGCAGGGTATTTGCCCCCATTTCCATTAAAATACTCTAGATTTTGGTGGAAAACCAGTCTGTGCAGTATTGGCATAGCATTTTGTATGTCCCAGACTATAGCTGCTTCATTGTTTTCCAGCAAAATACCAAAGAAAAATTCTGATCCTGAATTAAGTACTCTATACAAGGTATTCCTCCAGTCATGTTAATTTTTATTATTATTATTATTATTATTATTTTACTAATTATATTTTGAAAATGAAATTCTAAGGTGCCACTATTCCCAAAGGCCAAATGAACATAATCTATTTGACAGCAGACTGGCTTTTGACAGCAAGGAAGGAACATGCTGACAATGTGGGCACATACATCTTTTGTCAGTTTTTATTTAGCATGCAAAATTTATTTCCACTGCTGTAAGAGTACTTCTGCACCAGTTTTGAAGCTATGATGGTGATAATGTGTCCAAGTCTCATTGTGCATTTTTTATTGACAGCATACCCATTTTATTTATTCCAGCTGAAGCATCTTTAAAGCTCTACACAACCATTCATGCTTGTTTTTATTTGTATCAGTATTTTTTACTTGGTTAGAGTAGAATGCTGTAAGTGTGTTTAAGACGTGTTTTGCAACATTGGTCCAGTTCACATTCCCCCATTTCTGACTGACAGCTGAAAAGAAACGCATGTGATTTGGTGGAAGGTGGAAGAAGTCATGTTAGAAAATTTTAAGGATAATGCACTTCTGCCAAAGGTACTTATGATCAATCTTTATTGCCAAATCAATTGTAAGACAACTTCATTCTTAGGTAGGCTATTCTGTAAGGCTATTACTGTTTCTTCTTTCATTCACTAACTTTTCCCCTTCTCTTTCCTGAATTTAGCAAGGAAAAGCAAATGTTGGGGGAAAAAAAAAGGGTGCATATATATATATATATTTGTCAAGTAGTCTTGGGAGTATTTCATTTTTCCATATTTGTAACACCTTATGAGAACTTTTTTTTTTTTCTGGCTGCTTTTTTTTTTTTTTTTTTTTTTTTTTTTTAATTCTGTAAAAGGTAAATAAACATTTCAGGTCCAGATCAAAGCTACATATTTATTTCAGGAGAAGTTCTGTAAACAATGTTAATCTGTGCATTTCATTCAATTACAATGGCAGAGGACTAAATGCACTGAAGTCTGCAGAGAAAAATGGAAAAGAGCAGCATTAATGTGAGTTAATTCAGTTTTCAAGATAAATTTCTATATAGGTCCAAAGTCTGACTTTTTGCCCTTCAAACTGGTGAGTTAAAGGAATCAGACATGCTGGGGGTTGGTGTGGAATTATCTAATTTCTTTATGCACACTTGTCTGGTGTTGTTCTAATAATTGAAATAGGAATCAAGAGGAGCTAGTTGAATGCATGCTGAGCAATGATTTATGTTACTCCTCTACCCATTTACCAAAAGAAAACAAGAAGAACAGATAATGATTTGTCCATACATATTCACATCACTTGGCCTATTCATTTTTTCCCCCCTCTCTGTAATCTTTTCATAATTACAGGAACTTGGCTTCCTTGGATTGCAGACATGATTTTAAAGAATATTTATGAAACCTGAACTAATGCACAATAGAAAACCAGATATCTGCTAGACTATAGAAAGTGTTCTGTATCTATTCTGAAAAGCAAATTCAGCCAGTCAGGGTAAAAAGTTGGTGCCAGTGAGCTGGTAATCAGCGTTAGTATAAAAAGGCATACCATTTAAGTGCTCTGGATTTCAGTTTCAAATGGTGAGACAGCCTCTCTCCATCACTTATGCTAGTTGTGTAGATATCAAAGTGCAAAAAGATTTTTTTTGCCAGCCATTAGTTTTTGTGGCACTGTGTTTAAGCCCATCTTTGGAG
Source organism: Nettapus auritus (assembly GCA_011076525.1). Lineage (NCBI taxonomy): Eukaryota > Metazoa > Chordata > Aves > Anseriformes > Anatidae > Nettapus > Nettapus auritus. The sequence goes on along the minus strand of CM021776.1, from coordinate 1,467,915 downwards.
CTTGCTTACAGGAGAGAAGTGGAGCAGTGCTGTAGAGGACACTGGTTGTCTTCTTCCTAACTATAGGCACTCCTTTTGGTCATGCAGTTCATATAGCTCTTTGTTCAAAGCATGTATGATTTCTTTTTTCTGGGGGGATAGGGTTGGGGTAGTGATGTAGGTGTTAGCTTTATAAATTTTCAGTTATGACCTTTGAAGCGTGTACATGTTACTATAGTGTTTATTAAAAAAAGAAAAAAAAAGCTGTAGAATACCAATGCCACAAGTTTCTCTGAACTTCATGTTAGTTCTGCTTAATTTACTGTGAAAAAAAAGAAAAACAAGCGGTGGTGGATGGCGGGGAGCAGTGTTAACTTAGTGGCCTTTGCTTCTCCTCTGGAAATTGGAATAATTAAGAGACTTTTGGGCGTCTTAATTGGCAAAAGTCACTGTGGTTATAATTTCATCAATAGCTTTATAAAAGTTATGAATTCAAGTGATTTCTAGATTTTTTTGTCTGCAGTTAGTTGCAGAAAAAAAAAATCTGCTGTTATAAGTAAAATATTCTGACCACAAGTTCTTGTAACTGTACTGTATTTTAAGGGAATTAGTTACATTTAACACTTTGCTTAATAGATTTTGTCAAGAAAATAATGTTAGGAGATGCCTCTATTCTGTTTAAATTTTGATGCTGTCAAGTCTTAACTCTGTAAAAGGTGCATGCAATCTGTAGTCTTGATTTTTTTCCATTTTTCTTCCCTTTGAATTCTATCAAATAAAATTAAATACGACTAGTCTGTTTTCTCCTAATTCCTGTGACAGCCTGCAGTTTTGTGATAAACAATTAGTGTAATGATTTATCTAGAGGGAAAACAAAAATGTTTAAAAGGTACTTTATCTGGAAAATTATTTTTAAACTGAATGTTGAAGTAATGGACCCAAGGGGCATGGTGATTTAAAACAGTACCAAGTAATAATTACAGTAAGGTTTGTAAACTAAAGAGCCATCAATATTTACAGGTTCAGGCAAACAGTAATTTATTGTGCATGGTTAATTCCTGTTTTAACAGAAGCACGTTTGCAAAGACAAGAAGCGACTGCATATGCTGCTTGTTTGAAATGAGACAAATAAGGCTTTTGTGACTGAGAACAGAAGTGTCTGCAAGAAGTGTGATATTTTTCTGGCTTTATTTATTTATTTATTTGTTTGTTTGGACTCATTTTTCTGTTTAAAACCAACGCCAAACCAACAAACAAGAAAAGCACAACGGGAAGTGCATGCAGTGAAATGCTGAGGGTCACCTCTGAGAGGCTAACCACTCGCAGCCGTCATTTACCTAAAAAGATCTTGAGGGCACCCAGCATGATGTGTGTTTGGAAAAGTGCCTATTAATGGCTAGCAAGGAAAATACAAGCATTTTAACTTAAAAAGAAAATCATCAGAGGTTAGTCAGAAGGTATTTACGCAGTACCACAAGGAGTTAAGTTGGCTCCTGCCCCCCAGCAGTAAATCAATAGCACATTTAAAATTCCTTCCTGGTAATTTTATCACTGGTAGCAGTGCAGGGTGCTTTAATGGAAGCGCTGATAAGAGCCTGCCTGCAGCTGATAACAGCCCTTTTCCTGGGGGTTGCTCGCCTGTGGGCGCTCCCCGAAGGGATGAACTCCCTGCTTCTCTGCTGTGGAGCCCCAGCTCTCCTGGGGCCGAACGTGCCGCGGGGTCGAGTAGCCGCCCTTCGCTGCAGCTGGGGGGAAGGCATTTTGGCTGGAGGTCGACTAGGCGCCTGAGAAATGTTACATTTGTTTTGGTCATTACCAAGTTCTTAAATCCACACCTCAACATTTTAAACAAGTGGTACTGGTTACATGGTGCTGTTTAACTCTGACACAAACAGTGATGTACCTTGTATCGGTGTAGTAGTATTATTCAAGCAGAGTTTGTAGTTAACATGAAGTAGTGCCTACTCTTTCTACCAAAGTTATCTTCACTGGTTTATGCAGGTGGCCACATCTGAGATGCTGAGCAGCTTTCTAAAAGCCAACATCTATTCCCCATGTAGCCAGTTCACCGATGCTGATTTTGCACATTAGGTTGCTCCTGCCATGGGCAGAATGGAAATGCTTTGATTCCGGTAGTTTCACTATAAAGAGAAACAAATGTACATCCTGCAGTGTACATCCTTTTTTAATATATATACAAAGTGAGGAAACATGTTCAGTTCAATAAGCAATGATTCCAGTTCTGTTTAGAACACAGAGAATTAAAAATCTTTAGAGAATGTTTTTTTTTTTTTTTTTTTTTTTTTTTTTTTTTTTTTTA
>CM021776.1:1175905-1465516 GCA_011076525.1 Nettapus auritus | reverse complement strand
TTTTTTTTTTTTTTTTTTTTTTTTTTTTTTTTTTTTTTAATTTGCATCTGTTTAATTAGTTGCATTTTAATTTGAAACATAATTATAATGGAGAATGAACAATATTTTGTAAATGCTTTTGGTAATAACATATTACAACAATTCAAAATTTTTACCTTTTAAAATACAGGTTTCTAGGTTTGTGGCTATATTTTTTCTTTTACATTCTATTCTGATTGTAATGAAATATTTCGAAGAATATGGGTAGAATTCTTTCTGATGACTAAACTGAAAACATGAGCCTTTTGCTTTCTCAATGAAGATGATGCTTGGCTATTCCAAAATTGCTTTTGATTCTTCATCTGGTAGTTGCATAGAAAATAGAGAAATTCTAAAAGATTCTAAAAGATCTGAATTATTTCATTTATAAACATAGGTTTATAAAAGGTGAAAAACTATTGACAGGTGAATGACTATTTCTAACGACGACAAGGTTTGTCTTCCATGCAGTGCTAGATTAAACTGGGATTGATAAATATATTGCCCCCTTTCCCTATGCTTTTCTTTGAAATTGCAGCACCTGCAAGAGGTTATAAGGAAGGGGAGTAACACTTAATATCCTCCTGATGATGGACTGTGTATATTAAAATCCTGAATGTGAGTTGTGGTGATGAAAGGTATTTGCATGTCTCATCCGGCATCCCAGCGGAGAACTGAGTGGCCAGTCTGAGGTCATTCTCACGGAAACCTGAGAACCTGGCAGAACTGAGGGTAGCCTGGCTTTAACTATCCAAAGTTGGAGTTTCATGGCTGTCTTTTCAGCTTTTTTCAATGTATTTCAATGTATTTCACAGGGTGACAAAAAGCCAGCATTGGCTATTTTTCAGGGCTGATTTTTTTGGACTGTATTGGAGTATAAAGTGTATGTTAATGAAATAATTACATCTATCTTGATTAGATACATTTAGTGTCTAGAGTTCTAGTGTAAGCAAATCTTCAGACTTGTTCTGAATCATCACTGCTTTAAATGAGAGGAAAATTGGGACTGCTCTCTATTAAAATTTGTTCTGTAAACAATCATGGAAATGCACAAATTTGTGAACATAAACAGACCCATTGGACCAAGCAGAAATGTTTAAAGGGTTAGGGACTAAGCAGGGATTAAGAGCTGAGTGATGTAACTGAAGCTGCAGTCACTGTAAGAATCTATAAAGCTCTGGTTTTGCTCCCAGAAAAGCTGGTGACAAGCATTGGCAGCTCTTACAAAAGCATCTGTATTCTGTAAATCCTTACCAATCACAATATAAAGCAAATCTTGAAATAACCTAAACACAGAAATCTACATTCCTGGGAAAAAGAATCCTACTATAAGGCACAGGGCTCACTCCAAGATGATGTATCAAATACTCATAAGTTCAGTATGGCTGAAAATCTTACATGGAAAGAATGCAGGCAGTATCATGAGGAGCAGCAACACAAATACCAAGAGCCAAGACCATTCCTAGTACATGTTGGTTTTAACAAAATGAGCCTACTACAGAATTGCCTTTAGTCTTTGTTAATTGCATTAATTATGTTTCCTATTTAAATATGGAAATTCAAAAGGAAAAAAGAAAGAAAAATGTGTATATAAACTGGATCTTGTTAGGAAAATCCATCTCAGGCTTGTTGTCACCAAAGCATTCAACTTGCCTTAAATGCTCAGTAGCCCCCATGTGCCATGTGCCCACCTGCAGCTGTGAAAACACGAGCAGCATGGAGGCATGCGAGACGTTAGGATGGACAAGATGCACTACAAAATCTGTAAGATAAGTTCAGATTGAAACCCAGCTTTTTTATTTTATTATTTTTTAACTGAAATATCAATGTAATGGAATGGTAACATATGAACAGTTTTAAAATTATGCTTGGTATTTTTAGCAATGTGCAGTGTTTCCTTTAATCCATTTTATTCGGATTTATAATCCTTTTTTTTGATCAGAGGCTTCAAGCCTTTCTGAGTCCTCACTAAAGCTGCTGCTGTAGGAAGGCCAAAAAGGATTGTATGAAATTGGCTCACACTCTGTTGATACAATTTATTTACATTCCTACCAAGGGAAATATCCCAGCACAATATTTCTGCTACAGAACACACTTTTCGGTAAATAAGTCATCTTTCATAATGTTTTATAGTTAATTTTGTGCATCTTTGTCTAATTTCAGTAGAGGTTTTTGTTTAAGATAACATTTTTGAGATTCATCACTACACTAAAATTCTCAAGGGCTAAAATGTCAAAACTGCAAAACAGCAAAAGCTGGAATAATACAAAATATTTGACCAGAACTGGGTTCCAAGATTTATATTGCAATTATGAAGAGAAATCAAATAATTAATGCACAGAAAGTCTAAAGGTCATAAAATCAGTGTTGTGAGAAGTTTCACACCTTTTGACCACATAAATTTTGTTCTTTTATTTCATGCAGATTTAAAAAATGACTTAAACTATAAAATCACTTTGAGATTCCTTCCAAATAACCCAGAGACATCCTACAAAGCATGAAAGCAATACCAATTGATACACGTGCAATAGGCAGGGAAAAAGGCTATCAAACACTCTGCTTTTTCAAACAGAGAGGGGACAAATCTTCCTCAAATCTTCGACCAGCCCTCTGCAAATAGCCGGTGATAAAATGAGCCTTGTGTCTTTCTGTGAAACTCAGATTCTGCTTACTGTAAGTGTCAGTTCTGGGGTGGTGTGAATGCCCTGAATCCGTCCAGTTGTCAAGTCTAAATATTTATATCCCATTGAATAGTGTTAACAGCACCTCCCATATTTCAATTTACTGTAGCTGCGCTGACTGTAAAGTGATGAACTAAACTGATGGTTCAGTTTGCAAGTGTTGATTGCACTAGGTCCCACTGAAGTGTCAGTGCAGGAGTTGGATTTTTATTTGGGTTAATGGGAAGTAGCAGTTGGAGTCCAAACACTGCAGTATGTGGTCCTTGAATGGAGTTGATTTGTGTGTACATCACTGGCAGGTGTTCTTGTTGAGAACATTTGTGATACTGGCATGCTACAGGAGGAGAGATGGCATCTTCTGAAAGAGCTTAGAGCATAGATTGGTGCTTGCAGAAAGGATCAAGGAGCGGTCAGCAAGGGCAAGGATTTTCGTTGGTTGACTTGCCCTGTGTTCAAAGGGAGGATTTTGTAGCTTCTTTGCTCACAAAGGGGTTTATATTTAAGATATGTGACTTGAGATTTTTCTACATGGAAAAAATAAGCATTCTTTTGCTGAGATGGTGAGTGTGTCTTTGGCCCCTCATCTGTATAGGACACCCTTGGGCTAAATGGTAATTTCTGTACAGCGTTGTAAAGGGGATGCTGGAGTTATATTTACAGCCTTGAGTAGTGTTTTCTATGTACACTTATTTCTCTGATACACTTAAACAATTTATTATCCTGTTCTGTCAAGGGTAAATATGAACTCCACTGCAACCAGGTTTTCATTGCTAGCTGATTAAGACACTAGGTTTTTATTATGAAGTGTATCAAAGTTAGTGACTTCACAACAGTAAAAGCAGAGGACTCTGAGACTGTCTGCTTCTGCAGAAATGTCTCAAGTAGTAGAGACGGAGGCCTTGAAACAGCAGTGCAAGAAAATGATATAGTGATTTCAGTGGTGTCTTCAAAAACAAAACAACACAAAATCAAACCAAGAGGCCCATAACTTTCTGCTATTTTAATCTGCGTGGGCCCAAAAAGCATTGAGATGAATGTTATTTAAGACAGTGCGTTCCAAACTGTGACAAACAATATTCTAGAAATTCTTCTTCTGCATTTGGAGAAGTGTTTAGTATTTTTTTTTTCTTCTCCTCACAGAAAGAATGAACTTGAGGAGCAAGTGGGTAAAATACTTTGAAAAAAGATTGCAAACTGAGAAGTATATACATTTTCCCAAGAATCTTGGAATGAATACAAGGTTATTACAACACTTCAAATAGAAAAGGTTTTAATGCCTAATCTAAAGCAAGCCTCTAGTCTATTCCCCTTACACTCTTTATCCCTTTTAGAAGAAACATAAATAGGTTATTGCTGGAAGAGGCTTTTTTTTTTTAATCTGAAATCTGCTAAGCAGATTCTTGTATTGAAGTAAATCAGAAATTCACTGTAGCCTCTGTCATATTAGCTAATGAACTTGCCTCACATGAACACTGCGTACACTCGATAGTCTCTGATTTTAAGCAGTGAGTTCCATGGTTGCCAGGATTCAGATACAAATGAATTCTGTTGCATATTCAGGTAATTTCAGTCATGGTATATTGTGAAGTTGCTTTAAAATCTCCTATGTGGCTGCAGGAGAGACTACAAATGTGTAGCCTCATTAAGCATGTGTTCAGAATAGCCTGTGTGAGAAAACAACCTGGCATTGTATTTTTCTTCTCTTTTTGAAAGGAACGAGTTCTAGAATATCAGTGTATTCAAATTTCCAGTTTTGTACATTTATAACAGTATCAAATACTTTTTAATGTGAAAATTATCCACTCTGTAGAATTCTATAATTAAATGATTTAATTTGCAATCCTCTTTAAAAATCATAAATTTAATAACTGTATTGAACTGGGTAAGCTCAGTTTAAAGGGTCTGTCTCTATCTCATACTGCCAATGATTACTGAAAAGCATTTAAGAACATGGAAAGGTGCGGAGAAATCCAAAATTCAGAAACGCTAGGCTTGAGCTGCTGAACTGCCTTTAGCCACCCCTGTCATGGACCTAGAACAGCCCTGCAGAAGTTTGGTGGTGTGATTCCACTGGGAAGGCAATTAATCCCTTGAGAGAGAGCTATTAATATGTAAATAAGGTTCATGACACGGTCAGCATATTTAAAAGGGCTGTGTGACACTAGCAGACACTTCCATCGGACTGGAGAAAAAAAATCAAGCTTTTGCAGGAAAATGAAGTTCCAAGGAAAGAAGTTGTGCTGCATAGAAGGTGACACTTTCTGAAGTGCTTATTCTCGGCTTTTTCAGACTAAGCTGTGGCAACACAGGAGTTGAAGCAGTATGCCCTTCTGTCGTGAGCGCCGTCACATTGATAAAACTTGCTCTGGCAGACACTTTGGCACCAGGGCAGTGAATCTTAAATTTTTTCCCTGCGTGTCATTTCTGCATGTGTCATTTCCCACACAGCTTGAGAACTGCTAAGTAAGAAGCACAGCCCATGCCCTTTGTAAGGGCTAACACTTTTCCAGCGCCCTGAGGATGTGCTCGATGTGGCTGCCTGGGGGCGGTCAGCACTTGCAGTCCGTGTGTGAGGGCTTGCTCCTTCTGCCTGGGCCCTGCCCCACTCTCCAGCTGCCCTTGCTGGCTCCACTCCATGGCGTAGTGCCTGTCCTTCTTGCCCCTTATCTGGGCCCAAGGATCTGAGGTACTTTGTGCACCTCAGTTACAATGGGACTCTGTCGTGACTTCTGACAGCTTAATCTGCCCCATAGGGACTTCACTGAAGGATTTGTAAAGCACAGATGAGGTCTCCTGCCAGCAGCAGCTCTGCTCGCACTGCAGGCCTCTGTCTCCTTGAGGCTCTCTCAGGCCTCCCCTCAGCCGCTCCTTGCTTCTTTAGCCACCAACCCCTGGGCTGCCCAAGAAAGGAGCAGCCTCTTTCCCTTCACCTCCCCAGTCTCTCTCTGATTCCCTCGACCCAGCTGCCCTTTTCGTCAATGAGCTGGCCTTGGCGAAGTGGCACTGTCTGCCACAGGAGCACACCTCAGCTGTTGAGGGGGTGGTGCTGAGGTGCGCCAGGGGCAGAGAGCATTCAGAGTCCGCAGCTTGCAGGCAAGCTCAGAGCGTGCGAGGGGAGTGCCGAGCTGCAGGTCTCCTGTGCTCTGCAGGTGCTTCGAGGAAGCATTGCAAATTGTTTTCAAGTGCTGAATCTTGGACTGCAGACCAAGAGTCAGATCCTGCCTTGCCCAAATTTTCAGGTGTAGAGTGGGACTCAGATTGGTAAGTACACACCAGAGACTCCAAGGATGGAAGAAAATTGTCTGGGCTCTCTGTAGTCATTTATAAGGTTTTGACCTACTTAGAAAAATCAGTGTGAAAGCAAACACAAAGTTGTGTAAAAACTTATTTTCCATTTCCTTTGTAAATTTGTTTTATATTTATAGGTCAGAAACACTTTCTGAAAAGTAAGGGAAAAAAAACAAACTATACAGTTTAGGAGGTGCGAAAGCCAGTGCTGTTACACAAACAATCCCAGAGCTTCCAGTAAGCGTACCAGAGTGGGAAGCAATAGAGTTTGAAGTATTGTACATCAAGAGATTAAACAAAACAACTATTCCGTGTTGTGATACAGAAATTGTTTGGCCTGTAATGAGACACTTCTGTTTTCAGTAGTGCTGGAAGAAATTCAGTACATTTTATATTGCTCACATAAAATGTCAAGAGGCTGGGAGTGAACTGTTCAGATTGAGAAACTATTTTCCTGTGCTAAATTGCACAACCTGATTTTATGGTTACAGCAATTAATTTAATATTTTTATGATAGACTACAGCCTACATTGTAGAATGTCTTGAGAGAAAAGGCACCAATACTTGGTCTTCTTGCTTTCTGAAAAGCAGCAAAACAGCCTTTGCAGTGAAAATAAGGAAGACAATAAGGGACTGCCAAGTGTCCAGAGGTGCTGTACTGTGGTCTGTGAATTTGTGTAAAATGCACTGGATAGTGAGCTAATTTTTCACTGGTGGCTTAAAACAAACTAGACTGTGATGATATAGTCAATGTACTTATTTCATAGGTAAGACATAAGGATTTGAAAATAAATGTTAAAAGTAGGAAGGAGAGTTTTAGAAAGGTTTTTCATAAATATCATTTTTTTTAAAATAGCGTACAAGAATGATTAATATGTTTTGACTTTTTTCTCCCTCAAAATATTCCTTACCTTTTTAGTTTTTCTTTGCCTTGCTACACAAGTCATATTTTGATACAAAATGACAATTTTTTAGCATAACATACTTGAATAATACTCATCCATATGTAGCTGAATATTACTTATTTAATACACTATTTAATGAACATTGACATTATTCCTATGCTTTATATAAAAGGAGCAGAGGTATTCTAGTATATCAAACAATGAAAATGTAACAAGGAAGAAAAAGTCATTTGGATTATAATGAAGTGGTATAAAATTCACAGTACATTAGTTTTCATCTGTGGGATCTTATAATGAGTATTATTCTGCCAGACTAAAAATTAATGTTGTGAGGAAGTCCCCTCAAGTGCTTTGTGATGTTTTGTATCTTCTCACTGTGTTAACCATCATAGGGTTTGACCACAAGTTCCCAAATGTATCTCATTAACATAGAGATTTTTGCTTTAGTTTGAGTAATAAAATCGCTGTAGATGATTGTCATTTTTTCAGTGGAATGGAAATCTGGAAGCCTCCTATTTTTCTTTTATTATTATTATTTTTTTAAAGATATCTTAAGATCATTGATAATTGCCAATGTAACTTGGCTGACTTTTTCCAGTGGATGAAATTTTAGGTTGCTTCGTCTGCAGTTCTACCAGAGCAAAGCTATTTCACAGAACTGGGAGACAGCATCCAGAAACCAGGTCACCACCTATTGCAGGTTGAGCATTGGATTTGAAGAGCACAAAGCCACATTTCAGTCACCATTGCCTTCTCAGATTAGTTGTGTTGTCTTTGAAGGCTGAAAATTTAACCCATTTACTTTGTACGGAAGACCCTTCTGTAAAAGTTATGCTGAATTGTGGAAGCTGATGTGAGTGGGTAGAATCAAAACTAGAATCAAAACATTAAGCATCTTCTGTGAACCAAACATGCAAAGGCAGAGCTTTAGCTTTTATTTACCGTCATTTTCAGCTGTTGGAATTATTGTCTGGTTTTCTGATATTCTGTTAATGAGTCACATCTATGTCTGGAGCTCTGAAATGTTGTATCCATAGAAATGTTTCATTGATGCAAACCATTAGTATTGAATAGAAATAAAACGGCACTTAAATGTAATAATTTTGCAGAGAAAGCATTGCAACTGCAAAATTGTACACCTGAAACCTTAGTCTGTGAGATTCAGTGCACAGGATGGTCTCAAAGACACTGATCTCATGAAGAAACAGCAGACTTACAGCTTGCATCATGAAGTGCATAAGCAAGTGCAAATGCTTTTTCAACTATACATCAAGCTTTCCCTAGTTCACAAGTGCTCAAGTTTGTCAGCTAAATTGCTTTAATTGCTTTTTTTTTTTTTTTTTTTTTTTTTTTTTTTTTTAATGTGGTTTGCTCATTTGTTATTTCCCTGAGGGTTTTCATTTGCTCATTTTTAAAGATGAAGCCTCAAACAGATTTTCATATGTCCAGTTGTAAACATCTTTTGTGTGGATTTAAATGGCTGCTTCTGGCTGTGAGCACTTAATCTTTAGGACTGATGGTGTGGCAGCCTTTGGTTTGAGAAGGTGCTTGGCTGAGAACAACAGATGGGCAGGGGTTGCCATCAGGGGCTTTAATTTGCTGTGGGCATGTGCTGGTTCCGTTGGCTGGCTCTTACCTTGGGACTCTGTCCTTGTAGATGCTGTGGTCACTGCCAAGTGTTTCCAAGCCCTCTGTAGTGGTCCTCGTGGTGGTGGTTCTAGCCAAGATCTAGAGTTTTCATGTGCCAATGTTAACTTTGGCAAGGTGACAAAGTAAAATGCTTCTGACAAATCCAAGCAAGAGAAGTGAGACTCTTCCCTCATTATTGATGTTTGGTATCTCAGCAAAAAACTAGCACAATGCTGTAGATAGTTTGCTTGTCCTTGGAGAACATCAACAGCTTTTGCAGCAGACAGGAGCAGTTCTAGTAGGAACTTGCAATGATTTTCTATTTAGGCAGACTGAAAAATACGTGTTTGTCTTCTCTTGCGTAGACTAATATTTAAATTGTTTCCTCTTTGTACCCAGGAGATTATTAATGCAGTAGTGGGATGACATCCATAAAAAATGCAAAACGTTTAATTCTGTCACTTCCAGAATGTTTTGGAAAAGTCAAAACTTTGTGACTTAGCATATTAGAAACCCAACCTTCAAAGTGTTTCCACACTTCTGTTTCAAAATTAACATCTCTGTTTTAGTTTCAAAATGAAAAGGCAAGAAAGGGATAACACACTTTGACTCAAGAAGAAGTCTTTTATTTAACCACTGAATTGAAAAACATTATTTGTAAAAACTTCCACAGTATGAGTAACAATACTGGTGACAGATCAGAAACGATATAAATTGTAAATTTTTCATATGGTGTATGTTTTGTTATTCTGTCATGTTTGTTTTAGAGCATCTCGGAGTTCAGTTGTGTATAGTAACCTAGGGCAATGAAAAGACAATTTTATCCCCAAAAGTCTGCAGTCCAAATGTAACACGAGAAAGAACAGCTGGACACTGCAGCAGTCCAGGTGCTCTAGGAAAGAGTGGAATGGCTGTGTTAAGTGTAATACGCGGTGGTCACAGCACACCAGCTGTCTGGCCAACAAGAAGCAAGTGTAAAGTGCATTAGATATTCGTGAGTACAGCTTCTCTGCTTTGCTGTATTAAAGCTTACAGGTGACTTTATTACTTGTCAGATTGGTAAATGAAAAATGATTAGTGGATGAAATGACACGCGAATGTATCTTGGCAACGTGGCTGAGAGGAGTCTGAATACAAGACGATGACAAAACCATTTGTGTCTTTAGAAGAAGCAATGTTCTCTGAATTAGCTGACTTAATCAGCATTGATGTGCGCTTCATAGTAATGCATGATATAAATTGGAATTGGAAGTACTTTTATAAAGGTTGGCTTAAATATAATGGAACAGCTTATTTAGCATAATGCCCCAGGTAAGGAAGGAAAAAAAAATAATTTGTGCCAAGCTTTATAAATGCATGGCATGCTGCGATTTGCAGAACAATGGCTAGAGACGCCTAGGTTGGCCAGGTTTGTGCTATTGATGTCGGAAAAAGAATAATTGCATTAGATGAAGGTTAGATTTAGTCATAAATTAGTCTAATTCTGTCTCTCCCTTGTCCAGTCTGCAAACGTTCAGATATAATCACAATTAAATAGAGCCATGTCTTATGCATCGCTGAGCAATTATTAGTTTCTTCATCCATATAGGTATTTTTTGTGTCGAAGATAAATGGTAGACTTCTATTTCCAGATTATAACACTGGGTGCATAAATGAAACTTGGTAAATATTGTTGTTACTTTCACGTTAAATGTCATATTTTAATTGCTATTGGTTTAGTAGTTTACCAACTAAAAAGACTTAAGATCTGCATGCGTGTCTAATTAGGTGGTTAGTTAATCAAGTCCTGTTGTATTCTAGAAGCACTAATCTTTGATCTCCTGTGATAGCAAGTAATATTACATAGTTTCACAAAATTATTAATTCCTTTCCTTTCAAAAATTTTGATTGTTCAACATACATATTGCAAAAAACATTTTGTGTGACAGAATGTAAGATCAAGACAAATTGAATGTTAATCATTTTATTTTAGTTGTTAAATTTTCTTCCCACTTAGAACAGCTTAATACAATGTATGTCAGCCTCATATTAATGCTTGAATTTGTTCAGATAAATTGTGGTTCTATGAAACTATTGAAAATTTTTATTACAAAAACAAGTAGACTGCTTATTGCATCTAGGGAAAAGTGGAAAAATTAATACAAATACTCAAAATTCATATTTTAAAATTAAATTTTGTGCATTTCAAATTAAAAATAAAGACTTCATGTGGCTTTAGGGTTATATAGCAGAGCAGTTAAATGCTGGAAGCTTTTTCTACCAAGGACTGTAATTTTATGTGTTATATGTCAAAGCAAGAGGAACTACAGATCTCAGCCAAGTCTGAATCCCAATGAATCACAGGTTCAGCATGTCTCTCTCCTTTTCCCAAAAGGAGAAAACTGGAAACATGGTAAAAGATGTTTTGGTGGACAAAGATTTCTCATCACATTGTGGTTAGCTTTCAAGAGCAACTCTTTTGTTCCAAGTAGTTTCCACGGGTTTCATAAAAAGGGCTTTAGCATTAATACGGAATATGAGGGTATTTACACAGGGTGCTGCTACGCCTTTGACCTTACCATTTTTGATGGATGGAGCTGTATGCAATAACTGATGTATATTTAAAAGCACATTATCTGTTCTTTATATGTAGTATAATTTGCTGACTTTGGTGACTATGCTGCAAGATGCTGGTGGCTTTGCATCTTAGCATTTGGATGGTATTTGAACAGCAAGTTATCAATATTCATTTTTTTTTTTTCCCCTGTTTTCTTTGAAGTACTGTTTTTCCACTGAATCCTTCTTGTCATTGCCCTGCATTCCTGGATGTCTGAGGCAGGCTAGGGAAGGTATTTTCACTTGGGTGTGACAGCATCACATCTGCTCTGCCAAGTGCTTGACCTTTTGCCTCTGTTTAGTTCTCGTGTAAGTGGTATTTTGCACCCATCTCACAACAGAGTAATTTTCCTCTTGTTTTCCAAGAGGACGCTCAGGTCTCAGTGTTTGCAGTTGTGCTGGCAAGGTTCTCAATTTTTGAGGTTATTTACGCTGTGGCTGAGCAGAGACTTGTCAGCTTTAACTCCTGCTGTCTTGCTGTATTGATGAGATGTGTTCATTCCAAGCCAAAAGTTCATAGTACGTTTCAAGCATCAAGGAAGCAAGTGGTTTCTACCACTTTTCTGCAGTGATACGGATTTTCTTATGTGTTTAATAAGCTGTTGTTTAGACAGCATTAAAATCAAAATGTCAGTTAGTGTAGGTGTGCATGCCTCTGCTGGAACTGTATCACTAAACAAAGGGTGAAGCAACAAAATGTGGAAAGAATTAAAAACAAACAAACAAACAAAAAAGATAAAAAAATATTATTTTTCTTTGTTATCTGAATTAATAACACGAGACTGAATCTATAATATGAAATCTCGAGAAGTGAGACAATTGGAATAACAATCTGTCAAGGAATTCTAAAACTAATAAATGTTTTCCAGGTTTTAACAAGGTTAATGTAGAAGCACACAGACTTGGGGGGGGGGGGGGGCCGGGGAGGCTTCTCCGAGCATCAGTACTGTGTGGTGCACCCGGGCTTCACGGGGCTCTTAACATATGTTTGGCGTTGCTGTTAGTAAAACGACTTTTAGGAAAACATATTTAGGTGGCTTACAGTCTTTGCAAAGCTTGGTTGAAACAGTCTCTTGTGAAATGCAGTTGAGTGGAAGGTAGTAATGCTATGAACTTGTCCTTAGGCATTGATTACCTCCAAAGAATTCTGGCTCTTTGAAATGACCAGAAACGGGATGAGCTGTGGTGCAGAGAGCTGTTTCAGCTCCAGTGAAACTGACTGTCTGCCGCTTCTTAGCAGAGGTGGCTTATTACAGTAACAACCTGCGATAGTTGCAAAATGCCAGAAGTACATCTCCTAGCTTAATAATGCTATCTGTCATTACCAACGCTAAATGTCACTGTCAGCCTTTTTTATTATGTTCGTTAATGTGCAGTTTTAAATGATAGTGATAGAAACAATGCAGGAGAGTTGCCTTTTTTTTTCTTTTTTTTCTTTTTTTTTTCTTTTTTTTTTTTTTTTTTTTTTAGAGCATATAAAGCAAACAATATGTATCATTTTGGCAAACATGTATTTTTTACAAAGTATAATTTGCTGAAATAGTGAACTAATTCTGTGCTAATGATGGCACGTGGACACCTCGGGCATTGTTGGTTGTTTTTCTCTGTCAGCTGTTTTGAGATTGCAAGGATTGTCTGATGTTCATTCACCAGCTGTGCATAGCTTTTGCTCAAGGATTTTTTTTTTAAAGATATAATACTATGATACATTAAAAGTATAATTTAAAAAGACATAAGGATGCATATCCTGAATGCCTTGTTTGCATTTGGTTTAGAGAAAATGGCCTCTGCAGGAGTTTTCCTGTAAATTTGTGTCCTATAATTTATAGCTATCTCACAGCGATTCTTTACTGGCATATTTTGAAAGCATTCTGTCATTATTTTTTACCTGTATTTACAGAATAAGCATGTTTAAGGCTGCTTTTATTCTTATATCTGGAGTATGGACTTTTCAAAGCTAGTCCTGCAACACTATGCTGCGCTCTGTGCCCTTCGCACAGAATAGATGCGTCTGTTCGGCAAATGTTGCAGAAAATACTGGTTCTCTGCAGATCTGCCATCTGTTTTGTCTGGTTTTGTGTTCGGGGTTTCTGTAGAATGTTTTAAAGCTAGTTTTGTAAATTTTAAATGTTATGTTTGTAGAAGCTTTTCCAAAGCTTTCCTTTTCTGAAGGATGAAAGACGAGTGGAAACAGTAGGAACTGCTGATTATTCACACTTGTGGCTGTAGGTTTAAAAATATATCAGTGCTTATTAAAAGGTTGATATTTATCAGAACTGGTTTGGTAGTATTTGAATAATCATAGCTCTTTCCTGATTAAAATTAACAAAACTGTGATAATAGCAGTGTCAGGTGGCTCTTGCACTAAGATTTCTAGACTGTTTTACTATTGCATTTGATAGACTTTCTCAGCTGTTAGATGCAGGAAATGATTAAAGCATCTTGCATGAATGTAGATTAACTTTCTGATCATATCATTAAGGTGGAAATGTAATCCCTTTGAGGAAAAAAAAAAAAGCCAAGACAACATTAGTAAAATGGAATTAAGTGGAGCACAGTTTAGAGTGTATAAATAGAATTATATTGAGGAAAAAAATGTTTAGATATCTAAACATTTAAAATATCTAATGTTCTCACTGTGTTGGTGTTTATGGAGAGCTCCATGGTATGAGGCCTGATCCAAAATATGCCAGGAAAAAATTATTCCTCTGAACTTCAGTGAGGTGTGAAACAGGTTTTATATAAATTCATGGAGTTCCATTATTATCATTAATGACAGAATAAATGGGTGCTATTATCTGAGACAATAATTGTTCCTTACCTTTCCTGCTCTGCAAAATTTCATTTATTTTTTCCTAAGCATCAATGCTTCAGAATGTTCCATATTATTAACTGCAGTTCTAAGATTTTTAACGATTTGCTAAAGATGCTCTGTGCAATTAAAAATAAATAGAAGCAATGCTTCTATTCACCCCAGTCCTTTTCACCCTGGAGTCGGAGCTCAGCCTTGCTGTTTGGATTGGTTGCCTTTACGCGTTTCAGCTCACCTTGGGCATCTCAATACGTGAAAGACATTTATGCTAACCTTGTTAGCAAAACACTGAAAACAAACAAACAAACAGCTTTCAGACTGCTGTTATTTCCTATGCTTGTGCTTTACCACTGAGGGTACTGGAGTATTGAACTCAACCTCTGTATTTAGCTATAGGAAAATGGGAATGCTTAAGGTCGACCGTTGTTTGAGGTTCTGGGAAATCTATTATAAGGCAGAACATTTCACACTTCAGTAAGCTCCAAATTAATTACATTGATGGTACATGAATACCACAAGAGAGTGAGTATAATTAATGCTACTTCAGCAAACATCAGAGGAAATATTAGTGATTTCCTATTGATGATAATGTTAATGTGTTATATAAAAGTATTTTATTAGAAACGGTATAATAGTCTCTTGCTTTGCCTATGTAATATGCTAGTTTATTAATTTAAATATGTTTCTGTTGGCTATTTAAGATTATATCAGTATGCAAATACATTTTAATATAATCTTATCCGCAGTTAACAAATAGGACAGTTTGGATGCGAGGACAAAGCTAAAATGAAATAGGAACATGTTATGAAGATATCTTCTAGGGTTTACAGTGCAGCATTAAGAGCTGATGCTGTCTCAACACGATCTGTAATTTAGTGAGTGACATGTACATGAAAATATCCCATTAATGGTATTAAGGTTTCTATTGTTTACAATCTGAGCCTTAATACATTCCACCCTGCCTATTGTAGAGTACTGTAAGAGCATCCACTGTAAACTGAGCTGTCGGCATCCAGAATGCAGTTTCTCACCCAGAAACAATGTAATAAGAAATATAATTAGATTCTCTGATTAGCAGAATGCAGTGAAATTATGTAAGGTGTTTCTGATTTTTTTTTTTATTTTATTTTTTTGCAGATGCTAGCACTTTATAAATTTGCATTGGAATCTTATTTCAACCACTAAGACTGACTTTCAAGCAACAGTAAGCAGGGTATAGCTAACTACTGAAGCAGAAATCTAGAATCAATGAGTAATTATTAAGAGCTTTCCAGAATATTAGCTGTTTCAGTTGCTGCAGTGATGGAATAGTCCATTAGATATTTGTTTCTGGCAACTCCTGAGAATTGATTCTGATATGAACAACCAGTCATTTTAATCAATACTGTAATTACTCTTATTGATGGATTGTTTTACAATGATAGTCATCATTGCAATATGTCTGCTCAGGAGGCATCAAGACAGTGCACTGCATGCAGTTATGCGCCACAAATATCTGATTCAAATCAACACACTATTGAGACTGGGCTGACAAGCGTGAAATTAATTGTTCCACTTCATGTAAGACCGGCATTCTTCTTTTGAGAGAGTAATTTGTTGCTGTGTGTAGCCTGGGAACAGTACAGCCTCAGTGCCATGTAAGGTGTGGCTTTACTGGTCTCTTCCCCACAAGATCGATTCTTTCATCCTTTTAAGCACCATAAGTGAAGGAGTTCATGACTCAGGGGCTCTGACATAATTCATATCTTTTCTGGTTGTTGAGGGAAGGATTGCATAAGATAAGAGAAAAAGAGGCTTTATGATCCAAGCTATTGAAAAGCTTTAAAATATAGGAGTAACGGTGAGGCAAGAAAATCACAAATACATGTGTGCAATAATTAGCAGAACAAGGTAACGTTTGGAAGCAGACTTTTTTCAGGTTAAATGTTACATTGCTGCTATTTTTTTTTCATGAATGTTTATACAGAAAATACCTTCCAGTTGTCTCAGGAGAAAAATAGGGACTACATCCAGTGAAAGAAAATATTTAGAAACACAAATATTGATGTACTGTGCCATGCCACTGGTCTATTGATGGTTGGTTGGCCAAATGACTTACTAAGAAATAGAAGCTAAGTCACACAGCATTTATTGTAATAATGTAGTGGTGATTATTGGTACAGCTAACAAAATTATGTTGCTATTAGTACCTTGTGTGTTATTACTTTAAGGCTGTGTTATGTTTAAGCTTTAGGTTTAATTAAAGAATATTCATGCTTTTAAAAATAATTGAACTGAAATGTTTTTAACTTTATCCTATTCTGTTTTCTCATTTTTCTCTTCTCTAGTATCAGCTTTTGTGCTTCAATGGAAAGATGAGGACTGTGTATAATAAACATAGTATGTATGTAACCATGCATGTGTACAATTACTGTTATCTCTTCCGTTTAATGTCTAACAAAATAAAGTAATAACTGGGTGTGAGTGAACTGGTTTGAATATGGAAGATAAAGAAATAGCTACAGAAGTAACTGGCCATTTCTCTACTGTTGTGTCTCTTAGAACTGGACTTTGAGGTTTATGCTAATACTTCGGTTTTGGACAGCTGGGAACAGCCTTCCTGCAGACGCAACCAGCACAGATTCACCCATTTCTTTTTCACGTCTCTTCTGTTTATTGAAAAACATCCTGTGTAAAGCTACTTTTCTCTCATTGGCTCAGTAGAGCGTCAGTTGTTTTAGCAATACTGCTTATATAGTTGATTTCAGCGAGTTCTTTGTGATAATAACTTTGTGATAATAAATTCTGTGCTTTAAACATCTCTTACATCTCAACATATATATGTATTTAATAATTCTAAAGTGACTTATTCATTGTGTTTTCATGTTAAAATTTCTTTGCTTTCTTATGGTATTCACAGGGCTCTTCCAGCGCTGAATCACTACCAACAAGTTTTTAGTATGCCCTAAACAGATGCACATAGGTGGTTTATTTTTCAAGAATATCACTTAACAGATAAACCTTTTGCTTCTTGCCCGGCAAAGCTCTTCAGGGACTTGAGCTGTACTCCGGTAGCTTCAATCATATTGATCCCACGAGGCCTCTTCTGTACCTCATGCTCTGCTTCTGTGTCACGCTGTATGTGTTAGTGCTGGGCAGCAGTGTGGTGACATCGTGCTATTATCATGCAGTCAGTGCCAGTATTATTAGGTGCTGGTGATCTCAAGGTATCTGTGATGTTTGCTGATAGACCTGTGACTTTACCGAACTGTCATCCAGTCTGGCCTTACCTTGTCCCATCCAACTCCTCTGCTCCGTCTTTCGTAGCAAGCATTCACGGGTGTGTAGGTGCCTCAGGTTCCTTTATAATGACTGAGGTTAGAGCCAATGCCTGTTGGAAACCTGTAACTCCAGGTAACATGTAATAGTGCTGACACCCAACTAACCTATCTTCCCATTGACATCTTGAGCCTTTTTTCTCTAGTGCTCTGGAATCACATCTCTGCTACTCCTGTTGGTGTTGAAGACCTCTCTGTTAACGAACACTTGTTAAAGGAAAATGATCCAGTATAAAATGCCTGGAGAGATGGGTGTTGATTGTGACTGAAAATGTCTCAGCTTTCACTGGAAACACATTTTCTGAGTGTTTACAAAATATTGATGGAACGTTTGTCTGACAGCAAAGCTGGTATCTGCAGTCATTATCAGTACTTCATGTTAGAAAACTTGAAAGGAATAAAAAGTATTGAAGAAGCATCATTATTCCATATGTATTTTCAAATATGAGGAGCGGGCTTCTGCTTGACTTGCACTGTGCAGTTACATTGCTTTCCATGCAGCAACTAGCTGCACATTTTCTCCTTTTTTAATCAAAAAGAAAAAAGAAAAGCTAACTACTGAATTTGCCACATAGATATAACTGAACTTTTGTTAGTGGAAGACTGATTATCTGGAGGAAAAATAAGTTTATTGTGATTTGTGGGCAGAGATCATTTGCCTGTTTTCCCTGACACTGTTGACTGTTCGTTTTTAAGGGATAAGCTCCTTTAAAATTATTTCATAATAAGGATCTAATATACCATATTGAAGTAATATTTAAATGCAACAAATAATTGAAAGAACAATTAAGAAAAACTGAATTCCATGTTTATTTTTAAATCCAACGAAGACTTTTTGAAGATGCTTAGAAGTCTTTGGGGTTGTTTATAGAACACAGTGTTGCTGTGAGTGAGCCTTGATGCACCTTCTGAGGTCTGAGGTTACTGGGGAGTATCGACAGCTTTGGTAGCAGTTTTTGGTTAAATCATCTCCCATGTATGGTATGAAGAAATATTTAGAGCTGTATGAAATAACTGGAACAAAATCCAAATCTTTCATGGAACATTTGGCTCAATTTGAGTGTTAATGGAGAGGATTTTTAGTTGGTTGTGACTTTTTTGTTTTTTTTTTTTTTTTTTTTTTTTTTTTTTAAATTTTGATTGCTTTCTGCTAATTCAAGGTTTTACTGCAATCTGAAATTTATATTGTACTGCCAGCATGTAGGCATGAATCAAAAATAAGTGAAGGCCAATTTTCGTTCAAAATATTCCACATTTGTTATATGCAGCAAGTATTAAAAAAAAAAAACTATCAGGGACACTGTTTTGCTCTCCCTTTTTTTTTTTTTTCCCTGTAGTTGTGCTGGGACAGTCAGCAAGCAGCTTTTACTTTTGGTTATATCTTGAAGCAAAACTGCTGAAATGCAATTAATTTTAGTGTTTTGCTATGAAATTGCAGATGTGTATATCTATCAAAAATCGTGTTTTCTTCTAAGCAAACATAATTAAGAAATTGATATTGTGCTTCCATGAATTAAAATAGTAATAACAATAACAACAAAACCAGAGAAACATGACAAAAATCTGCGTAATTTTCTTTTTGTGCTTTGTGTGGCTCCTTGAAATTGCTTTTTGCAATGAATATTGAAAAAAAAATCTAACATTCACCTTCAGTTCACCTGTGGGCTAAGTACACAACCAAGTTCTTTCCTCAAGATAGATTATGCAGGGCTAACAAAAAAAAATATGTATCAGGCTGTTCTCTGGGTCAGAAATTCAAAGAGCCAACTCTGCTGTATTTTGGATAGTCAGCAGGTATTCTATTGATCTTTCTACTGCTTAATTACCATAATCCTGTTGGCTTTGTTGCTATTATGGTATATGATCTGTGGTCACTCGGGTTTTATTTTATCTACTGTATCAAATATAATGTACTCTCAGTCACTTACAGTTCTAAGATTGTTTCTACGTGTATTAATGTTTAGCTTGTTTTATTAAACAGTAAGGAAAAATTCAAGAGCTTGCTTGTTTGATAAATGTCTTACAACTTCAGTTACTTGTAAGAAAGAAATTTCAGCTATGCCAAGTAGAAAAAGGAATACAATGGACATGGTTTGTCTTTGGGGGTTGGAACAGGGAGGGTTGCAGGGCAGAATAACGGGTATGTTGGACCAAGCATGTTACAGTATATTGTTGTTGTCCTAAAGATATAGATAATAGGTATTTATCTTCATTGTGGACAGCTTCACCTGGGACATAAATTTTCTGTGCAGAGAACGTATTTCCCCCTGTCCCCCCCCACCCCGCTGACTTTCAGTGCTCACTTCTGGTAGTCATGCCTTTGAACAGTGTTGCATGAGTAGCTTTTACCGCTTCTAGTTTCTCTTGTATTTTTTGTAGGTTTTGTTTGTGTATGAAACAGCATGCACCTGCTTTACTTGATGTTCTTGTAACAAAATTGTTAGTTCACTACTAGGTTTTCTTATTTGACCAAACACTGGCTAAAACAGTTGAAAATCAAAACAAAATTAGGCATTATGAAATCAATGCGTGCTGCTTTCTGAACCATGATGTAGGCTAATCTATTTACCTTTGTACATTTTTCCTTGAAATCAGCATTAAAACATCCATTTATTTAATGGCTATGTACCCTGTAAAAGTCGTATGTTATTGTTTGTAGTCAATCTTAATTAAAATACTACCAGGAAAACACTTCTCATGTGACAAATCTCCCAGATTTTTATCTTCTTACAGTCCTTGATTCTTAATTTTATTTACTAACTCTTCAGATCTATTCTACAGTGAAGGCTCCCTATTTATCTATTTTAAATATGATCACAATTAAGATGATATGTGAAAATGAAATTGTGATGCTGATTAGTTTCTGTAATGTCTGGAGCAAATTGATAAATCAAGGAAGAAAGAAAAAAACAAAACCAAAACCCACGCTTTCAGAGCTTTGCAGGTGTGCTTTGGAGTTCATTTTGCACTGTGATGCACAGTGCAGAGTGGAAGTCTGCCCTTCATGTATAACAGGCTGCCTACTTGCAGCAAAATGCTTTTAAAAAATAAAGGAAGGAAGCAGCTATGAAGAAAAATGCACAGCTGAGTACTATTGAGTGGGAAACACTTTTACAGAGGGTTTTTTTGTGGCTATTGACACTCTGGATCTGGTACAGTTATGAAACTTGAATGTGTTATTAAAAACAAACCTAATGTTGTCTTTTAAACCAGAAATCTGTCTCCATTCCCAAGAGCTATATTTGAAGTAGCAAGTGCTCAGTATACTGCTGCTTTGATCTGATTAGCAGATTTGAGGATTTTATTTGTCCATTTTTGAAATGGAAAACACTTTTTTTTTTTTTTTTTTTTTTCCCCCCTAAGGTCACTAAAAGTCCTACATGCCTGTGTGTATATGCTAGTTTTTCAGAAAATTTGCGTTCTTTTCTTGCTTGTGCTTTAATCCAGGTAAGAAAGAGATGGATAATATACAGGGAAAAAACAAACAAACAAACAAAAAACAGGAAGGGAAGGAAAACTACATACAAAGGTAGATGGTTATATTAAAACTTGTTTGAAATACGGATCAACATGGGGCTTTCGTTCACTAGAGTCAGCCATCTGTCTCAGAGGTACTGGTTGCTTGTCTGCTGTGGCCACAGAAAATCCACCACCAGCTTAGAAGTGCTTGGCTGCATGAAATTTAGTATATAAAGAGGATTAATTTATAATTTCTCTATAGTTCTCTTACTGCATTTTGGAAATAAAGCTAAGGTGACTTAAGTTTGAAAAGCAGACAAACTTGTTGGAGTAATTAACTATCTTAGCCCTATGAAATCCATTGGACCCTGGTGTTTCCTACTGATGTTAGGTCTGTCTACACTACAGATTTATGTTGTTCCCTGTAAAGTTCCAGCACTTTATTTTTGGGCTGTCTTTGAGAGCAACCAGCTTGTTCTTTGCAAGAAGAATTGTGGGCACTAGTTTGCTCTTGGATGCTGCCCAGAAATGCTGTACACTGTATGTTGTACTGAGACATATTCCCTCTGGTTAGGATGCTCCTTAAAGGGCTCACAGCAGGTCATGCATGCTCGGACATTCCCATATGCTCAAATCCATTCAGGAAAACACCCTCAGCTTTATGCTAGAAAATTCTATTTTGTTTGCTTGCACCACAACTAACAGGCAGCAATGATGTGTCAGGAGGAAGGGAGCTGACAGCAGGTGTAGGACAAATGCAGCAGGGACTTGGCCAGTGTGCCCAGTAGGTGCCAGGCACGAACAGCCTGGCTACAGTAGTAGTCACGAACAAATGGAGTAAGGGATGAGGGCTTTTGGTTGAGGTTGGTCCATCAGGGCAGTAGGGCCACAGCTGTCCTGCTGCCCTGAGTTCTCACCAGCAGATCCCCTTGGAGCACAGTCAGCGCTTCCTTTGGGTGCGAGGTGTTCCCCCCCTAATGTAATTTACCATTGAATATTGCTGGATTTAATTGATTTGTTTTTTACCCCAGTGTTCTGCTTTAAATAAGTCTGTGTGTTTATACATATTAATTCTTTTATATACTTGGTATTTGAGCTGGAAATAATGCAGCAGATTCTGGTATAGCAATGTGTTTTGTCTCCCTAGTTTTAAAATTGACCCAAACCCGAGACTTCAATTTCTCAGTATTTCTCCTTTTTTGGAGTGGAAAACGTGAAGACTTAAAGCGTGATATGGACAATTTACACTGGAAATTTGAGGAAATATAGAAACAAACTATATGTGTAAATGAATCTGGTTGTTATGTTTTGAAAGGCAGCCATCATGCATGTGCAAGAACTTGTTTCCAACAAAAATTGTTCAGTGGTACATTTATTGAGCAGGCATGGTAGCCAGATTGTCATAGTAAAATGTAGCTACTTCTTTTGGTCTGTATCAGTAATCCATATAGTAAATACAGCTGAGTGTCTGTGTGCTGATGACTAAATCTTCAAGCTAGAATTATAAGAAAGAATGAATCAATCTGTATTTTCAGAGATTTTTCAGAGGAGGGACTGGTTTGATACATTTGAGACCTGCGGTACTCAAACTTCCTAGTGAAGTGGAGCCACTGCAGGAACAGGAATTACAGTATCAGGTCCTGAAAAAGAATGCATTCCTCACTTTTGGATTAGCTCTTAAATTAGTGATGTATATATTTTTTGTTTTGATTACACAAATGCAAAGTGTATAATGTAGTGTGTGATTCTTACCATGCTTTATTTTTGGATTAATACAAGTTGTTGATAGTGTTTGAGTCAAGGCACTGTTTAGTGCACCTTCAGCCTCAGCAGCAGAAATTGTCTTCTGGCTATAGGATGCTGTAGGAAAACTGTGTATTGCAGGATAACAGTATCTCAAAAGCTCTCATCTTTTCTGTAGGCTGCAGTAAGTAAAAACTTCAAAAGGGGTAGATAAAAATACAAATGTTTATCAATTACAAACAGTAGTGAGTGCTCCTGCTATCCCTCTGTCAGTGCTGTTGTGCTGCAGGATGGCTGAATGGCTGGGGGCTTTGCGTCAGAGCCCTCGCACCATTCCTTCATTTACAGCAGCATTTTGCTCTTTGTATTATGTGTATACTTGCCGGTGTTTGAATTGTAGGTTTTTGAATTTCATGGTACTTTTGCAGTTCTTTTGGACTATTTCATGCTGCCTGTATGTGCTTTTAAATTTTGGCTCTGTCTGGCAGTTCCTGCTCCTGCATGGATGTCACTGTGATCAGCTAGGGGAAGGAGGGTTTGCAAGAATGTATCAGCTGCTGTATGCAAATTTCTTGGAGCTTAAAGTGATGTAGAAAGTTCGCTTCTAATGTGTTAAGTAACAAAATTCACTCCAGTTAAAAAAAAGAAAAAAAAAAAAAAAAAAAAAAAAAATAAAAAAAAAGCCCTCACTTACTCCTACCTGAGAGATTTTTTTGTTGTTGTTTTTTTTTTTTTGGCTAATTAGATTTTTTTTTCTTGTTCTTTATCCTCTCCCCCCCACGTTAGCATTATGAAACTCCTAAAGTCATGATTTCTTGCAAACTGCTTTAATAACATCAGCTTCGCTGTTGTATCTCATTTTCACAGAGGTTTTTATCTATGGTTAATAAAAAAGTCCAATCTGTTAGTGTTGTTGGTTGTTTTACAGACTACATGAAGCTTTTGACCTCATTTTTGGTTTATTTTTTATTACTATTTCCAAGAAATTGAGTAGATAGATATTTTATATTTCTAAGTGGGAAATTTTTGGAAAAGTGAATAGTTTTTAGAACGATTATTTTTGGACTTGAGATATCTGATATAGAAGAAAATTGCTTATGCAGTTAGATTTTGTTGTTTCTCCATTGGGATAGATTCCACACTGCTGTAGAAGAAAAGAGATGCTGATTTACGCAAGCACACAACCGTCCGGGGGTAGTGAGTATGTGAGTAGATGTTTTGAGCAAACAAAATTCAGGCAACCATAATGCATAGAATAAATAGTGACAACAATGAATTACCGACTCGTTAATTCCACTGAGGACTTCTGCTGGTGGCATAAACTTGAAATATGAAGCTCAAGTGGTTTGTGATGCTCCATTGCTGGAGCCCGGAAAAGGAATTAATTCCAGTTCAAGCTTAACAATTGCAAATTCACGTGATTTTCTTTTGTTGCTCAACACATGAACCTCACCTGCTTTCCCATTGTAAATTGTCTCTGTCTGCATCTTCCTATCTTATGACAGTGCCCCACTCCCCACCTCCTCCCCTTTTCTTTTTCTTACAAGGGTGGGTACAGTAATACCTTTTGTTTTCAGTGTTCCAACTACTGCAAACTGAGAGCTAAGCTATACCTGGAATGATTTTAATGTGTTTTTAAATATCTGAAGTATGATTGCTACTCAGTCAGCTTAAAGTCTTTGACACTGTGTTTGATAAAAGCTTTTAGCTTGATGTGTGCTTGATTTTATGGGATCTAAATAGAGAATAAGTGTTTTGTAATTCTAATTGCAATTAATTGAGCCTCTATTTCTTGTGAAGTTGTATGGTAGTGGTTGGAAATATTTTTATACAGTTCTTCAGCATTCTTGTGGGGGGAATAAAAATAGAGCATTTATGTTTGAAATTACTGTGCCTTTTTTTTTTTTTTTTTTTTTTTTTTTTTTTTTAAACGACATAAAGTCCTTGTCATTCTTCATGATACATATTTACCATATGCTTGAGAAGTGGGATAACTGATTTTACAAACTGAGTAATAGATTATGTTCATAAACATGTCATGGTAGATAAACACAGTGTCTCATTTGTCTGAATGTATCACAGTACTTCAGAATGACAGGTATGTTGTGGTATTGGTACTTGAGTGTTGCTGCTTAGTCTCTGTGTATCTTCCTTGCATTGGAATTATGGCAAGTATGCTTTATTTCATTAGTTTCAAGTTTTACTCGAAACTTCTTATTCCTTTTGCTTTTCAGATATATACACAAAGCCCTGAAAATACAGTAATAAATTTTAAGATACTTTTTTATATTAGGCTTGAAAAAACACTAGCCTAGTGTTTTTAGCAATTGATGTAATAAGCCTTTGCCTTTTATGCACGTACAGTGTATGTGATATAAACAGTTTTGCAGGAGTAGTAGTTAAGCTGGAATGCTGTTACTGACTGTTTCCATAATTGTATTTCCTAGGATTTTTGATGGTGTTTGGGATTACACCGTGCAACTGTAGTGGGTTTACATGGCAAGGTTTTGGTAGCAGGGGCCATAGGGGTGGCTTCTGTGAGAAGGATCTAGAAGCTGCCCCATGCTTGGTAAGGGCCCCACTGTTAACCAGAGCTGAGCCAATAAGTGATGTTTTTTTTGCGTCTCTGCAAGAGCATATTTAAGACAGGGAAAAAAATGCTGCGCCACTCAGCAGCTGGGAGGGTGAGAGGAGTGAGAAACAGCCTTGCAGGCACCAAGGTCAGTGAAGAAGGAGGGGGAGAGGTGCTCCAGGCGCCGGAGCAGAAGTCCCCTGCGGCCTGTGGTGAGGCCCATGGTGAAGCAGGATGTCCCCCTGCAGCCCATGGAGTACCACGGTGGAGCAGGGTTCCACGCTGCAGCCCGTGGAGGAGACCACGGTGGAGCCTGTGCCCCGAAGGAGACTGCGGCCTGTGGAAGACCCCTGCCGGAGCAGATTCCGGGCCGGACCTGCAGCCCGTGGAGAGGAGACCACGCAGGAGCAGGTGACCCGGCAGGAGCTGCTGCCCGTGGGGGACCCAGGTTGGAGCAGTTTGCTCCCAAGGGATGGACCCTGTGGTACGGACCCATATACGGAGCAGTTCTTGAAGAGCTGCTGCCTGTGGACAGCCCACGCTGGATCAGTTCGGCAAGGCCTGCATCCCGTGGGTGGGACCCCACAGCACAGGGGACGAGAGTGACTGAGAAGGAGCTGCAAAGAAGAAGCGCTATAGACTGACCATAACCCCCATTCCTCCATTCCCCTGTGCTGCTCGGGGGGAGGATGTGGAAGAGGGTGGAATAGGGAGAGGTGCTTTTGGTTTCTTTCCTTTGTTTCTCGCTTCTCTAGCTTGTTAGTTATAGGTAATAAATCTTACTATCTCTCTATGCTGAGTCTGTGTTGCCCGTCACGATAATTACTGGGTGATCTCTTCATCCCTATCTCAACCCTTGAGCCCTTTTCTTCATTTTTTCTCCCCATTCCTCTTTGAGGAGGTTGAGAGTGGCTGTGGTGGAGCTCGGCCACCCACCTGAGTAAAACCACCACAGCAACTTAAGACTGTTGACAAGTCTTCAGAACAGAAACTAATTCCCATTCCTGATGCAAACTGTTCTCAGGGCTACACTATTTGGCTTTTTACAGATTTTGTTTTCTACCTAATTTGCAAAACTGAAGCCTATAAAAGCAAGGTGAAGTTAACTATGGAAATATTATCAACCTTGCTTAATGTCTTGAGAGCAGACGCACTGAGGAATTGACTAATTCAAGGTTATGCAGAACTCTGTGGCAGAGCTGGGATCTGAGCCCAGTTCTTTCAAGTCCAAGGTTAATACCTCAGCCACCAGACCATTCTTTCTCTAAGAATATAGCCTTTATTATAACTGCAGATTTCACTTGTGCTAATTTTACTGCAAAACCCAAGTCCCTTTGACTTAAATTTTCCATCGTTACTCTCAAATAAGAAGGGATTTAAAAACAGGTTCTGCAAAGTCTGACTACTAAATTGTGTTTATTGGTAAAATAACTGATTCCTTAACATGTCTTTAAGCTTAGCTAGTAAGACTTTTTGTACTGTCTGGGAGATTTCCTTTCCTCTACTCCCTATTATTACAGATCATTTCATTACTCACTGTAGATACTGCTTGAAACTTGGTAGATTGTGTTTTTCCCAGCAATATTTGAACTCCAAAGCATAGCTTTGATTTATTTGTTATTTTGCAGTGTTTATATGTAAGATTAAAGCTGAAGTCTGAAAAAATAACAATGTTACAATTCAGTGTTATAAAATTGAAAGCCTCTGTAGAGGGACAGTTGTCATCAGACTTGATTTATATTGTAGCTTTCATTTTAACAAATTAAAAGCATTATATACAGACAAAAAGTGAAGCATAAGGATATGCTATCTGTCTAGAAGATGCGTTGTTATAGAGCAAAATGGTAACTTCTTCAAACGGAAATTGTGAAGCTAAACTTGGAATAGTATGGGATTTTTTTTTTTTTTTTTTTTTTTTGGCAGTTTGGTGACAGGTAGGGCTGGAAACCGCAAGACTAATAAGTAATTAAGAGTCTAAACGTACCTGCTACAATTGATTGGGAGAGAAATCAAAATCTTAAATTAGTCTCAAATATTGTATACCTAATGTGTGTACTGTTAAGGAAAAAGCTACTTTAACTACCAAAGTATTCTCAAGGAGACTTGATTTTCAGACACAGTTTCAAAGATTTGGGCTGTTTGTTGTAGTATTATAACATCCTACTGAGGCAGAAATAAATTTATCTGCATTTTTGGATATTTATTCATTCATATTCAGATTGTTCTATAATGTATGCTAATACCTGGTCCTCTTAAACTGCTTCAGAAGATCTTAAATTGAAATATCTTCAGATCTTTGTAAATATTTTAGCAAATGGATGAATAGTATCTTTTAAATGTTTATACATCTTTTCCACACAAGGAATGATAGTAATTTCAGCATAAAACTATCCCTGTAAGACAATATTAATTTATTTCTTGGATGAGGAAACAAAGATGGAAGTTAAAGTAATTCTATCAGAAGACTACTGCAGTGCTGGGAATACTGCCGCAGTGCTTAGGTGTTTTTTTTTTTTTTTTTTTCTCCCAATTGCCATTTTGCAAATGCTTCTTTTTCATTTCTTAGTGAAATGTGAAAAATAGAGGACCTCTTTATCCTTTCTTATTGTCCATATATGCCCAACTAAAAGAACAAAACCCTTCAACCCACCTCCATTTTTTTTAAACTGGACCAGAAAGGGACTGCCAGCTTTTCATGGGTAACCTGCAGAACTTCAACACCAAGAGTCATGGAACTGGACATCTCTTCTAAATGTATTGATCCTTTCATATGTAGTTAGTAGTAAACTAATATTATTTAGAAATTGGATTAGGGAAGAATTCCAAGTGAAGCTAAATATGACCAGTTGATAATGACCTTGAATCATTTGTTGTTAGAAAATTTGTGAAATGTTTCTGCTTGTTAGAAAATTATTATCTGGGAACAAAGACTTTTTTTCTGGGCAGGATTATAGCCACTGCATGCTAATTAACAGAACAAAGAGTTGAGGATTAGTGAAGCAATAATAGTAAAATATCCAGGAACAGTTGCATGGGGACATTATCTTCCTGTCTGTGTGCTTTGGCACTCCTCCTCTTGTCCTCATCCCACAGTAACCGGAGACTTTTATGAGGGCCTCTCAGAAACATGCCTCGTTCGGTCCCTGTGGCTTTTCTTTTCCAGAGGGTAATCTTACACACTGGGTCAGCAGAACCAGATGGGGAGAAAATAATAATCTACTGCTGGTATTCTTAGTGGGATGGATGTTAACGGCTCATGAAAAGCAATAGAGGATGGGTGATTTCTGTAACCACTAACTGTGTGAAATAAAGTTTGGGGTGAAGTGAGTCACTCGTCCGAAATACATACCTGGTAACTTCAGTATCCTCAGTCTGTTTTGGCAGAAGTTTATAGCATAGTGGATGATGTTTTCCCAACTATCAGGGTCATCAAAGAATTCAAAATCTGGTAACTGGTTGTTATCTTATACTGCAAAGCTTGAACGTATGATAAAATGTTAGTTTGCTAGAGGCTTGGCTTCATTCTTAGTACTGAGTACCAGCAATTAGAAAGAGCACATTTAGCTATCTTGCATTGTCTTCAATTTATGCTCCGCTCTTTTCAGGAGTAGTGCCATTTTACTGGGGGCTCTGTTGGCTTTTTGTGTAGAATATACCATTTCATACCTTGTGGCATCTGGGCTCTGATTCTTAGTTACTTAAGCAAATGCATTCATTGAATTACCTATTCGTTGATGGGAATGAGCTTCCATCAGCCACATCTCCTCTGAGTCTGTCACCAAAACCTCTTAATTTGAAACAAGGATGTAAATGGGCTGGAGTGAATGGAATATTTTCATGCTTACACTTTGACTTTTTCTTCGATGCGGTATTGACAGAAAGCTGTAAAGCTTACAGG
Organism: Nettapus auritus; assembly: GCA_011076525.1. Taxonomy (NCBI): domain Eukaryota; kingdom Metazoa; phylum Chordata; class Aves; order Anseriformes; family Anatidae; genus Nettapus; species Nettapus auritus. The sequence goes on along the minus strand of CM021776.1, from coordinate 1,436,599 downwards.
AATCAAATTAACGTCCTTTAATATAAGCTGTTATTGCAAAATTATCTAATGTACTGCAATAAATGCTCCTTCTCTCTGTCTCTCCTATAAATGTATAATTTTATTTTTCTGGCTTGCAAGAAGCTAATGATTACGTGATTGTCAGTGTTCTTGTGGTTTGACTCTTAATCTTCAGTTGGAACAGGAAAAATTTTAAGAATGAACCAAAAGCAAATTGATTATTAATAGTGGTGGGTTCTGTTCCTTCGCTTAAGGCTGGCAAGCTTTCCTATTTCAACTAAGGCGTCTTTCAGCATAGTCCTTAGTGTGTGTTAGAGACATCGAGAGGCATAAGATGACACCACTGATACTTTTATGGCATAGAAAATGCTCAGGATTCCCTACAGGTGCTGTTGATGAATTGATGAATTAGTGAAGTGTTGCATGTAGATTTGTACTGGTCCTGCAAGAGATCTTTTTCACCTTCCCAAAGCCCTTTAGGTGACTTCTGGTGTAGTTTGTACATAAACTGATCAGAATGCTGCTGCAGGGGAAACAAAATGTTGTTTGTATGGGGCTGTGTGGGGAGAAGCAACCTGTATGTTTCCAGAAGGACCAAGACCAACTGGAGCTGTGATAGCTCTTTTCCCTGTTCATGCTTATAGCTATCAATGACATTGGGGCTGGAGTGGCATCTGTGCCTCCTACTGTGCATCTCTTAGTAGCACTTGTGCACCTGTAGCAGTAATCTAGAAGACATGTATACCAGATGGAAACATGGTGAGGAGGTTGTAGTGACTAGACTAATCAAAATGGTCCCGTCCTTTTACAGTAATTGGAGGAGAGAAGAAAAGACTCTGTCAGCTGGGGATACAGATGCAGTTACTTGGATGTATAGTTCTGGATCTTATTCCTGAAATTAAAATCCATGAGCTATCATCATCTTGAGAGTAGAGTTGCATTGCTAAAAAGAAATGGGGAAACAGGGAACTTTATTTTGAATGAATTAAAGGCAGCCTTCTTTTAATGTCCTTTCTTTAAGAGCCACTGAAGAACAATCCTTATTTTTTGACTAAAACAGAGCTCTCTGATTATTTTATTGATACCCAAAGGGAGTGGTGAGTCCAAAGTTGTCTTTATTGTGCTATAGTATTTTCAATGACCAGAAGAACCCTTCCCAACCATAATATTGTCAGAGTAATACATACTTTTCCAGAGTTAAGAATTTCAGTGCAAATACTGAAAGTTGTTTTTTTTTTTTTGGTAGTTTTATTGTAGCAGGTGATACATAGTGACAGTATGAAGTGGAATCTAGAGCAAGAAAAGATGCAGGTAGTGAACCCTATGGTTAAAATGGTACTAGTGAATAGTTTTCAGGCTGCATTGGGAAAAAAATGTAGGTGCTGTTCTTTTGAAGTCTTAAAGATATCTTGTATCTTTTGCTATTGGCAATTATGCATTCAGGCACCTCAGGAACAAAGAAATGACAGAGAAATGGATGGCCTGGGTTTAACTACGTAGGTGATGGTACAGATGGGGCCCGATAAGCTTAACACTTCATCTCTGTGCTGCCACTGCGGTTTGTGACGAGATTAGAACTGTCTGACTGTGAGGAGGGCAAGCTCCACAAATTCACTCATACATGGCAGTTCTGTAATGAGGTGATACTTCATTCCTTAAACTACTGAACTAGAACTGCACAAACAGATGTATGCCTCTGGCAGTCCTGTGTGCACAGCACATGCTCTGCCGTAGCTCCAAATGCAGTGTCCGGTTGCCACTATTATATTTTATTGATGCATGCTGGTTTTTGTACGTTTGTAATAATAAGGGGCAAGCTGTGTTTTTGTGAAAGGAATAAACCTGCAAGTAAATTCGGGATATTTCTGTTGCGGAGTAGAATTTGACAAGAATCTAAATATTTAACTTTCTCAATAGGTTATAATGACAAAATCTGGGGTTGGAAATTAAGAGAGTGTTCTGCCCTTGGCTAAGTGCATTATGTTTTTTCATGGTGAAACTGTTTTAGAGAGCTCAGGAGATGAAGATTTGAACTTCCATTATGAATCTTTTGCACAGTTGCTGGTAAACAACCAAAGGTCAAGCTCAGTCTCAGAAGTTAGCTTTTTTGAGCCTGATATTAGTTTAGCAAAATTACGTAAGGATGTGTTGATAGATATGACCACTGGGACCCTAAATCATGCACAGAACAAGTTTTGCACTTAAAGCTATCTGCACGCCTCAATAGGACTGCTTGTGATTTTAACTTGAGCATATGTTGATTACTGCTGCCTTAGAGGCCTGAATGCAGTTCACCAAGGTCAGTGCTTTGTGGTGAGCAGAGAGGAATTTATCAATAGATTGACTGGCTGTTTCCTGAGATGCAGGTGGTTATCCTGTTCTGAGGTTTAGCAAATTGTGGAAATTGTGTATTTTTATTAAGCAATGAAACAGTGGCAGTCTGCTGATGGCAGGTTGCTGCCATGGAGAAAATGGAAATTTTAATTTCAATGTCTTTATGAAGACATTAATTGTAGCAAATTAAGTTTAAAGTTTAGCTTGTGCAAAAATAGTACTTAATAGAATTCCAACATGAGAGTAATAAATTCTGTTCTTCAGAAAATAACAACATTTGTAAAGCCAGAGAACTGGAAGCTTTATCTTGTGTCCTCTTCTTGTGGCTTGCTAGTCTAGGGCCAGTCTTACTTCTGCTTCGTAAGAAGTGGATCCCATCACTAGATGCTAATCACTTAAACCTCTAATTCTTTTTTTTTTTTTTTTTTTCCTTAGTGCAGAACAGTCATCATTTCATTAAACAGTGGAGTTGAATCAGATTAGTGAAGTCTCAAAATAAGTTAATTTTTCACTAAAGTTTTCCATTGTAGTGTAATGAAACATTAAGTTTAAAGTATTTCTATATATTTATTCTCCCAAAGAATATTTGTTGCAGAAAGGTGATGTTAGACATTAGCCGCTTATACTAATGAGCATCCTAACTAGAACAAGATATTTTGTTTAAGAAGCAAGCGTTCAAATGGTTGTACTGCAAAACATCAGTCAGTATATGCGTATGTTCCTACAACACAAGCTGTTTTTTGTAGACACGTGCAAGTAAAGTGATTATTTTTTAAGTATAGGAGATACCCATATGTGTTTTCTAATTAGCAACTTCTGTGTGATTGAAGTGTTCTTCTAGGTTTCTCTCGTGTGTGAAGGGAGAAAAAGTAAATGAATTACCATTAGCCTGAAGGAGAGCACTCTGTATTCTGTATGACTTGTTGGTATTGATTTGGCAGTTAATGGTTTTTATTCCCTGCATTGCAGATTGAAGCATCTTGATTCATAGATAGATTATCATTAATACTGGTTTGTAGACAAGCAACATAGAGCTCTTGCTGGGTACTTCTTAGTACAAAAGTTTCATATGTTTTCTGATAAATGTGTTAGCTTATGCATTCTATTATGCACTCTTGAGTTAGATAGTTTATTTCTATATGTTATGTTGCCAACCTATCGTGACACTATATATAACACTTTATTTTTTTGGCAAGATGAACTCACTAGTTAAATGAATTCCTAAATTACAAAAACATGTTCTAGTTCCTTAGGAACCAGAAAAAAACACACCTGAATAAGATCTCCATATTTCTGTGTGTAAGAACTAACTGCATTTAGAAACCTCTGTAAATAAAACAATGTGCCTTAGACTTTAAATTGAGATGTGATTGATTCAAATTTAATTATGTTAAATTTGGTCAAAGATTTTTAATTTTTCAAAAATCTTTCAAAGGCATTTATTAAGTATTGGATTGAATATGGTTTGCTTAAACCTTAAACCTTAACCCTTTATTTTTCTTGTGTGTTTACCAGTTTCTTATGGGTCATTGAAGAAAATCATTGCCAATATGCTCCTGTACACTAAATAAGCTCCTGTATGCTAGAAAAGCTAGTGCTGTTTCTTGTGAAGTTTTACAGGTGACTGACAATCACACAAGAAAGTACAGAGCATCAGTGCTTATGATGCAAGATGGCAAATGTGTTCTCATGCTTCCAGGCAGTGTCAAGCACTATACTTCTCTGCTTTCCAAATCTTCAATTTTTGTGGCTAGCCTGCTGAATTCTCCTTGAGATATGTATTTTCAAAGATGCTGAGAACATACTGCCATTTCTGGCTTTGATATCACTGAGAGGAGTGGAGATTTTTGCAGATTTTTTTTTTTTTTTTTTTTTCATTTTCAGTGATTTTAGTGAAGAATTAGAAGCCCAAATTTAGGTGTCTAAGTTCAGATGTTCAGAAGTTATGGTCTTGTTATTATGAGAGTTCACTTTGATATATGGTGTTTTGATACCTGTTTAAAAATAAAAAATCGTTAAGTACTTTTATCAGGTGGATACAGAAAAGTGCAAAGATGAGATATAGCAGAAGAAATCAATGCCATGTCCTTCACAGTGACCATCAATGAGTTAAAACCTGTTTAAGAGTTCACAGAATCACAGAATCATCTAGGTTGGAAGAAACCTCCAAGATCACCAAGTCCAACCTCTGACCTAACACTAACTAACAAGTCCTCCAATAAACCATATCCCTAAGCTCTACATCTAAATGACTTTTAAAGACCTCCAGGGATGGGGACTCAACCACTTCCCGGGGCAGCCTATTCCAGTGCCTAACAACCCTTTCGGTAAAGAAGTTCTTCCTAATATCCAACCTAAACCTCCCCTGGCGCAACTTTAGCCCATTCCCCCTCATCCTGCCACAGGACATGTGGGAGATTAGACCAGCCCCCACCTCGCTACAGCCTCCTTTCAGGTACCTGTAGAGTGCGATAAGGTTGCCCCTGACCCTCCTCTTCTCCAGGCTGAACAATCCCAACTCCCTCAGCCGCTCCTCATAAGACTTGTTCTCCAGACCCTTCACCAGCTTCGTTGCCCTTCTCTGGACTCGCTCAAGCACCTCCATATCCTTCTTGTAGTGAGGGGCCCAAAACTGAACACAGTACTCGAGGTGCGGCCTCACCAGAGCCGAGTACAGGGGGACAATCACATCCCTGGACCTGCTGGCCACGCTGTTTCTTATGCAAGCCAGGATGCTGTTGGCCTTCTTGGCCGCCTGAGCACACTGCTGGCTCATTTTCAGTTGACTGTCAACCAACACTCCCAGGTCCTTCTCTGACAGGCAGCTTTCTAACCACACATCTCCCAGCCTGTAGCGCTTCTTGGGGTTGTTGTGCCTCAGGTGCAGGACCCAGCACTTGGCCTTGCTGAACCTCATATAGTTGGCCTCAGCCCATCGGTCCAGCCTATCCACATCCTCCTGCAGAGCCTTCTTACCCTTGAGCAGATCGACACGCGCACCAATGGGTAAGGTTTAGAAGTATTATCTAAACAGATGAATGTTAGTTATAGAGAATATAGCAAATTATGACCAGAGTTTCTGTTTCACAAGGAGATGAAATTACATGTTGCTTTTTCTGAGGAACAGCTATTCTAAATGAGCAGTGCCTTTAGATCTTGTCGTGAGATGTGAATGTTGTTAAGCAAATGTTTGTCTTCAGAATGCAATTCAGTCTTTCTTTACTCCATTTTGTCTCTGCTGATTTTTTTTTTGTTACTCGTTTAGGGACAACAATGGAAGGTGAGGAGATGGTGGTCTAACTTGCATTTTTGGGATGGAAAATAGGCAGTGTCTAATAAAAAACAGGGGAATACCTAATTCCAGAGCAATACCTAGGGATAAAGCAGGCATAGATCTGCCAAAATGTAACAATAAGGAGAGAGCAAGATAGACATAGTGATAAAAGGTAGGGTAATGAGAAAGATGTTATAAAGAAAGGCTGATGGAAAGAATTAGCTTTTAGATGTATCTTGTGACCTTTCAGCACAAAGCAAGCTCTCTCTTTGGTTGTCCTTGTTTCTAGTAACCATAAAGGCTTTCAGAGAAGACCTATACAGTTTGGTGTTCAAGAAAAAAAATGTTGCAGCATGTCACCCAAGTTGAGAAATTGCTGTAAATCAGAAGTTGTCAGGTTCCCTACTTCTGAATCTTCAGTGGCTCAGAATAACTGTCAAGGATGAAAGGACTGCATTCTCGCATTTCTTCAGACTTTTGTGAGGAGCAGGATAGATGTACATGCTCCTAATATACTTGCTGTCACCTGAAAACATAGCGATGTCTTTGCCTTGGATGAATGTGCCCTCTGGGTCATGCTGTGGTCATGCAGATTATACGTATGCTTCTTTAGGTCATTGTTTTAAGTACTTTAAGTATACACATGAAATACTGTAGCAGGTTTTCAAGAGTATCAAGTACATCTTTATAGGAAAAGGTGTCTCAAGGACAGTCCCAGAATGTTCTATTTTGGGGTTAGATAATGACTTTACATTCTCTTCTAAAACAGAAGAAAGGTATGTATAATTATATGAATAACTTCTGTAAAATATATTTCTAAAGCTGTTTTTAATGATCTTGGTTAGCTGACTCTTAATATAGGGCTCTTAATATAGTCCCGCTGGCCTGTGAAGATGTTTCAGATGTCTAAAAGAATTTATAAAACAGTAACATAAGGTTTCAACCATTTTTCTGTATGATTGAATTTATGGCTGGGAAAGATGGTGAGTGTTTTTGTAAAAGAGTCCAAAGTCCCTCTGGTTGGCCTCTGCCGCTGGATGCTGGAGGCAGCAGCATGGCAAATATTCTCAAACATTTTGTGTTACTCTGGTTAACCCTGACCCAAAGTAGCGCTGTTAGAGGAAAAGAAAGGAGCATATTCCTGACCTGGAATGACTGGTTTGAATTGTCTCCCCTAACTGGATTGCTTGTCTAGATTATTCGGATCACCTGTCTTTCATGATGCTTGTTTCAGTGGAGGCTTATTAACTAAGTAAAAATTGAAATATTGAATTATTCTCAGATAAAGCATTTGAAGCTGTTAACTTTATCATTTATTAGTGAATACTGTATTTCATGCATCACCAATATGACTGCTGCTTTTTAATTTTATTTGCAAACCCTGTAGAGTATCTTATATCTTTCCCAACTAGCTCGTTTTAACCAGTTATATATTCAAGGCTCTTCTCCTTATTGTTGTTTGTGGTTTGCCTATCTTTATCTAGTTGTGCAGAGGTTTGAGATGTCTTGTATGAACAGACACAGCAGAGTAATGTTGCTCAGTCAGGAACTGTTTTTTTTGTTTTTGCTTTTAATTACTGTTCAGCTTAATGATTTAATTGATTTGGTTTAGTAGTACTTGCATGTAACAATGAGGTAGAAATAGGTCAGAATTAAGTACCTTTGTAAAGATTACATATTCTGTGGATATGGTGTCCTTGTGATGACTGTAAGTTACCTATATTGTGTGCAAATGAGTTTGTAAGGAAAGCAGTAACTATCCTCGTCAAGTCTTCTGATGTTAATGTATCTACCAGGTTAGTCAATCTCTAGCTCTACAAAGCTGTACCTGATTTATTATAACCATGATAAAATAGTATGCAACAAAGGCTTCAGTATTTTGCATTTCAACGTACGTTATTTTATGAAGCAACTAAACTGGAGTTTCAGGCAACAGGAGTTGCTCAGATGCCAGTATGTGGCAAGAGTCAAATGTGATGGGCTAATGTAGAGCTCCTTGGAGTCATTTGATGAAGAATAAAAATTTTCCTGCAGAAAAGAAAATGAATGTGCCATCACTGGTCGTTGCTGATGGATTTCATCAACACAAAGAGGTTCAGTAAAGGTTAATAGGAGTGTGTAATGTGGTGTAACACAAACTTCCAATTATCAAGGAGTTCTTTAATGTCAAGGTGAGGAGAAATATACCATTGTGACTCATCTTTCCATACAGATCAAGCTGAAGTTAACAAAGTTATCTGTGGTCTATTGGGCAGGGCACTGGAAGAGTAACCAAGAGATTTTGTTGTCTTTGCAGTTTTTGTTCTCTTTGTGTGACATCAGGCTCATCACTGAATTTATCTGTATCTCAATATCCTCATGTACAGAATTGAGATTCTTAGATGCTTACTTCATAAAGTCTTTGGAGATCTGTGGACGATTAATTTTATACCAGCTCTTAACTGACGTATTTTTATTTATAAATGCTTTCCAGCCATTGGCCACAAAACAGCTCTAATGCCACGTATTTTATTGAGGCATTAAAACTTGTTTCACCAAATTTGTTTTTGAGTAAGGAGGAACAAATAAGTAACAGTGGTGTTCTTGTTTGAAACAACAAGCACACCACCATAGGGTCAATGCGATAATGGAGAAATATAAAATCTTTTACTAAGGAAAGCTACACAGATGAGTCTATCAGAAAAGTGCACCATCTGTAGTTGTCTGCTGTGGTTGTGCCATCTGAATACCCTTCTGCTCAGAAAAGCTCTGATTCCCACTCACATGCACACGTGATACTGGAGACTGCATTTTCTTTGTCTTCAAATTTGGGTTTACTCCAACAGTGTGTATTTAATGAGTGACCCCTCACTACTGGAAATTGCTCTATCTTTTGTGAGAAGGGATGTGTGTTAGCATGTTAGGGCACCACAAGAGCCTAGGATTCAAACTTTCCCAGTTTGTGTCCCATTGATTTGAACGTGCTTTAAAATTATATTGTTTTGTAAAATGCTGTGATAGGTTTTCCACATCAAGAACAATCTACATTCTTAGTTTTGGTTCAAAAGCTCAGTGACATGTTTTTAATAGTAGCAAGCCTCTCTTTGAAGATCTTCAACAGAACTGTTAATGGTGTAAGGCAGCACTTAATGCAGCTACGTTGTCAGTTTGCTCTACAAAGTGTGGGGTTGAGGTTTTATAACTGAAAACAAAAGTAAAAAATGAGTAGGTGTTTTAAAGCATCTTGAATAAATACCATTTGTTTTACATTTTGTTCAGTAGTGCCAATAGCATACAATTGAAAAAATCTTTTATGAGAAAGGCATCAGAAATCAATGTGAGCTTTATGTGTATATTTCCATAATCTCATTTTATACTTGAAATGTTGAGATTTAAACATCTGAAAGTGTTCTTCAATTGTGTGGTGTTTTTTCTAAATGGCACGGAGTAAACATACCTTTTTTTTTGTATGGAAACAATGGATAGATTGAAATGGATATGTGAACTTTTATTTACATGCTGCACTTTCATTATAAAGTAATGCACACATAAGTGTCATGTATGTGACAAACTATTTCAAACAGCAATGTTCGTTAAGTATGTACAAATACACAAGAAGTAGCTATGATGACACCTCAGAGGCTTATATCAGTTTCTAAATATGCACCACATACTAACGGATTGATTTTAAAGGATTATTACAAAATTTCTGTTGGTAAATGCACTTCTTTAATCATGATGGTAGTGATATTATCTGCCTTGGAAAATGACTGGGAGTTGGAGGAATCTTTATAAAAAATGGCTGCAGTGTTCTGCCTGAGTCCAAATCACCCACAGACTTGATGAAAGAGCAGTGCTGAGAACTGCTTACACACTTTACAAACATTTGTTCTTGGAGAAAAAACAAAATGTAGCTGACATAGAATCACAGAATCATCTAGGTTGCAAGAAACCTCCAAGATCACCAAGTCCAACCTCTGACCTAACACTAACAAGTCCTCCACTAAACCATATCCCTAAGCTCTACATCTAAACATCTTTTAAAGACCTCCAGGGATGGGGACTCAACCACTTCCCTGGGCAGCCTATTCCAGTGCCTAACAACCTGTTCAGTAAAGAAGTTCTTCCTAATATCCAGCCTAAACCTCCCTTGGTGCAACTTTAGCCCATTCCCCCTCATCCTGTCACCAGGCACGTGGGAGAACAGACCAACCCCCACCTTGCTACAGCCTCCTTTAAGGTATCTACATATGATATCTTTCTGAAGTTGTCTTATTTCAAGAGGATATTTCTTTCCCTCCTTCTTCATTCAAGCTAGACGTTGTGTGTTAATTATTTTTTGGGGCCCTCGTTGATGTTGATTGCCCAATACTTGGGTTGCAATAAATACTTCAGAGTGGAGTTTTGTGTAGGCTCCTTTGTGGTATGTTACTCCTAGATGATCATTTACTGTGTGGGGTGGGACGCGACTAAATCCATGAACAGCATTAAAATTTCTGACAGTGAATTACTGTCTGTCTTTGCCTGGAGCCTATGTAAAATGATCTGGCAAAATAGATACTGCAGAAATAATCTATTTTTTGTCCATTTTGTCAAATGATAAATGTTCCTGTCTCTGTGGAGAATTTCTTAACAAATGCTGACTTTGCTAACAGAAAGAAACAAATCAGAAGTTGCTTAGTTGTATCTGCTCAATCTTCTAGACAATTGGAAAACCATTTATCAAAAGAAATGTCCAACTGTGATTAACTTTTCATACATTTTTGTCATGCAAATCAATTATTTACAGCATAGTTGAGATTGTTTTCTCTACTTTTAATAATAGTAAAAATGTATCATTGTGTGTTAGAAAAGTTGATGAGAATTTTTCCATATCTATTATTGAAATCATATAATAGAATATTGAAAAACATGGAGGGTTACATTTTTTTAAAAATGCTTTTTCCACCAACTTCATATATATATATATATATATATATATATATATTACAGGGCAGAGGAAAAGGCCGATTTAAAGCATTGCTTAGAAGTGCTATTCAGAGTAGCACTATTATAAGATAGTTTGTAAATGTGCAATATAAAGTACAGCCCAGAAACCAGATTCTTCCACTGCTGCTGGTAATAGCATTTTGTTTAATTGCAGTCTTACTGTCACAGTCAAGATGACATTAAAATAAAACAATTTTATTTTAAAACTTGCTACAAATTTTGAATGAACATTGCATTGTTTTAGCTATTTTTTTTTTTTTAATTAAAAAACAATTTATTTTATAAAATGTAGTTACAGGAGAATGATGAGAGCCTGTAGGTCAGACCACCTTTGTGGTGGAAGGAAGAGAATCTGTTATTAATGACACCTTTTGCAGTTATATTTTGTGTGTGTTCATATCTCCTAAGATTCAGATTTCTTATTTTGATAGGTACTATAAAATCAACCACTTTTGAGACTGAATCAAATTTCCCAGCCTGCTGCACACTGAGTACTGAGAGATGCACAGAATAAGCTGGCACCTCTTCTCTCCACACACAATCACTAGAGCACAAGAATACTAAAGCTATCTGCTTTTCTTTCCAGCCACATTATTTCTTCTCTTTTGCAACCTTCCACTGAGGGCTGAATAAGTAACAGAAGTATTATTATGGCAATGAAATTCTGAGTATAAAATAGGTATTAACTAAATGCCTTGATAGTCAAGGTCTTGCAGATCAAGCAAATACCCCTAGTTTGTTGCAAATGTTCTTGAAGGTTTCCAGCAGTTGGCAGGGTATGCACCATGCAAGACATGTGGTCTTTTTTATTAGAACTTATATATTGGAGGGAAAAGATTATGCTTATATTTTTTATGTTGGACCTTTGACTTTTGATTTAGGGGAAAAAATGAATGAATATTCTAAGTAGTAGTATAAGTATAAAATCCTAAATTAACAGTTGAAAAATCATACCCACATATTTTGAAAGCAAGTTAATTATTAATTTTCAAAAGCACCAGTTTTTCAAAATCGAGAAGTGTGGCTTTTAAATATCATCTCACAGAAAACTAATAGGCTGTATGGTGTAATTCTGTGTTGCTGGAAAATGTTGGTTTCCACTGTAACATGCATTTTTAAGACAAATGCAGTGAATAGTATGGTTTTCTTCACTTAATGGCAAAGTTTAAATCAATAAATCTGATGACCTGAAAAACAGATTCTTGAAGGGATGGATTTTGGAAAACTTTCTAAGAACTCTAAGGTCAACTCTGAAGGAAACAGTTTTTATTAGAATTTGATCATCTGAACATGATCTGTGCAGCTTGAAATAAGTGAGTCAAATTTGTACTTGGTCTGTTGACATAATAAATACGATAATTGTTCATGGCAGTGCATTTATTTGTTTTAAATTCTCCAAAGCTTCAAATCCGGTGGGACATAAACAGATTTTGATATCATTAATTAATTGGGAATGTTTTCTATTTACTGTTAATCAAGTGCATTTTACTACAGTTAGTATTTGTTACAATAATGTTTACCCCTGTCTACTGTGTTCTTGTATTTTCTTAAATAAAACAAAAAAACAAAAAGCAAAAACCAACAACAACAAAAAAAACCCACAAACCAACAATTCTCTGTTTTAGACAAATTGTTGTGCTATCCTAAATTAATTCTCTCAGAGTGAAAAGTAGGACTTGAGCAGGAGTTTAGTAATGGCAGAAATGAACTTGCAGAGTTGAAATCAACATGTTTAAAAGCAGACCAAGGGGGGGGTGGGGAGGCGCAGGGAACAATCTCTCCTACTTGCCCCCACCAAGAAAAATGCAGTTGGCTTGTTTGAGGCTTCTTAAAGATTGCTAGACTACTATTAACATCTCAGATAAAATAGCCTCATAATAAGAAATGGTATACAAATAAATTACTGAAATGAGAAAATTACAGTATAAAAAAAAAATTACTGACACTTTTGAATTTTAACCTTATGAAATTATCGGCAAATGGTATTTTATCAAATATTATTTGCTTACTAGGACATTTGCACAAGTTTTTACAGAGAAGTATGCTATTAAAACAAGTCCGAAGTGTCATCATGTCTTAAATATCAGTTTTATTGGAAGAAATGGGTACAATAAGTGCAGACATTCTCTCACAGTAGATTCCTTTATTCTGTCACCAGCCAAGACATGACTGGTCCTGACTTATTTTGAAATGATCACTGAAATGATCATGCGGGTGCTTTGAGTTATTGTTTTTGATGTCCTTGTTCTTCCCTCTGTGGTGTTGTATACAATTCAGAGAGAGGCAAATTTTATCGATGCATTTTGTTAAGAATACCATCTCATTCTAGTAAGTGTTGTGCTGTGGACTGGACTAAGAGTCTGCTTTAGGGGTTTGGAAGATTTTTTTTGCACATAGGCTAAAGCTGGCAGAAGCCAAGTGTGTTTTTCATCTTTCTTGCAGTATCATGGAGGTATGACTATGTGACTAGGTTAAGGGTTCAGAAAAGAGTAATGAGCAATGATTAGTTCATGACAGCTCAAACACATTTTAAGTAGAGATAAGCAAACAATAGCTAGACTGCAAGCCATCACTTAGAGCACAAGCTATAGTGGAATGACATGGGAAGGAGGAATTCTCACTGTATTAAATGCTTTGAAGTTTGACTTGAAAGAATATTATGCTTTTTTGTGTATTATGTTCTTACAAGCATCATTTATAAACACCGATAAAAAAGTTGATGTGCAGAAACTGGAGGATCAAAATTGTTTTGAATGAATTTTCAGTGCTTAGTCTGAGAGTCACTCACACTAAGACCATAAATTAATGCTCATCCATATTATACGCATGATACTTCTATGCTTGCATTCAGATAACAACTCATGTTGATGTGGTTTATGTCAGGCTTTCTTTGCATGGAAAGTTAAGAACATCTAGATATGCTTATAATATAAGTATTCGGAATCTAAGTATTATATAAAGCTCATGAATTTAGATATCTGCAAGAACTTTCAGCTGAGAAGGAGGAGGATTCTAGGTTGCTAAGGCACAGTAGATTGGCAAGCATATTTAGTTTGAAATGATTTTGGATAGCATATAAGGGTTTTTAACTTTCTATTTTCTGATGTTCAGTTGTGGGAAGCAGTAATTGAACTGTTGGGAAGGAAAATCACTTGTATCCTATGGCACATGAGATAAATATTTCTATTGTATTTTCTGAAGAGTTCTGGTTCCAGCCCAGTTGTTTCATCTCTATGACAGTGTCTTGGAGCATAGCAGCCTTCTGTCATGCAAATAAACATCAAATAAATGGAGAATGTCAGCAACAGTGTAACATGAAACTAATAATTAGTTGTCAAAATTTCAGCTGATTCTCTGAATAATTTTTCTTTTTTCACCCCCCCCCCCCAGAAATACAAAGAATACGAGAAGGATGTTGCAATAGAAGAAATTGATGGCCTTCAGCTTGTGAAAAAGTTAGCAAAGAACATGGAAGAAATGTTTCACAAAAAATCTGAAGCTGTACGGGTAAGCAGCAGATCAGTCTACTGTTTCATTCTCTCACGTAAAACCAAATACAGAATTTAGGCTCTGCTCTGAAAGCCGTACTAGCACTTGAAGCTGGAGTGGAAATGCTAAAGTGTTCAGAAATATTTTTGGGATCAGTTCTTTAGAGAATAGATGTAAATTATTTATGCTATCAATAGATGAACTCAAGAATGTGTAGTTAGGTTTGGACTATGAGCTTCCCATTTAGATTTGTAAGGTATCGCTTGCATTTGGTCAAACATAACTATATATTGTTGTGCATTTGTATGTTAGAGTTTGCAATACCAAACCAAAGCAAACCAGATTTCACTCCATTGCTCTCTAGCATAAAAATAGCATTGAGGGTAGTCTTCTAGTCTTCTGCGATCAACAGCTATCCTGTAGTTCAGATCCAGAAAAAGATGCAGATATCTCAGCAAGGACTAAATCCAAAATTCCTTTAATTGTGGTAAGTATTACTTCACTCTAGACAACTTATTAACAATAGTTAATTACCTAAATTGTGCTTTCCACACCTTTGCAGGTTTTAGTGGCTTTTTTGGATTTCCATTCTGACCCTTCTTTTATGCTCAGCTGTAACAGCTTTGTTGTCTTACTAGATTTTCTTTAAAATATGAAAAAAATCTGACTTCTGTGTTCTTTGATGTTGAATAGGAACTTGTTGTAACAAGTTCTAAAGAATAGCAGGTTCATTGTGGTAGTTTACATTTTACATTATTCTTTGCTAGGAATTTAGGTGACTGTTTGTAACTGTAGTTCCTGCTGTGTCACTGTGTCAACAAACTGCTAGTCCACTGTGGTGATGCCATTTGACATCTACTGTGCTGCAGGTCAAGTGTGTCTGTTCAGTGGAGTTTGTCTCAGCACCTCAACTGTGGGGTGAAAGGCATCACCCAAGGAAGGGGATTCCATTTGTGTAGCTGGAGATACAATTCAGCCTTTTTGTTATAGTGCAAAAGGGAGGAAGGAATTTGGTGCTAGTTTAGAGGTTGAATTTTCTGGGTTGGCAGCAAAGTAAAACATATTTCAGCTTGTAAATTGAGCATGCTTGGCAGGGAAGCAGAGAAAGACAATAAACATGGAACCCCGCAGTGCTATTTTAACAGTGTGTTTTTCAGAGAAAAACTGCACTTTAAGATATGTGCAACAGCTTCCAGAAGCCTGCAGATTGCCTGCAGAAGTACATTGACTCTGGAGGGACTGTTTTCCTTGTTCCTTAGTAGGGAAAACTACTGCCCTGAGAACATAAAAATGTGAAAAAGTGTTCTTGGAACAACAGCCTTTTAGAGCCAGAAGTGAGCAGCAAGCTGCACACAAGGCAAGAGAACATCTTTTCCATAAGCGTGGGGCGGTGTTAGGGAAGAGCATGTGGTATCTCAATTACAGCTTTGTACTAGGTGTTTTCTAATGATTGTGAGGTACAGAGCTGGTTTGGCCCCTTCATACGCATGGTGTTTTTCCTCTAAGGACAGGAAAAAAACAACCCAAAGCTTCACATACCAATGTAGGCCACTGTGCTCTGTGTAAGTAAGCCCAATTTCTCTCAAGTTAAAGCATGTATATAATGTTGTGTGAAAGGGCTTTAGTGCTGAGAAATCTAAGACCAGACCCTTCTTTGGTCAGTTTCCATCTTTGGAAAATAAGTTAGAAGCTTCGTTTGGACAGGGACGCTTTATTTTTAAGATTCATCTGTGTAGTGTGCCTTCCAGAAAAGATATATTTTGCATAATTCCATGAGGTGGAGCACTTTGGACAGTACAGAGATGTAGCTAGAGGTGCAGCGGGTGACCTTTCATGCTCTGGTAGTAGGCTGAAAACCCACCAGAGTTCAAATTGCTAATAGAGCTTAGCAGTTTTGTCCTGACATGTTTTGCCCAACTTGCATCTTTGGTACACCGTGGCTCACTTTCTCTTATCTGGAGAGGTCTTTGAAAGCTCATATGGAGCTGAGACCTCTGCTCCATGTTTAGACAAACTAATGTTACTCACTAAAATAATAGAATTTTGACCTAAATTTTGGTGGAAATGTACTGAGCACTGAAACCTAGAGATTAGATTAATATTTTAGATGAAGTAGTGGTAATATTTGGCTTAGTACCAAATGAAGTACCAAATTATAAAATATCCCCCAACACTAGAAATATAGGGTAACCAATGAGAAGGTTGGAATCCAAGTGCTCAAAAAATGTGTTTGTGTTAGCCCAAATAGTTACTCTAAAGCACAGATTAGATACAAGTATATCATAGTGTAGATCATAGATCCATAGTGTAATGTAAAATATATATTTTTGGATAAATTATTTTAATCAACGTACTTTCTCAGCTTTTAGCAGACAACCTCGGACAACTACTTAGAGAGCCACAGTAATACAAAATGTTTAATTTGTGGAAAAGGCCAATAAGAATATATGGAAATATAGAAATAGGGTGGCTTGGAAAGACCTTCAGGTCTGGGGGGGTTACTTTGTGTTTCAAACACATTAATATGTTCTAGGCTACTAATCACTGTTGAACTTTTTCCTCCTCCCACTTCATAGTCTGGCTGAATTTTTCTTATCTTTGTCTCACTGCTTTTGATAGTGATTAGTTGGCTCGGTATGATTTTTATCGTATTCATCCCCTGTTTGAATTACCCTTCACTATGCAATTATCCTATCACAGAATGTCCTATTTTTGTGCTGTCAGATACATAAAAAATAAATGGAAAACTGAAAGTGCTAAACCAATTATATAACCTTTTGTCATCTACTTACTGATGGAGACCCTAGCAAGCAACTCCCCCCACTCCCAGAGTTCATTATTTACATTAGATTTATGGCAGTTCAGGGTATTCCTGTTAACTGTTTCTTCCCTAACACTGCCCTACTTGATGGAATTTCAGACAGGCAGCTTCAGATCTTGTTTTGAAATATTTATGACACAAATGTTAAACCCATTGAAGAGTGGTTTTGATCCAACGTTACTAATACTTAGTTTTGTTTATAGCTCTTTATCTTTAAGACTATTCAAGACTTCTTTAAGATATTTAAGGTGGGATAAATGGAAGCATTTCCTGCATTGTACAGCAGGGGTTTTTGATTTTACAGCGAAACCCAAATAATCACTTTGAGAGCCCTGTATAGTCTGCTGACACTTGTGTTATTTGTTAATTGCTTCCCATGGACTTTCAGTGATCCCACTTACAGGAAATGGGCTTGATCTGACTTAATTTAAAGTTTGCTGTGATTTAAAAACAAAACAAAACAATTTTTTTAGGAGGTCTCATGACACTATAGTGACTCCAACCAGATTTGAAACTGAAAGGAGTAGGGCATGATAACAGTGCTCGATAACAAATGACTACTGTAACAAACCTAAGGGCAGAAAAGAGGTGGAATTAAAACAATGCATTTGCTGTTTTTATTTTTTTCTGTTAATGGTGTCATAGAAAAAAAATGAGGGAAGTGAAAGAAGTCACTATGAAAGATAAATTATTAGGGAATGTTAAAAAATATTCTTAAAACTTTATGTAGTTAAATTTCTATTTTCAGTAGATTGACACTGTAAGATGGCAAATAAAGTGTTAAGGATTATTTTTCTTTCAGGCAACTACCATTGCTGCAGTAGAAAATGCAAATAAAAGATTTTTTTATTAACTTTTTCTACTGTAGCTACCTGGTGTTCATTGTGGAGCTGATTCTCATTATAACTGTGCTGTGAAAAGTAATTGCTGTTGTACAGTAATTCAATTTCTGTGCATTCATGCATCAGTAAGCCAGTGGAGTTTATCTAGAGAAAGCCAGGACTTTAAAGCTTTTTATCATGAAATTCCACATGCAGAGAAATGGTCTTCCAAGGAGTAGAATATCAGCATTTACATTTAACAAACATTTACAATGAGGAGAAATAGATTTTTATTTTTCCTCACAAATGATTTTTACACCAGTCTTCAAACTGTTTTCAGATACTATTAGGGTGATATTGTCTATGCATGGATAAAAAATGTATTGTCTTTGAAATGTTTATGATTATTCATATACTGTCTGTTTGTACATTTTAGTTTATGAATGTGTATGTATGTGTGAGTACATACCTTTACACATGCATACATGCTGATGTTTCTATATATAGTATATAAAATATACAAATGTGTTATAGAATATATAGAATAGATGCAGTTTACTATTGATTTGTATGTGTGTACGTATACATGAATTAAGCAAGCAATATGTTAAACTGCATGTACTTCATCCACATATTCACAAGGTAAATACTGGTAAGCTGTTATCCTGACTAATTAATAGTTTTTTATTTTTTAAATATATAGAATCATTAAGGTTGGAAAAGACCTCCAAGATCGTCTGGTCTAACCATCACCTTACTGTCAATGTCACCCACTAAGCCATGGCCCTTAGCACCAGGTCCAACCTTTCCTTAAACACCCCCAGGGTTGGTGGTGCCACCACCTCCCTGAGCAACGCGTTCCAATGCCTGACCGCTCTTTCTGAGAAGAAATGTCTCCTAATTTCCAACCTGAGCTTCCCCTGGCGCAACTTGAGGCCATTCCCTCTAGTCCTATCACTTAGCTATCTGTAAGAAGAGGCTGACCCCCAGCTCCCCACAGCTACCTTTCAGGTAGCTGTAGAGAGCAAGGAGGTCTCCCTGAGCCTCCCCTTCTCCATACTAAGCAACCCCAGTTCCCTCAGCTGCTCCCCATAGGACTTGTTTTCCAGGGCCTTCACCAGCTTCATAGCCCTTCTCTGGACATGCTTCAGGGCCTCGATGTCCTTCTTGTACTGAGGGGCCGAAAACTGAACACAATATTCAAGGTGCAGCTTCACCAGAGCATTGTACAAGGGGACGATCACCTCCCTGGCCCTGCTGGCTGCACTATTCCTGTTATAAGCCAGGATGCCGTTGGCCTTCTTGGCCACCTGGGCACACTGCCAGCTCATGTTCAGGCAAGCATCAACCAGCACCCCTAGATCCTTTTCCTCTGCACAGCTTTTGAGTCACTCTGCCCCAAGCCTGTACTGGTTCATGGGGTTGTTGTGGCCAAAATGCAGGACCCGGCACTTAGCCATGTTGAACCTCATCCCATTGGCCTCTACCCATTGACCCATCATGGCAAGGTCCTTCTGCAGGGCCTTCTTACCCTCTGGCAGATTGACACTTCCCCCCCAACTTGGTGTCATCTGCAAACTTACTGAGGGTATGCTCAATTCCCTCATCCAAATCATCAGTAAAGATAATAAAGATGTTGGGCCCTGACACTGACCCTTGGTGACCACTGGTGACCAGTCACGAGCTGGATTTCACTCTGTTCACCGCTGCTCTCAGGGCCTGGCTGTCCAGACAGTTTTTAACCCAGCAAAGATATACATATGCATGTGTCTCCCTGCATATATGTATGTAGACATTCATGTTAATAATTATTATATATGCTGGTGAAGACAGTATAAGCTTGGTTGTATAAACTCAGAGTCCGTGGCAAAGCTGAGAGCAAAAATTCCTGAACAGAGGAAGTTTCTTTCTCTGTGGGAATATTTTGCAGAGCTCTGAATAATTTGTTTATGAAAACTAAGTAAAAACTAAGTAAATAATTCATACTGAAAGAATAAATGTAGCATTTACTTACAAACTACCCACAAGTACTTTACTGTTTTCTTGGCCAGTTTTGGTATTTAACTAACTTCTGGTGTGTTGCTTAATGGTGAGTGCTTCTCTGTTTGATCAGACACGTTGGTCAGAGAAAGTAGTGTTTGTTTTCTGGTTGATTGAGGGTGACATTTAGAAGTGGATTTTGAAGGTAAATGCTTAAGTAGACCAATTTCCTACCCACTGTTTAAACATCTTTTCCATTCTAAGACTTATTCCAGTCATTTGCTTTAATATTGCTGCTTCCAGATGATGTTACTGAACTAATTCAAACGAGTTATATCAGAAAATTAAATGAAACTCAAGGGTTGGAAAGGTGTCATTAATAAGAAATGCTCACTAATTAGGTAGGTTTTATTTAATCTTTTTTTTTTTTTTTTCTTAAAGTATTTTTTTTCATTATGTTCTTCAATGGACATTTGACTGCTTTTGCCCCAGTTTACAGTTGAGCCTGTTGTCTCTTCTGCTAGTGGACAAATCCTTACAAGTGTCATGAGTGGGTATAGGGATGAGACTCTAGTATCACTGTTGAAAGTCAGAGAAAACTCAGTCATAAGAAAGGACTGGAGAGCATACTGATGTGAAGAGGCACTAGGGAAATAAGTTTGGGGAAGTTAATTTAATAAATGAGAGGTAGAGAAAAAAATATTATGATAAGGCGTTATATTGAAAATGGGAGCCTAATGAAGGACTAAATCTAAAACAAGCTAAGAAAAAAAAAAAAAGGCCAACAATTTCCTTTCCGTTGTTTTGTATCATTTTTTCTTAATATATAATCTATGAAATAATAATTGTAGGATTGTAATCTCCAGTTTACATTCCTGCATGGTGGGGAATTTTTGTAAAAACCCGTTAAATAAAGGAGGATGAGGCTGTTGATCTTACATTGTCATGTCAATGCAGAGCATTTGCTGAGGACAGGACATGCTTGCATGGTGGGCTTTTTGTATATAGATTAATTTCTTAAAATATCGGCTTCCAAGGGCCTAAAGAAACAAGTGAGGTAATTGTGAGGAATATTCCAGGTGAATTATTGAACTTTTTTTTTTTTTGAGACAATTTAAATGCACATTCTTCAGTGTTCATTGTGGATTTTATTACATTATATTTTTATTCCTATTTTCTATCATTTTGATCAGGGCTAGATTGGGAATGGCATTTTTGAGACGCAAAGGGTCATTGGTATTTCAGAGTCATATAATAGAAGATGAAAAAGTCTTAAACATCAAGGCTTATTTGCTAGCTTCACTATTTCTAATTGTATAATAAACACATTCCCACTATCCACACATTTTCCTCACTGAGCTAATTTGCATCTGCAGAATTTTAAGGGAAGGAAATTGAATATCAATGTGCACTGTTTAAAATTGTGCTGCTCAATAGATGCTATTCTGATCTCTAATTTTTTAATTCATTTTTTTTAAAACTGATGAAAAACACATTAAATATATAAAATTACTGGAGGAAAAAAAACTAAATGGCTGTGGGTGGAAGGAAATTATGGTGAATCAACCCAGTGTCACTATAAATAGTTTCAAATGACAGAATAAAGACATAATGAATAAAAGAGTGATGGCTATAATTCTGTTAATTGCGGGCAACAAATTAAAGGTTTTCAGCAATATTTTAGTATTCACATTTAGTATTTTAACTGTAGTTGTTGCTAGTTACTTTTGGTATCATTTGAATTTTGCTCAGTTTGACTGGTCCTCACCTCACTGGTAGGTGAGGAAATTTCTGTTCTGAAGTCATTAAGAGCTTTACTTTTTGGCGAATTAGATTACACTGGAAAATGAACAGTGGTTGGTAATGCTTTAACAGTCAGTGGAGTATTCTGTAGCATAGCACATAACCCTTGATAATCATAGTTTGAAGCATATTTAGAGACACTGTGAATATTTTCGTGTTTAGTGCCCTTGGATTTAATTATTGTTTTTCCTGATGTGCAGAAATTAATTTCTTCATCAAATGTAGCATTAACAAGTGTATTCCAGCACAGTTCAGCTAGATCACATATTGCTTCTTTTAAACAGATGCTGCAATGAATTCTGAAAGATTAAAATAAATAAAAGATAAAAGAAACATATGCTCTTTTTTTTTGGGGGGGGGGGGGGGGGCAGCGGGTAGGCTTCTCTCATCCTTTGCCTGTATTCCTGTCACAGAATGGTGGTGGTGTGAGTGCTTAGCCTGTCCTCAGGCATGTTGCTGTTGCTGGTGCCCAAAGGGAATGAAGGGAAAAGTTGCAATCAGCTTAGCATGTGCCTGCTCTACCTGTGTGGCAGGATGCGGTGGGAGGGGGAATGGGAGTTAGGAGTATTCTGCTGCCCTCCCTGAAACCGAGCACAGAGATAAGCACATTGATCAAATCTTCATCTAACTCTTAAATGTCTTAAAATCCAGTTTAGCTGAGTCTGCAGAAAACTTTTCTGTGGCTGGTGGAGGAGGATTAACATTTCTTCCATAGACTGGAAAGAGAACTGGGAAAAACTTGAGATCCTTCACTGTCTGCTTAATCATTTATTTTTAAAAGTTCAGGAATGCTGACATTGTAAAGACTAATCATTTCAAAACAGTTCTGTAAATCCACTTCCCCCCCCCCCCCCCCTCCCCTCTGGTTAGAAAGAATTTTCTTCTTTCAGCTTCTGTGTACTAATCTGCATGAGAAGTAGAAAACTAGAACGTGGTGGATCCATTTTTGAGGAAGGGGCAGTAGTTCATATTGATCAAGTTTGGGAGATGAGAAAATATGTATTTGTTTAGATTTTCAGAGTTATATACGTAATCTGGTACATGCAGTCTCCAGAAACTGCCTCCTGAATGCACACTTGTGTGGTTCTGCAGATGTGAAGCTCTCATTGTCCTGGTACAGCCTGAAATAAGTAAATACCAAAACAAAGCAACTTGAGCTGTGCTTTGAATTTTGGCTGTCTTTAAAACTCTGGACAATTTGTATCTTTGATAAAAACCAAATAAACCCACCAAACAGGAGAAAAAAAATAAAATCAGTCCATATAATCTAACCAGTCTTAGGGAATTTAGTGAAATTATTTTGAAAGTTCAAATTCAGGAGAAAAAAAAATACTCTTAAGGAAAGGGGGAAAAAAAGACTTTGAGAGAAAACCTGAAAGCATTTTCTTCTCAAAATGATTATGATAGTTTCATCTTTAGTTCTGAGAAAAGAAGTGAAAAGTATTTAAAGATAGTGCATTCAAATATAGAACACTTATCTGAAAATAAAGACAGAGAGAAAAATCAAACCAGCCACTTCACAGAATAATGCATTTATTAGACTTCATTGCAAAAGTACATAACATTCAGACTTTACTATCAACAACATAAAATAGCTTTCCACCGAGCAGGAAGAAAACAGTAAAAGAGCTTTGGAGGAAAAAGCTAGGAGGAATTAGTCTCATGTATCCTTCTGTCTTATCACTGTTTTGGAAAATTAGCATATTTTAATATTTAACATTATTTTAACAAAAAACAGTTGTATTAACAACTTGGCGTTCACTGTGTGATTTACACTAGTCACTTCAAATAGTGATTTTTATAATCAGTATTTAATTACACTTGCGTAACTGTCACCTTTTCAGTTATCATTTATATTTTTTTTTCATATTTTAAATGTTAGATGTTTAATTGTTTGTATGATAAACATGATTCTTATAACTACTGGTACTTTTAAGTCATGAGAATTTAATAAAAACCACTCCGATTCAGTTCCCTTTTAGGTTGTTTACTGGTATTTATTATTAATTGACTACTTTAAACGTGTTCTTGAGGAGATACCCCATGGCTTGCATGCTGTTCATGTAATATTAGTCTGTCTTCTGAAACTTGACACACATTTAATGCTTACATAATGAATGAAAGTATCTTAGAGAGACTCCTCCATGTGGCACAACCTGAGTTAGCACAGAATGGCTGCTGGTGCTGCTGCTGCTGTTTCCCATTACAGGACGGGTGCTGAGCAGGTCCCTTGGGCCTTTGCAGCACTAGGGAACAGTAGGAGCGGCGGCAAGAAGCTTCCTAATGTCTTTCTTAATAAATGATTGCTTCTCAATATTTTGGGTAGGAGACAGACAGTTCTTACTGAGAGATTCCTCAGTTTGGGAAAGGAATAAAATTGGCTTAGCCCCAACTCAGCAAATGTGCTCCTGGGTGTGTGGCGGTGGGCCTCGGTGTCTTGCTGCCTTCTTCAGCCACCTGCTGCTCGTCGCTGGCCACCCCTGGGCTGCTGGCATCCCCTGCTGCTGGAGCAGGAGGGGCATCAGGTCCCGAGAGCTAGATTCCAGCTGGCCGCCTGGAATTGTCCATGCTGAGCTAGAGGCAAACTGGTGGCAGAACAGTTTGGTGGCTGTTGCCAGTGTAAGTCAGCATCAACCCAAACTGTTGCGAGTGTTCCTCCGCAGGGGCTCTTAAAGCACTCAAAAGCACTTTTTCAAAAACAAGTGCTGTAAAGAGAACCCATTAGTAATTTTTAAGGAGCTCTTGCTCCTCACTCCTCTCTTTATTTGCACTTCCCACACGCGTTGTTAGGTCAGGTACCGACAGCTCAGCCTCGGCGGCCAGTGGAGCACTGCTGGCAGAGGGCCTCCTACAGAGGCAGCCAAGGGCAAAGAGCCAGCAGTTCTCCATGCTCCCACCTGGGTGAGTTTGACTTTGGTGTAATTAGATGGCTAGATTCCTGTTTAATCTAAAATACTTTCAGCTTAGTTTTCTCATTATATCATCTCTTGCAGAGCTGATAATGTATTCCTAGTGTACACAGTGCTGGTTGACACAGCTACTTTATTTCACACCTTTTGGATTTTTAACACTTATAACACAAGTTATTTTGCCTCATCTCATTTTCTCTGAACACTGCAGTTACTTTCATCTTCTTAATTGAACATATTTATACTTAAGTGTACAGTAAGGCCATCCTGCTCCTTCCCCCAGCTGAGCAATTAGAAAGCCAGAGAGGCACCAGCAACATCTGTTTGGGGTGTGCTGCTCTCAAATCTTTCCAGACAGTCTCAAGTAACAGGGACAGAGGAGGAAAGCAGCTCTGCACAGCCTGGAACAGGGTGAGTAAATCCCTACAGGTTAATCAAGACTGGTCTAGTGCCATGTGCAACACTTCTGGGAGATGAAAACAGACTGAAAGTGAGGAGAGACGCCTTTTTTTTTTTTTTTTTTTTTTTTCCCTGGAGAAGGCATTTTTATTATCATTATTATTTTTGAGAGAGTTAACCAAAACATCTAGTTAAACATCTAGTTAACATTCCTGTTTGTAATTGTATTTTAACAGCTATTTGAAATGTAATGTTAGTAAGACATCCTGCCATACCGGTAGGTTAGCATCTCTTTCTCCAAACCATTTGTAGATAATCAATTTCTTTGGTATGTTAGCTGCAGAAAGCTGGGCTCTTGAGTTTAAGCTGTAGATTTCTGATTGAAAATGTTTCAAGATAGTAACCTGAAAACTTGGGGGGGGGGGGGGGGGGAAACTTGTACTTAACTTTCTCAGGAAGTAAGGCAAAAATTGGCTCTCCTGCAGAACATACTGGTTGTTAGATTTGAGGCTTCTGCTAGGCAGAAAGGCAACATCACAGGAATGACTAAACCTGCTGGACACTGAACCGTACTTCTATTGGTACTTCAGTCTTGGACACTGGAGATAAACCAGATTTACAGGTGATAGGAGTGGTGTAAAGAATTCTAATTGTGTAGCATTGCTGCAGATTCATTTGACTGATCAGTTAGTGTGCTTTAAAATAATCTGATAAGATTTCAAAACACATACAAAGATGGGGTCTGAATGTAGAGTTGCACAAAAATGTCCAGGCTATTCTTTTCTTGTACAGAAATGAGGATCTTAAAATATCCATGTTGTAGAATTAGAATCTGCAGAAAGAACGGCTGAGGACCACAGCTCTGCAAAGCTGTGCTGCAGTGCATGGGTGTAAGCGCAGGGATGCAATGTGATGTGTGCTTGGCATTGCTTTTCTGCTTTGAGGTGGTACAATGCTAAAAATCCTTGGGGGGAGCATAAGTGTGATTTTGTTTTTGTGGTATTTGAAGTTTTAGGGGAAGAAAATTTATGTAGTAGATCTTTAAGCTGTCTGTCAAATGTTGTGTCATTTGGTGCTTTGTCTTTGGTACTGTGGCAATAGTAAAAAGAACAGCATAGTCATTTGTTTCAGGTAGCAGCTTGATTTCAATGCCGCATAACATGATTGTCTTGTTAACTTCAGTATATGTTTTAAAATTAGTTACACTGAAGAGAACAAACAATAAATTATGGAGAACACTAACTTCACTGCCTGTAAAAATAGATACAGATATGTGTTCCTGGATCAAATGCATTTCTCTGTCCTTTAAGCTAGCACAGCATATCTTGGATGATTGCTTCTGGCAATGCTGTGTAAGTACTCCAGGATGAAAAACAGTTTGAGTAAATCATAACAAAAAAGGTGTTTCATAGAAGAAATAAACAGTTACAAGCTAATACTATAAATTGAAGTTTTATTGATGAAGCTGTTTTTTATTATAAAGTTTAAATTACAGCAATCATTGAGGCACAAAGCGCTACAGAAGTAGTATGTTATAGAAAAAATCTTGCACCCTTCTGATGGGTCATTCCAGTGGGATGAAAAAATGCCCCTGAAAGATGGTATGCAAGAAAAAAAAGGAAATAGCTGCTCTGTATCAGTGAGTGTACTTATTTTAAAAACAAGCTGGAACTGGAGAAGCAAGCTGTTCTGCAGTAAAATGCACTTAGACTGCACTTTGAGATTTCATGCATCTTCACATCACCCTTCCCAAATTTATCATGGCATGGGCTGAGCACGAGAACCTCCCCAAAGGATTACAGCACAACTTCTGATATGTGTCATGAAAGCTCAGTGGGGTATCTGAGATTAGTTCTTTAAGTCTCACGTGTGAGGATAAGACAGTTTAAACCCATTTCTTCCATATAATTGAAGCAACTGGCAAATCTTTAGCCCAGACAGAGGGCCCTTTAAAAGAGAACACCAAAACCCCTTTGCACTTCACTGTGTTTCAACAGTGGATTGTTCTTGTTGAGTTTTGTTGTTCTTTGCAGCTAGCAAAATTAGGGGATTTTGTCCTCTATCATGCTCTAAGCAGACTAGAATAAAATCTGTAATTAAACATAGTGGGCTTATATTGAATTTTTTCTTTATATCAAAAGAAAAAGTTTCTTAGGAAAGTCATGTTTTTATCACTTGTGATGAGTGATGGAAATTGGCACTTTTTTAACTGTACCAGTGAAACAGTAATTCTAGTCATTAATTTTGCATTTATCTTAACTGTGTTACTTTTATGGATATTTTAGGAGTTTTATTTTTTTTTTCACATTAAAAAATATTACTGCTGGTATTTTTGAGATGAATCTGAGACCAAATTATTTTAATGCAAATATTTTTTGACATAAAATGGAAATGCAGGCGGTGCAGGGACAAAATTAGAAAGGCCAAAGCTCATCTGGAGCTCAATCTGGCTACTGCTGTTAAAGACAACAAATAATGTTTCTATAAATACATTAATACCAAAAGGAGGACTAAGGAGAATCTCCACCCTTTACTGGATGCATTGGGAAACTTAGTTACCAGAGATGAGGATAAAGCCGAGGTGCTTAATGCCTTCTTTGCCTCAGTCTTTAGCAGCAAAACCAGTTGCTCTCTGGACGCCCAGTACCCTGAGCTGGTGGAAGGGGATGGGGAGCAGAATGTGGCCCCCACAATTCACGAGGAGATGGTTGGTGACCTGCTACAGCATTTGGATGTACGCAAGTCGATGGGGCCGGATGGGATCCACCCGAGGGTATTGCGAGAACTGGCGGAAAAGCTCGCCAAGCCGCTTTCCATCATTTATTGGCAGTCTTGGCTATCGGGGGAGGTCCTACTCGACTGGCAGATAGCTAACGTGACGCCCATCTACAAGAAGGGCCAGAGGATAGACCCGGGGAACTGCAGGCCTGTTAGTTTGACATCAGTGCCAGGGAAGCTCGTGGAGCAGATTATCCTGGGCATCATCATGCGGCAGTTGCAGGGCAAGCAGGCGATCAGGCCTAGTCAGCATGGGTTTATGAAGGGCAGGTCCTGCTTGAGGAACCTGATCTCCTTCTATGACAAGGTGACATGCTTAGTGGATGAGGGAAAGGCTGTGGATGTGGTCTACCTTGACTTCAGTAAGGCATTTGACACTGTTCCCCACAGCATTCTCCTCAGGAAACTGGCTGCCCATGGCTTGGACTGGTGCACGCTTCGTTGGGTTAAGAACTGGCTGGATGGCCGGGCCCAGAGAGTCTTAGTGAATGGAGTCAAATCCAGCTGGAGGCCGGTCACTAGTGGAGTCCCCCAGGGCTCAGTACTGGGGCCAGTCCTCTTTAACATCTTCATCGATGATCTGGATGAGGGGATCGAGTGCACCCTCAGTAAGTTTGCAGATGACACCAAGTTAGGTGCGTGTGTCGACCTGCTCGAGGGTAGGAAGGCTCTGCAAGATGATCTGGATAGGCTGGACCGATGGGCCGAGGCCAATGGTATGAAGTTCAACAAGGCCAAGTGCCGGGTTCTGCACCTGGGGCACAACAACCCCAAACAGAGCTACGGGCTGGGAGATGAGTGGTTGGAAAGCTGCCTGTCAGAGAAGGACCTGGGAGTGTTGGTTGATAGTCAACTGAAAATGAGCCAGCAGTGTGCTCAGGTGGCCAAGAAGGCCAACAGCATCCTGGCTTGCATAAGAAACAGCGTGGCCAGCAGGTCCAGGGATGTGATTGTCCCCCTGTACTCGGCTCTGGTGAGGCCACACCTTGAGTACTGTGTTCAGTTTTGAGCCCTTTGCTACAAGAAGGACATGGAGGTGCTTGAGTGAGTCCAGAGAAGGGCAACGAAGCTGGTGAAGGGTCTGGAGAACAAGTCTTAGGAGGAGCGGCTGAGGGAGCTGGGACTGTTCAGCCTGGAGAAGAGGAGGCTCAATGGCGACCTTATGGCACTCTACAGGTACCTGAAAGGAGGCTGTAGCGAGGTGGGGTTGGTCTGTTCTCCCACGTGCCTGGTGAGAGGACGAGGGGGAATGGGCTAAAGTTGCACCAGGGGAGGTTTAGGTTGGATATTAGGAAGAACTTCTTTACCGAAAGGGTTGTTAGGCACTGGAATAGGCTGCCCAGGGAAGTGGTTGAGTCACCATCCCTGGAGGTCTTTAAAAGACATTTAGATGTAGAGCTTAGGGATATGGTTTAGTGGGGACTGTTAGTGTTAGGTCAGAGGCTGGACTCGGTGATCTTGTAGGTCTCTTCCAACCTAGACTTTCTGTGATTGTGTGATTCTGTGAAATAGTGATTTGTGAATTAAGCAATTTTCATTTAAATGTCACTTAATCACTAAAGAAAAAGGCATAGCTATTTTCCTTTTGCTTTTTGATAATTCCATGATCTAGAAATTAAAAGAGTAGCCTCCTGATCTTTCTTGTTGACTGAAGTTCGATAAGGAATTAAATTCATAAAATACAAATCTATAGGTGGCTATCAGCATTAACATGCTGATGAACAACATTTCGTTCAAGAAGCCCTTAAAACACTGATTGCTGGAAAGGTGTCCTAAAAATAAATGAAAATTATCTTTGTCCTGTTTTGGTCTTTCAAAGTATACCCTGCTGGGGAGAGATTTGGAGCTCTTTGCAGTAAGACTCCTACATGCTGGCATTGTATGGTGTGATAGCGTACACTGATCAATGTTAGGCTTTTGAAAGTTTCCTAAATGTAAAATACTTCTTCCCCCCCACACACCGTTTGTCTTCTCCCTGTTCATCTCATTTTCTGAGCACAGATCAGTGTGGTGTGGGGTCCCACAGACTGGGCTTTCACAACCTCTTGCTAAGTCTTAATCTTTTCTGAAGATGAAGGGAGGGAAGTGAACCACCCAGGTAACAGCTGTGTGCAAACCCAAAACGGTATTCAGGAGATCTAAGCATTGCATGGTAAGAGTGAGGGAGTAACTCCTCAGAATTAGGTGCATCCCCAAAGCATAAAGGCACAAACAGAAACACAAAACTTCCTTTGATTTAAAATAGTCTGAGGTATTTGGCTTTTTTTCTGTCTTTAGACATAGAAGCTCAGCTTTGTTCTGTATACTAACATTAACACAAACAGGCAGGAACAGACACTAGAGGCATACGTTTACTGTAATTATCAAATATTGCTTGTCTATTTCAGCTTCTTCTACCTCTGAGAATGTGGGCAGTATCGCGCATGCCCTTCCCAGATGCAGGAGATGACAGTTTTGAACTTTCCCCAATACCCTGTTTGAAGACATGATTAATTGGTAGAAATACACTTTATCACTTCATTTCTCCTGATGACCGTAATGCAGGATAATCGCATAAACACTTCACAGAATCACGTGCTGTTTTTATGACCAAGTAGGTGGTGTGTGTAGTGCAAAGCTGTA
This sequence comes from Nettapus auritus, assembly GCA_011076525.1. Taxonomy (NCBI): domain Eukaryota; kingdom Metazoa; phylum Chordata; class Aves; order Anseriformes; family Anatidae; genus Nettapus; species Nettapus auritus. The sequence goes on along the minus strand of CM021776.1, from coordinate 1,406,401 downwards.
GGGGTGGAGATTAGTTAATTCAGGCAATTCCAAGCGACAGTCTGCACCAAAGGAATTACTGATGCCTTGGTAGATATTTTTTAAGCCAGAAGCTATTGTAATTCTCTGTTTTGGAGATTCATAGAAATTATTTAATTACATTGGTTCTTCCCTTTCCTTTATGCACAAGTTCTCATTAAAAACTAAAACTTAAAAAAAATCCTGATCACTGTTTTGTGGCTTCTGTACTAAACTCTGAGGCAATTAATTCGCTTGTTCCATGCTACGTCAATGCTGTCCACCACTTTCTTCCCAAACCCCTTGTGGTCTTGCTGCCTCCCTTCCAAAATGCTTACTACTTTTTGAAGAACTGCTGCTTTTCTAATGTTTTATTGGATTTTTAAATTTTGAACAACTTGTTAATCTTCTTCCCTGTTATCTTGAATCTTCTGAAAACTTTGTTTAATCGTGTTTAAGTCTAATTTGCACTGCTGTGTTGCTCATCCTGTGGTGCCTCATCTTACCTTCTAATGTTTTCCCTCTGTCTTGTTCCTCAAGTATTTTAAATGAGGATGGTGTATTTTCTGCTTTCTCCCACAAGTCAGTTATTTATCTTTGCTATTGTAAACTGAAGGACATCAGGATTGCCTTCCTTATTTAATCTTTCAGATACACATTATATTTATGTATATAATGTATTTCATTTGAATTGTATATTCAAAGGGGCAAGTTTAATTTCTCTTTTGATTTTTGTTGTCTGAGCATACTGTTTGCTAAAGAACCAGTGGCTGTAAGGCCCTTTGTTGTGCATTGCATTCCATGCACGACTTTGCAGGACAGGCACTTTCCCTATGTGAAAAATTAAGACAACCAGATCTTTACAAATTTATAGTTGTTCTTTTAGGCAATAACAATGGAGAAGATGGAAAATCCACAAGGCAAATTTTTTGTTTAAATGAAATATTAATTTTGAAAGTAGGTGGTTGAAAAGAATGCTTCTGCCCTTTCAGAATGCTAGAAATGATGATTGTAATGAAACCATTTATGCTAACTGATGTTAGCTGTAGTTGCTTTGATACACACACACACACATATATATTATTTGTATTTTCTTATGTGAAATAGTCAGGGCTAAACCACAGTGGTTTGGCTTGGTTTGTAAGAATCAGCATTTAAAATTTTTCTATTGCCCTGGGGGAGCTGGAGCTATTGTGAATTTCGGAGAGGTTCCATCCACACCCTGTTTCTAGAACTGGGTTGTCTTTAATTGATTTTTGATTTTGCACTCTTTTAGTATACTGACACATTTTAAAACATCAGTTACGTAAAAGCTATGCTGCCATGTTCCTCAAAATTCTTAGTGAAGCAAGTCACTTCTTATAAAAAAAAAAAAAAAAGAATTATAGGTCTAGGATTTGAAGGAGGATTAGAGAAGTTTATTATAATATTTTGAAAGATTAATTTGCTAACGATAAGATTTCACAGTCAGTTTGTATAACCCAGTCTGAACTTTGCAAGACTCATCTTTCTGCATAAGCATGCAAGTAGTATAGAGTGGAGCAAAAATGAAGTTGTCAGCGTGATCCCTAATGATACAGCCCGATGATAGCACAGAAAAGAATGTGATTTTACTACATGACGAACAAAGTAGCTAAGCACAATTTAAAAACATTTTATAAGTAATACAAAATAATGACAACAATCACTTAATACAATATTACATGTTGTTAACACATTTTAAATGTATCAGATCAGTCTGTAGGTATATACAGTTTTACAGTATTTTTTGAATGCATGGCATGTATAGGAGCACCATTACCTTACATAGATGCAAAATCATGAAAATCTATCTAGGCCTTCTGAGGATTATGTATATTTAAGGATATAGGATGCCATCAACATAAACTCTAAAATATTTCACATAAATCACTAAAATATTTCACCTAAAATAACAGTCATCAAAATGAGATGCCTTTTATATACTATGCATGTTTTAAACAGTTTTAAATAGCATTGTTCCATAGAGAAAAGCTAAGAATCATGGTATAATGTAGTGTTTCATGTCACAAAGATGATTGATTTTGCATGATTCTTACTGTGTTGTAGAGCACAGGCTCAAGAGAATGAGCAGTATCCCACATACTGATATAAACTCTGTTCCAGAAATAAACTCTGTGCATTTGTTTGAAAAGTAGCCATAAACATTGTGCATTTCTCCAAGGAGAAGTTAGTGCCAATCCTGTTCCAGAAGCTCCATGCATGATACCCCTACGTTTGTTTCACTCCTATATGAGACAAATCCGTGCTCTTCACGCAAATCTTACAAGGCTGGAATCTTTGTGGGTACCGAAGTAGTGACAGATAATATACTTTTTCTTTTTACATGGCATGTCACTGTCTAGATTGAAGAGAAAATTAGAAGGGATATTAAAGATCGTAAACACTAAGCTGTAGGTTACTTTTAATTTGTTGGGGTAATTTACAGGATCAGGTGGTCACGGATATTCACTGTGATTCTGCAGAAGCTGGCTTAAAGCTCCAGTGTAGAAGAACCTGTGATGACATATATTAAATGTGGCATTTGGATAGCCCCATCAGTATTAACATCTGAAAAAAAGTGTTTTCTTTAAATCATTTAAAATATTTAATGTGTTAACTCCAAAATGAAAATTCATGCCATTATCAAGAAAAACATTTTTTTTTTCAGGCTGTATATATGACTGTATTTAGTTATGAACTTCATGTATGGTGACAAGAGTAATTGAATGTCAAAACCTAGTAAATCCTTTGCTTTCCATCTGCTAAAGCTAACATTTACTAAATCACTAGGATGTGGGCGCCTGTCCACAAAGAAATTATTAGGACCAACACCTACGGATAACAGTTTTACAGCAGAGGTTTACCACCAGCCTGCAATGCTAATACAGAATTATTGCTTTATCTGTTGTGAATGTCTTCTATTTGGTTTCCCTTCATTGTGTTACAAAGCACTAAAAGTGAAATGAGAAAGTAGTATGGTGACTGTTGCTCCAGAAGTTAATTGTACTGCAATCTAAGGTCTCAAAATTCAATAGTCTAAACAACAACAACAACAAAAATAAAATTTCATCCAGAATGAAATTTCATTTGGTCTAATTTCACTGTTGGTTGCTTATAATGCTTTTTGGGAGACAAGCACGTATGACCTACTGGCAGGAAAGCAGCCTATAAAATTTTATAAAACATAATCTACCAACTTTGTAAGTTTTCATGTTGTTGCTTTATTTCCTTTAAAAAAAAAAGGGGGGGCGGCCGGGGGGAAGCTTTTCAGTGACAATAATGCATCTCACACAGTTCTGGTTCTTTTGAAAATCCAACCTTCCTTTTCTACTGGTTAATTATTTCTCATTATACTGATTTATGAAATGCTGCAAATACAAAATTATTGTATGAATTTTACTCCTTTCTCTAGGTGTTATTGTATTAACTGTTTTAGTCATCTGGTGTGACAGTATATGTGAATTAGATGATGCAAATCATATTAATTAGTTCTTCTGGTGCAGTAATCACAATAATAAAGTAAGAAAATGAATCATTATTTATATTATAACAAATGGAGAAAATTGAAGTTAAATATTACTGGCTTGCAAGGTTGTAGATCCACTTGCATACTCTCACTTTTACATAATCTGAGTATCTTTTCAAATGTTTTACATGTTAGCGCATCTGTGGTTAAAAGCTGTTAAATTGTTCCCCTTATCTTTCTTTCACTGGGGAATTCAAGTACTCTGAGCCAAAATTAGCACTCAGGTCATTACAAAGACACTGCTGATATTGTATTTCATACTTAATGAATCTTTATTGGCATCTGGGTCTAACCTTGACTCTGCTTAGTGAATCATAACTTGGCAGTCTGAGTAGGTGTAACATTTTCCTATCTATTTCCAGAGTAAATAATATTTTTTTTCCCAGGTATTGGCAATTTCATAATAAAATGCAGTCTTATGGTTTTTATAAAGAAAAAAATGCAAACAAACACATGGATTTCTAAGACCATATCTCAAACATATGGATCTCTAAGACCTATCCTCAAGGCAGTTGGGCAATGCTCTGGAGATGTGATGCTGGTCTAGCTGGACTCCCTTGTCTGAGTGCATGTGCCTCCTCCCCGATGTCGAGGGGAGTTGGATGGTTTAGCTCTGGAGCAGTTATAGCCTGAAAAGCCCAGACTCAGCAACTTGCCAGCAAGGAGCTGTATTTCTATGCAAAAGGCTAATTAAACTTAGTAAAAATAAAAATTCAGATCTCATTGATTTTGGGTGTGGGACGCGGGGAGGGGAACAGCACATTTTTTTGTAAGGTCAGCTCTAAACTCCTAGAATATGGACTACAGTGTAAGTCCAAGTATAAGTCCCCACTTGAATGCCATTTTTTTGGCTGAGCACCCTTGCTGGCTGTCAAGTGTTCAGAGGTCTCTTTCATTTTCACTGGAAATGCCATTCTCTTCTTGCATGTGTAAGAAGTCTGACAAGGTTTTAGTCAACTTTGATTTTTTGATGTCACCTTTGTTCTTTTTGTTTTTATTTTAAATCAATTCTTCGTTTTTAAACCTGGGGGCTATTTCCTTTTCTATAGTTTTGATATATGTTCAGCTCATGCTGTCATAGCTTCTAGGGGTCATAAAGGACCTTTGCTGCTTCAAAAACTTGTCTTCGGTGACTGCAAGAGATGCTGTTGCAAAGTGGTCTCGGGGCAGTGTTTTGGATCTTTTCTCATTACAGCAATTAATCCAACTTTTGCCATAGGGCATAACTAATACTTCTGCTCTGTGGATATTCCTCACATTTCAGAAATTGTCATCTGTACCATATAATATAGGAGAGAAATGTTGAGAGCAAAGGGTTTTGTGGGACTTATGTGAAATGTGTAATACTGCAATCAAGGGGGAATATTTAAATGTCTCAACCTGTCAGGCAAAGTAAATATCCAGTGATGTACATGTTCTGAGAGTTATCAAATCTGCTGCATGCTGTACCTTCCAAGAGATACTTTGAAGTAGGAATTGCAGTGCAAATGAATTCTGTATAGTACTTTCCCCACCTTCTGGCATTGACATCAAATTTGGCTCAGAACAAGACAAAAAGGGGGCTGAGGGGAGCAGAAAAAAAAACCAACACTGAAAACTGTAGAAATATAGAGAGCTCCTAGAAATGTTACAGTTCTCACTGGAGTGGCGGAGCAGCAAAACTAGTGATATGATTTGGTGTATTCTTTAATTTTAATACCCTGATCCATCTGGAAATAACTTAATTAAAAAAAAGAAATAAAAGAGTACCACCAAGGCATTGATTAATTTTGGGGCTAGCTGTGTGAAATCTCTCAGTCTGAGTTCACAGTATCACTGAGTTTCATTTTCTGTGGATTTGAAAATTAAACCTGAAACCTCAAGGATGAAATGCCACCGTGGCTCGCTTTATTACTCCAAGAATATAATAAAGCAGCCCGGAATTAGCATTGCCTCCCCACAGGCATGCTGCTGCCATAGGTAGCTGCCTTCTTGGGGGTAGGTTGTGAGCAGTGGTCTTCTCTGTTGCTGTTAGCCCTCGTTTACACAGCATCGATCTAGAGGTCTTTGTGCTGCCACTTAACCCTGATGGTTGCCCTGTGTACAGAAGATGGACTTAGAAAGTTAATCTGCCTATATTTTAGTGAGCAGGGTATACTATTCTGTAACCCTCTCCCTTCACAGAGACCAGGAACTGTTTCCTCTCTGTGCTGGTGCAGCATCCATGCAGGTGGTATTTTTATCCTAGTAGCTCATGAGAAATACTCTGAAATGTTTATGTACCTGTTACCAGAAATTTCAAAGACAAGAAAAATCACCCTCTTGAACCCAAAGCTGGTGGGGTTCTTGATGATATATTGGGTGGTCCCAAACTTCAGAAACCTGATTTGGACAAAGGAGAATTCAAACTCTTTGGCTGAAAGTGTACTGTAGGTAGTGAGTGGTCAGAATCACCTGTCCTGTAACTGACTGGGATGATGAAATCTGGGTCATGCCTGATGGTGTTTCAGAGTCCTGAGTGAGTTCCAAACCTGGGGGCTCTGGAAAGATAGCTTTCAAATTACCCTAGAGTTTCACAAAAGAGCACGCAGTTCCAGTGGGGAAAATATCATTATTGGCTTAATTTCTGTTGTGCAGAGGAACTTGTTGGAAGTGGGTTTGCCATTCACGAGGGAATAATGAACTCCAATAGGAGTGAATGGCGAATAGCCTAAACTTTTCCTCTTGTCCACTTCAGGTACAAAGCATGTCTTTTTGTCCTTGCTTTCTGTTCTGTGTGTATATCACAGTGTACGTTAAGAAAAACATAAAAATGACTGAAAAGTAACAGTTAAGAGGCAACACCAACTCACTGAACTTTACTAAAGTTAAACAATAAATTGTTGCATATGTATAATCATTTAGGAGGAAGAAAAGTGCACATTTGTGACAATTGGGAGGCTAGGATACTGCTGGAACTCAGTGTGCTGGCTGTCCTTCTGTATGGTATCAGTGTAATACCCTGATTCAGATGCAATCTGATCCTATTTGTATTTGGAATTAAGTTCTCTTACTCCCTGTTCAAGTCTTTTCAGTGTTTTTTTTTTTTTTTTTTTTTTTTTTTTTTTTTAAGTACAAATTGTGGTAAGTAAATGTAAACTGGTTCTTGCAGTCATTCAAAGACATGGTATGATATATGGCTTGAAAACACAGGGCTCCTCTGCTTTCATATTCTTAAAGAAAAGGTTTTTAAAATGTTTGCCTACAGTGACTTGCAAAGACAAAAATAGACAAAATGCTTTCTGGTTGCAAAATCTGAAATGTTTAGACTGTATGGTTTCATGTTATAATGTAAAGGTGATAGTTGCTTGCAGGTTGGTTGGAAATATTTCCAATATTTGTTTCTTTTGTGAAAGAATTTCACAGTTTCTAATATTTTTAGGCAATATTAATTGAGGTGGAAAAAATCTGTGTAAAATCGGTTAAATGAACTGAGAAGTGAATGACTCCTACAACAACTTCAGACTACTTTGGGGATGTAAATAGTTAGACATCTCAGCAGAGCAAACCACGTAATTTTTCAAGGTTTGATTTTCATACATAAACAATATTGAATATAACAATTGACATTCAGACTGAGGGATTTAATATTGGAATTTGTTAAGGTGACTGAAAAGACATTTTTCCAGTGTTACTAGTATACCTGCAGAAAACAATCTGTCTTAAAGCACGTAGGTATCTCATTTTAATCCATCAATTTCCTTGTAACGGTTGAAGCTGAAAAAGAATACTTTCCATTTTGAAGAAGTGGCACTTCCAAATAAGTTTTAACTCTAGATCTAGTAAAACAAAGCAGAACAAACCACCAAAACCTGACGTTTGTTTCTTCGCTTCTGAGTAATGGGATGCAAAAAAAGTAGCTCTTCATGGTACAACTGATTCAGGGAAGGTGACTGTGCTACCAAGGTTATTAGAGAATTATGCATTTCACCTTTAAAATGTTATCTGTCACTGCCACTGTGGCTTATTGTTAGCATATCTTTAGACACTGCTTTTTTTCCCCCCTGATGCCATGGAAAACATAAAGCAAAATAGAAGTGGAAGTCAGAAACAACAGTATTGTTTATATGTTGGCACAGTATTTTTTTTATTTCTGCAATCTTTTAGAATGGCAAGAAAATTATTTTGAAAACAATACAAGCCTGTATATGGTCCAGGGCAGACTAGCCTAAGCCAGTATATTCTGCATAAATGTGTTGTTTTTGAAACTGTCTATAGAGATGGGATATTCCAAAAGCTTATATTAGTTTTTTTTTTTGTTGTTGTTGTTCAGTTATAGCCTAGCTATATTCCTCAAAAGCATTGTTCTAAGATGGAATTGTTGGATTGATTTGCTTTAATTCTGCTTTCATTTTCTGATAAAGACAAACTACCTGGACGGTAAAGTACTGTTGGCCTTTTCGACTTAAGGAATCATCAAGTAGATTTCTGGATCATGGCCTACCAAAGCAGGCTAGGGACACAGTTATTTCCCATGATGTGTGTTTTTGTCAATGCTAGAAGTTAATACATGCAACGCACACCTGTAAAGTTTAGTTAAGACATTATCCTATTATTCCATGTAGCTCATCACATCAAAGTTAAGCATGATGATTGTAAGTATTTGTATCGAAATGTAATTTGAGTTCATTTAGCAACGTCCTAACTTAAATCTGGGAGTGTTGCATTATTATATTTACTAGCACTGAACCATTTTTCTACCATATAAAGGCTTATGCATCATCACTTTGTGTAATGAGGAACTGAAATATTTTGCTAGATATGTCTATGGAGATCCCTGGGACTCAGGGTCTCCTTTTTGGAAATCTCCCTTGAATATCTGAAGAAGAGGGCAATATCACAACTTCCAAAACCTGAGGATTTAATTACGACTTATCCTAAACATTTGTGTAATAAAATTGACTTTGGAAGTTTTAATGGTTTATGACTTAGCCAACATTCATACTTCTTAAAGATTCATGAGAAACATCCTATATAGTTTTATTTAAATAGCATTTTCTAAACAGTCCTAACACCCATTGGGGTGGGGGTAAATAATGATTCCTCTGAATCTGCCTAGGCAGCATGTACAAATAATAATAATAATAAAAAATCAATGTTCAGGCTGCCAAGAAACTGATACTGTCCTACACCCCTATGCCTAGCCTTTATATCTAAGAGTCCTAAAATGTTTCTCTTGACCTTCTCAGTCAGATAGATGCTACCCAGGGAAGGATATTAAAAGACATTAAGCTTGGCCAACAGGACATGAGTATGAAAGGACAGTAAATGGTGTGCTCTTCAGCAAGTGGTGTAATGTCTGTATTAGGAACATGGCAATACTCACATGGAAGTCCTGCAGACAGTAGCAAAATACTCTTAAAGCAGTATGTACTGTCATACTGCTCCAAAGGATTGTGTGATGTGGAAGCCTGTACCATATCCCTCTTCCATCTGTGCGGAGTGGCTATGATGCCAGGCAGGTAGTAGGCTCTGCTGTGCTCTGCTACACTTCATCTGCTTTCATAACTCCCACTAGTAAAAATGGAATTATGCCACTGAAATTCAATGAAATTCCATATGGCATGAAGTTGGTCACTTGTTTTCAATACAACTCGACTTAGAGCTAGCTATTAATTATGAGGATTTTTTTTTTTTTTTTTTTTACAATCAGCTGTAGAGCTCTGTTCAAGTTCCTGGGTTTAATATCTTATTAGTTTTTACATAAGCAAAAAGATCCCTCTCTATCATTTGTATAAGAAATGCACAAATTTAACAATTTGACGGTGCAATGTAACTGATTTTCAATGCAGCATTGTCGGTTTGCTTCTCTGTAAATTTTAATATTTTTTAATTTTAAAATTGGCATGTATCTTAATGCTTGAAAATTTTCCTCAAATTCAAACCAACCAAATAGCCCCATAAAGTATTTGGTTTCCTTTCCCCCTCTTGTTCTTGATAATTCACTGGCAAGATTACTCACACCTGGTGCTTTTGTAACTCCTCAGTATTCTGATTGCCTCTTGAAGCTCTTCAGAATTTTATTCTTCTACAAATGGCTCAGCTGTCTGGAAAAAAAAAGGCTTTTGTGAATTTCAGCATCCAGAAGCTCAGTAAAATGCTCTTTTGATCTTCCTGTTATTGCATTTGTTTTAAAGATAAATGTGTCTGCATTTTTGTGTTCATTCTTTAACTTATTAATGTGATTTCTTTACATATTGACATCCTTACAAATTAGTCTTGCTTTATTAGTACTTTTAGACCATCTTCTCTGCTGCTATGCACATGTTCTGGCTTTTCACTCTGAGTTACAAGCTTTCAAAAGTTTTCTCAAGCCCTCTGTTTTGGACCCATCTTTGTCCTCTGTATTTCTTGTCTCTTTTGGACCTCTAAGCATGTTTCTTGCACATACAGTGCATGTTTCTATCCATGTTTAAGTTGCCGTAAAGGAGGAGATTTTATTATAAAATTCTATGTGTTTTGCACTTTCCAGAAGGAATCCAAAGGCTCATCCATTTTATTCATTTCTTTATTGTAGTAAGCCTTTTGCCTTGCTTTGTCAAGATAGTAGTAATGAGTTAAGGTAGTTGCCTGAAGCCCTTTTGTATCCAGATATAATTTTGTGTTTATTTATTTTTTATTTTTGCCCTTAGGCAGTAAAGGGTATGCTTAGCTTTGGTACTAATGTGATTTCTGGATACATCTGGACATTCTTGGGCATGTCTTTAAGAACGATTAAACAACTCTAGTGAGAATGCACTCCTGATCATTTCTCTGCCATCAGCAAATGCCTAGGAAATCCATTTGCTGGGAAATCCAGTTTGTCCTCTCCCTTTCTGATGCTTATCCAGCCTTCTGCAGTTATGGTTACTTTGCTCCAATGGCAAAACAGTGATGTAAAGGTCTTTCTGTTGGAATTGTGTACCACGTGATGGACTTTTTTTTTTTTAACCCCTTTGTCAGCTATAAAAATATAACCCAAATACTTGAATTAAAGAAGTAAATTATTTCCAAGATCAAGCAATGAAAATGTGGGAAATACCAGTTAGGGTTGGCAATATATTACTTGCGTTATAATACCTATTAGTTCTTCTGACCTAATGAATAGAGCAGAACTATTCAAAGGTTAAATCGGTGCTGCACAGAAAAGACAATCCTTGTACATTAAAAAAAAAAAAAAAAAAAAAAAAAAAAAAGTGTCTTCCATGGTTGTCTTCAATGAAATGAGATTTCATTGTGCAATATTCAACATTGTGTGCTAGGAATATCATAGTGACTATCAGAAAAAAAAAATCAAGTTCTGATTTCTCAGATTTACGTGAAGATACCTTGCACTATATATAGCAGTTCTGAAGGTACATTTTTTTTTAGGTTGCCTTCAGTTGAACCCTGTTTTTTTTTTGATTTTTTTTTTTTTTTTTTTCTGGGTATAAGTCACTAAAATAATACAATAAAATTTTTACTAGAGCTTTATTAATTTGGATAAGAAAACAGACTTTTTATTATAGACTGTAGCCAAAAGGTGGCAGTCTTTGTCTCCCAAATTCTGTGCTGTTTCATTTCTAGAAAACATTAGTACGGCAACCATAATTTATTCCTACCCTGAATAATAAAAATTACTTGTTGAGTAGACAGAGGAAAAAATATATTTGAAAATTTAAGGGTGACATAGCTATAGCTGTATTTTGACAGTGGAATGTTAAATTATGAGGCTTGGAAGAGAGCAGTGATGGAGAAAGAGCACTTCACAAGTAGACTGCTAATGAGCAAGTCTCAGATTCGGTGCTTTAAGTATTTTGGTTTTGGAGATGTTATTATGGTCTGGTATGTTAGATCAGTAGGTTGCTGTGTTCATCAATCAATACAATTAAATACATAGAAATAATGCACCTAGTAGTGTGCATTAGTGCCTAGTAGTGTGCACATTCACGGTACAAGGTTTGATTTTCCTCTCCAAGTTTTCAGGTAGATCCCAGGAAGGACAGCTTGCTTCCTTATGAAGTAGTATAAAAAATGTCTGATGAAAAGAGATTGCCTTTGCTGAAGATATGCAAAAAATTTGGTTATATATTTTGTGTTTTAAATAATTAATAGTTCTCTTGAGTGGTGTGTGTGTTTCCTCCCCTGATTTGGGAGGGTTTTCAAGTAGAAAAATTTTAATTTTAGGAAGACTCAACACTTGCAATCATATTTAACTACCTTTGTAACCATTGTATGTATATGGATTTACAGAAAGCTAAAATACTAAAACCATTGACTAAAAGTAACTAGAGATTGATGTGAGACCACTGTTGTCTTTATGGTTACAAGTAAACCTTGCAACATGCTTTAGAGAGCAGTCAGGTTAGTGCTATTATGATATATACAGCATTTGTTCGGCAAGTACAGCTGTGGGCACATGTCTATATGTCTCTACCACTCACTGGCTCCTTGAGGCCCCAGTCAGCTCACCCACCTGTCTGCATCAAACCGTCCTCTTTTCACACCACTTGAGCAGCCCTGCTGTGAGTTTGGATGGGTGGGCTTTGGATGCAAAAAGCTGTGTCTCTGACTGATCAAGGAAGAACAAGACGTAAAAACCCTCACTGCTCAGATGGCATCATCTTGGAACTTCTTCACTAAGACTCAAATGCTGTAAAGGTGCCAGTCTGCTCTCAGGGCAGGCAGGCTGTGTGGTGTGTGGAGAGGATTTGTGTGTGTGTGTGTGTGTGTGTGTGTGTGTGCGCCACAGAGAGAAGAGTGGGAACTACTGGTAGACTGAGCTTTTCTCTTACAAATCTCTTATAAATCTGTCTGTTTTATATATGCATCCTATATACATGCGTGGTATACGTGGTTTCTATATATTATATATATGTATATAGAAATTTTATACATCATATGTATATGTATCATATCAAATAATATACAGATAGTGCCTTGAAAATGGTACTTACCTTTATTAAAAATTCTTGTTAGTCTTCCAGAAACTTAACAAGAGTCTGAAGAGAAAGAAAACAAGATGCTTATCATATAAAAGTTTAGGAAAACAATATTTATTCATATTTAGGAAAACAATATGAATCTGGAATTAAGAATTTTGGAATATGCGGAATTTATCAATTGCTAAACTTTTATACACCTATTGATTTGTGTCATGAAAAATCTACCCCTCAAAGACATGAAATTATGCTGTAGAGTATTGTAAACATAACATTTACATACACACTATATGATTGCATCTGGTAATAGTGTAGATGTAGAGAAAGAACTCCAGGGCTAAGTCTGTTGTGTGATGGTCACTGTTCAGTTGTTTTTTTTGTGTCATCAAGTAACCGAATTCCATTACATTCTTCATTTATTTCTACCTCTAAGTGTAGAAAAATTCCGGACGCATACTCTTTGTTTAACAGCACTGTGAGAAGGGAGATTGAAACAAAATCTCCTGTTTTAGTCTTTTTCGTAAATAGGAAATGATTTTACAGGAATACTGAATAATTCTAAAGTTGAAAAGTCTGCAAGTCTGGGGGAAAAAATGGAAAAAATACAAAGTTTTGTCTAATAGAAACTAGGATATGAATTGCTGTATGGTGGAACTATGCCAGAGGAAAACTTAGAGGGCTCTTAAAATCTAATTTCTCATTATATTTATCAGTGTTGATGATAAACCCCAAGAATGGCACTTGCCTGAGACAACTCCACATTTCAGGTCTTTGAGGTAGCTGTTGTATAATTCAGATTTGCTACACTTTTGACACACTGTAATGACACAGTGCACAGTCTTGTCATTTCACCTGAGTAATGGAAACGGTGCTTTGCTTATTAGTAGGTAGCTGTGCATAGTCAGATGCAGAAGATTTTGGGAGACTAAAAGGGATCACGCAAACAGACATAATTTACCATACTGTGAGAAGTAAGGTCATTAAGTTGAACAAACTGTACTTTCATGCTCCCTGGAGTAGTTGAGAGAGATGGTGAACCTCCATGAGTGCTAATGAAGACTTGTTTTGGAGAAGAACATGAAGCACAACCTTTAAATTGAATTTGTCTAAAATGTGGGTTAGCTTTGAGTGGGGAGAAACCTTTCTCTCATATCTGCAAAGCTGCTTTCGTTTTCTAAAGGGTAAGATGAAGCTGAACTTTTATCCATTGTTTGAATGTTTGCACAGTGGTAAGAAAGTGTTCACATAGAAGTTATTTGTTCATACTTGAGCAGTCTGGCTCATACCTGAGCAGTCAGATAAAGACATTGTCAGCGTGCAATTTGCAAACAGATTTTTGACAAGAGCTCACATTTCCAAGGTCTTTAAATGAATTTCTTGCACACAAGGATAAGGTACAATATAAACGATTGCTGTCTTGCGTATGTTGTTTTGAATGTGAAAAGGAAATATCTCCTCTTAGAGAAATTATTTTATTGACAGTAGGTATTGGATCATATCAGGTTCATCTATTAAAATCAATATGAATTATGATCTCTTAACTACTCAAAAAGCTTCTGCTGGGTGAGTAATTTTACTGCAATGCTGTATCTTACTCATTTTTTACTCAGTGCACTGATGTGTATAATGAAACTCAGGTACTGCTTGTAGAGTACTTTGAACATGAAGAACTGTCATATTATACTGAATCTTACACCCAAGGCTTCTGAATCAATTCTTGTTTTAGATTTTCTACCAATAGTTACAGTAGACCACTGAGAAATTTTCTGATGTAAGAAGTCATTACTCTATTTTTTTGTAATTTTAATTACTGTCTATTATTGCTTATGTAACTGAGATCTTACAGTTCATACGGACTGTCATGGATCAGAAACAGGAAAAAAAACAAAACAGTTGTTGAGAACTCCTTCTGGAACCTTTTAGTGTTACATAGGAGTGTTTCTTATCATTTAATTAAATGTTGTTTTTCCCCCATTATGGTCTATGATGAAAGCCTAAGTACTTAGTCATATTTGACTCATCCTTCTATCCTAATGTACAAAAAAAATTATGTTTTCTGTTGTAGAAAATATACTTCATTTATTCTTCATAAAAGTATTACGTACTTATGGCAGATATTGTAAATCAATTTATTATTCATTTTATTACTCTTGAATGGGTGGTAACTGTTAAAAGGGCATGAAAGAGTCTATTTAAAAGTCCAGTATAAAACAAAAGTCTTCAAGAGAGATTGCCCAACAGATGTAAAACCAACAGATGAGAAATTTCACAATCTAACACTGCACAGATAGGTCATTTATCATAAAACCCTTTCACTGGCATCAGTGGGGTTACGTGGAGGTGACACCTGTCTGGCCCTGCATGTTTGCCTCAGGCAGTCTCGTGCCATCACCACCCAAACACCGAGCCAGAGGAACTGTTGCCCATTCTCATACCTGGCTGTGGCCAAATTATTGCCAGTGTACGTTACAGATTTGTTGTAGTGCACAAAGTCAAGGTGTCTGCAGAGGCTTCAGCCTGCAAAGTGTAGACAGCCTCACAGAACACATGGGAAATTTATCTGTGTATTGGAAACAGAGAGCTAATTGGGTATTCCCCTTTTTCACGCGCCTTATTTTTGTTATTGTTTGACACGTGTAGTTTAGATTGGAAAGCCATAAGATAAGGAGCATCAGCACTTACAGGCCTTTAGGTCTTCATTGTTTGTTGGGGAAAAGGTCTTTCTCAGGACTGGAGTTGTGTGGGAGTTAAAAATGCTTGTAATGATGTTAATGATTTTGATGTTTTTGTCCTTGTATTGGGTTTGAATGCTGGAGCAGAGTTGCTGGTTGTAGATGCCTATGTGGTGAAAAGTCTGTGGTGGTGGCATGTGAGGGTCATTCAGCTGATGGGGGAACCCTTGCCTGCAGTGTTGGGGTGGCGGTGTGCTACTGTCCTATAATCCAAATTAAGTGGAAAGCTATTATTAGAATTTACTCACTGCATCTGCAAATGTAAGGTGTTTTTTGCTTGTTTTGTGTTTTGTTTGGTTACAGTCTTGTCACTTCTTGAATCTGCACATCAGTTAGCAATGTGAAGACTAATATTGCTCCCCAAATGCATTTATAAATACTTGGAGCATCAGGAGGAAAAATATTAAGAAAAATGGAAATATTCTATGAGATTAATTCCATGGGTCACAGCAAAATCTTGAGATGTGTCAGACAATGGAAATGAAGTGCTGTTGCATGTTTTACTTCATTTTCCAAATAAAACAAAGTATGGTAATCAAATGTTGAACAGTTGATAAAAACTAATTAAGAGGTGAAAGTATAGCAATCTTTTAGTTACTAGGAGAGTAAGAGTTACAAGACTTTTCTTAATAAAAACAAAGAACCCCCTGGAATTGAACTCATTCGCTTTACAAAGTAAAGCAGATAAGATTTTGACCATGCAATACAGCATTTCCTTTGGGTTTGGGAATTTGCAAATGTTCATTTAATTACAAGGACAGTTTAATACCGTTCTCAAGAAAGTTAAACAAAACCATTGCAAAAAGAACTACTTAAAAAGAAAAAAAAAAAAAAGTATACCTAGGAAGCGGTTGGTGTGTGCGAGTACATATACATATAGGCTTTTAAATCTGTATATAAGTATCATTTTAGAAAAAGGATTCCCCCTGTATTTTTCTGTGACTTCAGCATTAATTCATAGCATATGAGAAAGTCTTTCCAGCCAGGTACATGGTACCAAAGGCTAGTTACCAAGTGTGGGTAGAAGATCCCAGGATTAATCAGCTCATTAAATTCGTGACCAGAGTCACAAATGCAACCTTTTTTTTTTTTTTTTTTTTTTTTTTCTTCTAACCAAAGCTGCCAGAGTATACAAAATTATGAAAAGACTACAAAAAGACTACATTATCTCTTAGTCTGAAAGTTGCTTTTGTAATTAATGCTAGCATATTCAGTGCTAGTCAAGTATTCAAAGTGATGAAGTATGGTCTTCGCTCTGTGAAGAAATAACTTGCTTTCAGGGGACAAAAAAAAAATGCTTGGAATTTTATCTTTGCACTTCAGCTGTTTCTAGGAAAGAAACTAGGCAAAATACATTCATTTACTCTTTCTAAAATAATTCTGACATTCTTTTCATTAAGATTTTATAACACTTCTATGCTTGAGAACCAAATCTTGAAATTGGCAGGGATGTGGCCTTGACACAAGGTTTTCTTTGAAAATCTGTTCCAGCTGGATCAAGTTATCATGTGGAAAATCTGCACATAGAGGCATATGGCCATTAGAAACCTATCAGAACATAGCTATCTGTAAGTAAAGTCTCTGAAAATTCTTTGCACTGTGATTTTCAGTATATAGTTGAACAAGAACATAGTTGGTCAGACTATTTTAGCTCTATTTTAGCTCAAGCCACTAGAAGGCAGTGGAAAGAAGGTCCTTACCCCCTGACGCATGACAGTGTGTCTGTGTGCCTCCTAAACACAAAAGAGAGATTGATGAGACTTAAGGGGAGTGATCTCTTGTCTAAGTTCAAGTGAGGGCACTGGAAAATGGGAGGGTTGGCAGCAAGAGGAGTCTGATGGGTTTAGGAGAGGCTTAAGAAGATAGTGGAACAAGGAGAAGAGAGTGGAGGTTAATGAAGTGGTATAAGGAGACAGAGGAAAACTAGATTGAAATGTGCAAGGATTTAGAAATATGTATGGTACAAGATGTTTTAAGTGGGGGTAATGCAGAGAACAGGGAAAAATGGAAGTATAGGTTGGCGGGGTTAGGACTGAATTATTGTTAAGGGCCTGGAAATGACTGGTCATGAAGAACACTATCACATCAATAACAACAGCATGGTGTTACTGGGCATTGAACTAAGTAAGGCACCTCCATTCTGGCACTTCCTAGCTTTTGTGAGTTTGGTTTTGTCATCCATCAACTAGTGCTTGAAGTTTCTAGCGTAAAGTACTTTTTCTAAAACTATAGAAATATAACAATACTAATACTTGTTTTAATTCTCAGCATAGTTGTTAGGAGAGGTGGAATACTTGATATGATATCCTCACTGTATCCCAGTTTCAAACTGATCGTCCCTGCCAGCTTACTTCAGGAAGTACTGCTTTCTTTACATCTTCCCAGTAATACTAACCTTAATATCTAGCTTAGAGCATTCTCATCACCTATTCTACTTCACCTATTTTTTTTTTTTAAACAAAAAAACAAAACAAAACAAAAACTGTTCAAATTTTATTTCTCATTTTATTTTTAAAAACTATTATATTAAATAGTCTGTCAGCAACAGAAATCCTGGCCCTCTGGAAAGTCAATAGCAGTCAAATTGACTTGAGAGAGAGTAATACCTTCTGTGAACAGCTTGGTTTGAAAGTGAAGATAAGTCTCAGTGTGTTGTGATTGAGTGCTGGGTGAGGCAATGGAAATAAGTCTCTGCGAACTCTGAAATTGACCTTTGTTTTGAGTAATAAATCTTGCAGTTTTGTTGTTGTTGTGTCAGTGTCTGGTTGGCAACTGGAAGAATGGTATATCATAACTGATTTTGTTGAAGTTGACCACAGATTGCAAGTTGAATGGGAATTAACCTAGGGGTTTGAGCTTCAGTGCAGAAGTGAGGAGAGAAGCCGAAGGAGGGAACAGAGCAGCCAGTTGGATTCGCGTGGCACTTCTGGATGTGTGTAGTGCCAAAACACCTCAGCACGGTTCCTAGTCCCCAGACTGCTGTCAGGACAAGGTGTTACCCCAAGGCTCCTTCCCCTATTCAGTAGGCATGGGAATATTTCCGTGTTTCTTTAGGTTGTTTATGTTGCACATGTGATGTACGATTCATGTCCCTTAACATCACCCATATACAGTTGCACATCTATTAAAGAAAAGAGTGAAGGAAAAGCTCCGAAGTTCTCCCTTCCCAGTATCTTATCAACTATTTTAGAATTGAATGAGCTGTTCTTCAGAGTTTTCTGTCTCTACATATGGAGGACATTTAGTTAACTTGTATAGAGAGGTGATTAACTTTGAAATAGCTGAAATTAGGTGAGATGAATCATACCAGTGGAGAATTTTGCATTCAGTGAACTCACATGGGGATAACAACAGTTATCCCAAATCTTCTTTCAGCAATATCTGCACAGCCTCCAGCAATGGTGCTGAGAGCTGTCAGAACAAAGGGCAAACTGTTTTTGCTCAGACATTGTGCAAGTTGACACAGTACTCAAATGCAGCAAGGTATCCTTCCTGGCACTAGAAGGACCATGATGAAGTCAGCTGAAGAGAATGACCTGTGGAGGCTTATATGTGAGAATTAGATGTTTTAGTGATATCAGTGTAGGGGACAGAATCATGGTGATACTTACAGGCTTCTAATGATACTGTACTTAGAGAGGGAGAGAGAGATGTGTGCACAGATGCTTATTTATATATGTGCATTTGTGTACACACACAGACCAACTTTCCTTGATTTTGGAAGTTGTTTTACAAAGAAAAAATATTTATAACTGTTTTAAATTATGGGGAAGGGAGCAATGTATCCGTTGTGAATTATTAACTGAAAACAAAACATTACAATGGAGTTTTCATATTGCAAGTGGAATTAAAAAGCTATGTAAAGGTATTTCTAAAAGAGTTATCTAACCTTGGATAAATACGTGATTGGTGTGAAATGGTGGAGAATCTTGCCCTTGGCCCTGAGGTGCAGGAGAGGTGGCTGAAGGAGCTGGGCACTGCAGTACTCAGGGCAGGCACTTCAAATTTTAAATAGTCTTGAAACCACCTCAGGTTGCATCTGCAGTGGAACTGATTCCTTGATGGCTGGGACTTACGAAATTAAAAGAACAGAAGAAAACCATATTTAGCACATGATTCCTTTCTGCTCTGTGTTAGGCATAACGTGATAGCAACAGATTTGATAATATTTTGTTTGATTTATTGGCTTTGTGCACCTTTGAGCCCAGTAGAATGCAGTAGAATGTCACCTCTTCATCTGCAGCCTTCCTTCCATTGCCATCTCCAAATGCTGTAACTAAATATGGAGTTGTGTTAACCTAGTTAGTTAGAAATGTATCTAATTACACCAGAATTGTCCTAACCACTGTTATGCTACATGTGAGATTCATGTACTTTATCATAACTAATCAATTTACAGTTTCATTTGTTTGTCCAGCTCTTTGCCAAGCCATGATCTTTGTTGTGTCAAAAAAAACAGCTAACTCTCTAACAATGATCAACCTGAAAATCTGCCAGTCTTGAATGAATAAAAAGAGATAATTGAAGTTATTTAAAATAATTGCATATTTTAAACTTTTATTTTATTTTTTCTTTATTTATAATTTATGCTTTGATTATGTGTTGATGCATCACTGTGACTGAGCATTGCCTGGTAACTTGGAGGGGAGTTTGATACTAGTCCTAGAGCAGTCTGGTTTTGATATGACATTAATTGCAAGATTAATATCTCTCTTAAGCCACAGGAAGTAGGATCTCTTCTTATATCAAGATAACGGGCTTAATAATTTTCAGTGTGTCTTAAGCACAGCCACAGCAATTCTAATGATAGAATTTCCTTCAAAGTACTTGTAATTGAGGAGAACAGAATAGGAAATAAAATCTGCTGCTGTGTTTTCTGAAAAGAAACCGTTTTTCCCCTTTACACCCCTGCCCTGATCTTGAGGGGGGGAAAAACAGCCAAATTTCAAGGCTGTTGTTCTTGGCCTGTCTAAAAGTCCATGTGTTTCTGATGGTAGCAAATATTTCTCCAAGGTCAGCATTTGTCTCTGATATTTACCCTGCTTCTCTGGTTATGGCAAGCACATGCAAAGCTATTTGCAATGAAATAGTGAGACTGAGAGGCCTGTTTGCACATCAGTGCATTCATAACCATGTTACATGATATTGTTTTCAAGCATAGAAGATAATAGGGAACTGATGGACACCATAAAATATTCTGTTGGTTTCTTTGCCTTCTCTGCTAAATGAACTATGAAAGAAGCAAACCCCAGAACACTGGTAGAAGTAAGGAGGGATTGCAGCAGAATTACCACCCATGCCAGAATATTACCTAAACACACTTCAAGCTAATAAGTATTTTATTTTATTTTATTTTATTTTATTTTATTTTATTTTATTTTATTTTTTATTTATTTTATTATTTTATTTTATTTTATTATTTTATTTTTTTATTTTATTTCTTCAATTTTTTCCCCCAAACAACCCAACCTTTTCAGAAGTTTTGAAAGCACCTGCAGCCTCACAGGTTGCCTGGAAAGGAAATCCCTTTTTCACTTCTGAAATGAACCCCAAAGTTGGGAAGTCACAGGAAGATCCATGGGTAATGGTTTTAAAGTTTGGTAATCTGTTACTGAGTGCTGCCTCATGCAGCTTCTTGGCTTCTAACAAAGGAGCCAGTGAAGAAAACTATGACTGAAAAGCAAATTGTGGTTTCTCTCCCAGGACTCTACTCACCTGCTGAACTGTGTTTTAAATAGTTATCTGGCTGCACTTTAGGAAGTATTCTTGGCATGTTCACAGCTCAATTATTATAAACTTTGATCTGAATAAACTTTGATCTGAATCTTTCTCAAATTCATGCATATTTGAAAAATAACAAGGATTGTTTCCTTAACAAGGAGAACTTCAGTTGAACTGCCATAGAATGTGAAAATTGTTCTTTATCCAAAGATTGTACGCTGCCCTGGACTTCTGTGTGCATGCACGTGCAAACATGTAGAGCTAGATGCTCCAAAAAAAGTCTTAAAAGGTTTAACTCCAATAGTAGCTCATTGAGCATTGGCAATTCATTCAGTGTAAGACATATAGATAACTCACAACTCCCTTCAGGATAACCACAGCTTGGTGAACATTTATTTGTTACAGCAATGATTTTAGAGCATGTTTACTTTAATGAAAATATATTGGCATTTGTATTAAGAGTGTCATTATAAACTATTAAATTAGAATCACTAATCATGCAAAGTTTTGAACAATCATTGCTAGATAAATGCTCAGTCATTAAAATATTTTAAAGGGTTATTGCTGGCCTCAAAAAAAAAAAAAAGATATTGCGGTATGACATGTTTTTCATGTTTCTGTCTCCCAAGCTTTAAGGAATTCATCATGCTTCATCCCTTTGGGGACTTCTACATGAGAAGAAAAAGAAAATTCATTCTGATATCATCTGTGTATATCCACTAATGTGTAATTTTGTGGACTTCAGCTTCTTAGTAGTTTACCTGTTCTGTAGCTGTCCCAGATTTCTCACAGTCTCCTTTCTGATGGTGCTGAGATAGTTAAAGCAAACCTTGTTGTTAGGGACTGTTACATAGAACATGCAGTATCTGCTTGTGTTATCTACATTCAGTGTACCTAAATTTAATTTTTCCTATTAGATTTTCAAGGATGCAGCATTTGTGTCTGCTTTTCTGAGGAAACATGTCTGTAGATCACTTTTTTTTTGTTCTGTTTCCTATAGAGAATATTGCATTGAAAGAGTGCTGAGATGTACATAACTTCTTCTTTTTTTTTTTTTTTTTTTTTTTTTTAAAGAACAAATACAACAACTGACATTTTAATGAAAAATCAATATAGTATCAATTCATACTTCTCATTTCAGTGCTACCCTCCTTACCAGATGTTTCTACTATTGCCCATCTTATGTTTCTCTAGCTATTTCTAACACGTAGGGTTAAATCTTGGTTTAAATTTACCGCACTGAGGCAAAAATGTAATTGAAACACATAGGGATCAATGCAAACTATATAAGAAACTATGAATTATTTTTCTAGTCCACTAGGTACTGGTATCTCATGAAATACTATCATAATTTTTCTTCTGTTGACTAAGTAAGTGTTTCAGCACAGTAAGAAAAAATGTTTCTCTTTCCATGTATTCTTTTCTGTATTAAGATTTTTTTTTTTTTGCTCTTCTTTTTCCTCACTTTATTTATTATTTATTTATTTATGTTTCACTTAGAAATACTCATCAGTCATGATCTTTTGTATTACATGTGCACAGAGTAGTAAAACAACTATAATTTTGATATAAAGGGGTACACACCTCCAGAAATGCATTGGATTAGAGTAGTTATGTTACATGAAATGCCTTCTTCATAATTAAGGAATGATGTCTACATTTGTAAAACAGCATCAACAGGTCACTAACACACTAAAGATGGGCTTCAGAGATGATTAAAATGTTTAATCCTCATGGTTCTCAGGCTTTCCTACCAAAATAGTTTGGGCTTTTTTTGATTCCAAATGAAAAAAAAAAAAAAAAAAAAAAGTGGAAGTGGGTTAAATTAATATTTGATTCGATTTCAAATTGCACGGTGCATTTTTGCTACTATCCATACAGTACAGGAGCAGTTGAAACAATTCCATAGATTTTCACACTTTATTTGAAATACTTTCTCATGGCTTGCCTTCACGTAACCTGCCATGATGCTTTGCTTATTTTATGTCTGCATTAAGGTGAGCTAGTATGCCTTTCAGTTCACTTCTAGTTTGGCTTCCCTGGTATGGGAGTAAGAAATGAAGGAAAAGGTGGGACAGCCGTCCTTCTGTGGGCTGCTGAGCAGGGTGCTGCAGGAGCCCAGCAGAGGATTGAGGGTTTGCAAGCCGTGTGATGAGACAGATGTGGGAGGGAGGAAAGACTGTGGTGTGCTGCTGCTCTGCAGACCCTGGTGAATGCAAATGGAACCAATGAGGCTCTGCTTTAAACTCAGTTTTTTGTTGAACCATTTGTTCTGAATTGACAACCAGAATCGTTTCCATTATAGTAAATTGTATAGCAATTGATAGGAATTCTGGTTTCCTTTTGATTTATATCCGAAGACTTGATAAAGGTGTACAGTCTTGAAACAGGAAGCAGAAGTGTGCACAGTTGTCCATTAAGTGTCATGAATGAGAGCCTTGAGCTCACTTGCTTTGCAATTAAAAAAAAATAATAATAAATGTATATACATACCAGTATCCGATATACCAAAAAAAAAAAAAAAAGAAAAAGAAAAAAAAAAAAAGAATAAGGGTGGATCAAAATATTCTGTGACAGTTCATGCTCTGATTGATTTTATGTTGTACATGCATGAATGTCCAGTTAGTTTAAATAAAACACAGGAAGAGTTGCATTTAGAGTTGAAATACTCAGAGCTATAACAAACCCCATGTAAAACATCCTGGAAAGGATGTCATCTTTCAGAAGAGAATGTCTGCAGCAAACCCCCATGTGAATTAGTTTTTAAGTAGCTGTGTCCTAGTACAAACCTTATTTTGTCCTTCAAGTAATATTAGTAAGGAACACAACAGAGAATTCTGAGTATTAAGAGGAAAAAATACTACTGGATTACTGTCATTTGGTAAATATTACTTCCGTAATAGTAGCCAGTTCTTGTTGTGTTTATACACCATTTTAAAGTAGTATGCACAACACTTTAAATCTGCTAGGTAAATGAACCTCACATCTGTTTTTCTAGTCATTCATATTTGATTTATTATTTAGAAATTCCTTTTTATTTAAGTTGCTTTCAATCAAGAGAAAATTTCAATCAATTAGGAAATGCTTCTCATTTTAATTTTAAGAAAGGTTTGCAAAAGGAATCTATATGCAAAATAAAGTCCAGAGTGTTGGAGCCTCTTTACGTGATTTTGTGTTTTTTAAAGATTAGTATCTGAGTGGGAGCTGTAGGATGCTGAGCACTTGACAGGGGGAAAAATGAACAAATGATCTGTATTTTTATCTTTATTAATTAGTAGTTGATCTCTTCTGAAAAATTTGTACTACCAAGCATGGATGCTGAGGATTTAAAAACTCTGATCCTTTTTTTTTAAGCTGAGTTTAGGTTATTTCTATTTATTTATTTTTCTGAATTAATGAAATCTTATAGCAGATATCATGTGGAGATGATGAATTATACAGTTATCATACAATTATTTTCTTTTTGTAATACTGGAAGAGACTCCTGGATTTAACATACTATCTATTACTTCAAAACCCAAACTTTTTTCTTTTCTTTTTTTTTTTTCTTTTTTTCTCCAGCGTCTTGTTGAAGCTGCCGAAGATGCTTACCTGAAACATGAGTTTGATGCTGATTTGCAGGTAACTAATAATAGATTTCTTCAAGATTTGTCATAAGAGTATGGATTTATACAATAGCTTAAGTGAAGAACTGCTGTAAAAGGCCAAGTCTGTGAGTAATAGAAGGATGCTGATTACAGATCAAGATGGAATTAATGAAGGCTGGCTCAGTATTTTGACAGGTTACACATTCAGGATGTGTGTGTTGAGAGACCTGGCAGGTGGATTTTACTCTTTTAGAGATTTAAATTCTTTGTGTGTCTGCCTAGGCCAAGATATTTAAACTCAGTAATTAGCAGCATGTTTCATCGTTACAGTGCACTGGCAAGGAATTGTTCAGTAGAATCAGAGTTGAAAATACAGATGGGGTGGGACCCATGGGGATGGGATTAGCATGACCTTGATTTGAGTAAATGGTTTGCCTTCAGATCTGTGTCTAAAGTAGACACTGTTCTCTTTTTTTCTTTTCTCTTTTACCTAGAAGCCCTTACAGCCAGACCATTATTGTCTGAATATACTGCCTTTAGGAATAACTAGGGAGGGAAGAGGCAGCTCACAGTTAAAAACGTTTAAAAGAAAAATCTTTGCTTAAATAAAGGACGTAGTTAAAAAACAGATTAATTTAAAAGAAACAAGTGATATAGCCTAATAATGGGAAATTTGACAGAAAGAGTTACTCAGTAGTTAAATATGTAACATCTTACCTTTGAATTCCTGTATCCTTGGTTTCCTGAACACCATGTTAGGGGGAGTTTTGTTTACTTTGACTTCAGCTATCTAGAATTATTTTTAAAACTTTCTGTGAATATTAGCCATGTGTCCATTTAAATTTTAAGCTTAAGCATTAAGGGAAACAGAGACTTTTCCTGCAGGCTTTCCCATACATTCAGCTAAGGACTACACAGAACTCTAAGTTCCGTTTTCAGAAATTACAAATCACAAAATATTTTCCATTTTCTTTTAATGAAAAGCTGATACATGTAACCAATTTCTGTGCAGAAAAAAAAAAAAAAAGAAAAAAAAAAGAAAAAAAAAAAAAAGAAAGAAGAGTGAACTTTTCAGAGCCAGGGATAAAAAAATCAATTTAGCAGGCTGTGATGCTGAGGTCTGTCACTGCAAGTTGTAGTAAAGATAAAATGAGAGCATTGGAAGTGATTATTCATACTATTGTTGTGTTCAATGAATGCTGACTTCTGTATTCAAATGCTTTAGAGCTCTGTTACAGTCAAGCCTTTTAGAGGTGTGCTGTATTTTATTTTTTGAACTTTGCCTTGAAGAAATAGGAGCTATTGTCTGGAAAAAAAAAACAGAAACACACTTTATAGATTTTTTTTCTTTTTTCTTCTTTTTTTTTTTTATTTTTATTTTTTTTGAGACTTACAGTAAGTGCTCCTTCACTGCAGGATAGTTCTCACTTTGACAAAGTCCTTCATTTGCTGAGGCTTTGAAGATATTAACGCTTTCAGGAAGCCAGTTAAAAGCCATTTGTGTCAGCAGCATTAACAGGACAATCAAATCTTTGTGTAGAACTCTGTTGTTTATTACTGTCACGGTCCATTAAAGCTAATCAATTGTTAATCTTAGTTTCACCGACCCCTTTGCAACCCTTGCAGGGTGATTGTTGTTCTTTATCAAAAATCTCGTAATACTATCTGCTCAATGTAAAATAATGGTCAGAATGATTTGATAGCATATGTTCAAGTGAAGAGGGACAGAAGGCTTATATAAAATAGAGTATATATAATTTTGCTATTGAAGAGGATTTTTTTTTGGTGGTTGTATTGCCTTGGCCAATGTGTAGAAGACAGGATTAAATGCTTAGATTTAGTATTATGTGATACAGTACCAGTCTGTGCTCTGTGTGCTGAAATATTCTGGAAGATCAGAAGACACAAAAAGAAAGTGCAGTTGTACCTTTTATTGGTCCAGCATCTCCCCCTATGTCTTGAGGACAGAACAGATAATAGTGTGTCAGTACATAAAAATGATAAAAGTGAGAAATAAAATTATATTAATATTTTTATTGATCGCAAAAAATACCAACTTAAAATAACTGGGAAAAAAATATTTTTTGGGCTGCTTGTATTCTCTTCAGCAATGCTGAAACTATATTTTTTGCTTAGGCTAGACCTGGTCCCTTGTAGTTATTTTTCTCAGTAAGATTACTAGTTTCGTCTTTAGTTATTCTATAGGTATTCTAATCAATTTACTGTAATACTGTATAATGATCTAAGCATTCAGCTATCTATCCCTGGGCTGAATCTATTGGCACCACCAAACCCAGTCCTGTAGTTATAAATAAAACTCCCAGAAAATTGAAAGAAATAAATCAAAGTAGGTGATAGGATGTTTAACTCATAAGCGTTATATATTGTATGTTTGAGTAATGACCAAACTATGGACTGGTAAGAGCTGATGTCAAAGCATTAACCTGCAGTATCTGGGGTTGGGAAAATTGTTTGTTTCCTCTGTTAGGGATGCAAACTAAGAGCTGCAGCTGTAGTGAGTAACGAGGAAATGACCTTTTAAGAGTCACTTATTTGAACCTTTAACCCAGTTCAGGGTTTTTCTTACTGGTGGGTATGGTTTCAAATTATTTGGTGTGACTAAAGACTCTTCAAATAGATGTTAAGTGGAATAAATATATTTAATAATGTATTTTGGGATATAAGATATATTACTATCTGTATTGGTAGGCCAAGTTGTCTTGTCACAATATTTCCACAGATTTAAATGATCACTCTTGCTTCATACAGGACACTGTGTGCTTGCCTTTGTGGAAAGTGGAGTAAAGTATGGTCCCTTTGTCCTGAATCTTGCAGCTCTAACATGATGAGAAAAGCCATGTGGGGGCTAACTGCCAAGCACAGACCCAGCAAGAGTGCTGGATATTGCAAGTTTTGAATTGATTCTATAGCACCCTTTAGTTTTGTTGACATATTGTATGTCAGATAAATATTTGGGGTGGGGGGAGAAAGAGAATACTATCCTTTTCTTGAGGGGGGATAATCTATTAGAAAGAATTTTGAGATTGTTTATTATTATTGTTAACTGAAATTTGACTTCTTTATCATTTACTTGTCTTGTGCTTGGATAAATGCTGCTGAAGATGTAAACTGCCTTGTCATAATTCAGTGGAACACCATGGTGAAGCTAGTGTTCAGAGCTAAGGAAAAGTCTCTGAAGGGGAATACTTTTTCCCAGAACTGTCATGTACACAGGAACTTGTATATGCAGCTGATACAACTGCACACATTTACAGGCTTTGTCCTCCTACCACAAACCATTAGAAACAGGACAGGTTTAGTCGCAAGAAAATACACTGTCATGACGCCTAGCTGCCTGTGTTATGCAGTTACTATTGAGGTGCTAAAGCATACTTAAAATGCAGTCATGTGGTCTGTGTTAGCACCAAAGTCCTCTCCAATATTGTACTATTTATATGACTATCTGGGATATTTCTCAGGACAGCATAGAGCGTATCTGAACATAGTGAAGATAAGATCTGTTACAGTACTATATTTCTGGTTTTCAGTAACCTCAGGAGAAGGATGCTTGGCAATGGAGCTGACACTGGAGTATGACCAATGCTCAATGGAGCAGTAAAAGTAACTTGCACTTTTTCTTATAAAAAAAAAATAAATCTCAATTTAGGATCAATAAAAATTTATAGTACATGACTCCTAGTCTGTTTTTATATCTCTGACACCAATGATAGGAGAAAGTCATAAAATGTTTGGTTATGACTATTGGTTCACTTGCTGGATGGTTCCAGTATACACACTTGCAGGGTACTCTTTTATTTTCTATGTTAATTAAGTACATTAGTTCACTTACAGTATATTCCAGTTGAGTTTTCTTTTTCTGATATAATAATAAAAATACATTTTTTTTTCCTTTTTAATAAAATCAAGGCTAGTTCATAGTTGACACCACCGGAAACACTAAATGTTTTCTTTTCAGATTGTTGTAATTTTCTATACTTTCTATAACTTTCTATATAAGATAGGTTCAAGTGCCACTATGCTAAGATGGTTGACCTATTTTGATTTTATGCCACAAGACTTGAGGAGGATTAAGCAAATAGCTTAAAAAAAAAGAGTGGTGGATTTCATTTTTGAAGGTCTACAAAAGGTGAGACATCAAATGTTCATGGAGAAAGCAAAAATAACAAAAGAGGGCATGGGAACAGAATTATTCATTTTGTAATCTCTACAGCACCTGGGTCATATCCTGCAGCTGTTAATGGTACTGGATAGCTCGTTGGTGTATTTCAAGGGGAGCTACCTGGCATCTAGTAATTTTGAAATTCAGCTGCTCGATGTAGAACTTAAATGAAGATGTAAAGGTATAACTTAAATTGCTGCTTTTTTATTTTATTTCTGACCTCAAGTTTATTTAACATAATGATACCATGCAAAAATTTATAATGATGGATAGTTAAATGCTTAGCTATTTAATTAAACTTTAATCAAATAGATAGTAATTGCATATCAGTTACTGGAAAATGTCAGAACAAAAGCTAATTAAGAACAGCTATTCTACATAATCTTATTAAATTCTTATTGTAACATATACATTTTATTCCTCTTAGCATTTTAGAGAAGTCTACATATTTATTGTCTCAGTAATTTTGAATGAGGTGCATAACTAAATTTACATTCTAGTGGTATTAATATTTTTCTGGCTGTTAGAACTATGCCCACAAGCCTGAAGTCAGCTCTTGAAGTGTCCTGAGCATCCACAATCAAAAGGGAAGCCTGATGGATTCATGCACTTAAAACCAATGACTGAAGTGACTTTTTGAAAAATGTGTTTAAAATAGCAGTGGAACACCTGATGTTTGATGTGTTTCATGGATTATTTGTCTAAGCTGCTTACTTTCTAAATCTGAAATCAATCTTTCTCATCTCCAAACCTGGAAACCTAGCATGAGATCTGACAGCCTTTTTCTAGTGCTTCCTTTTTAATGCTTTGCAGACTACATTGCTCTCAGCTATATTGTTGTGGGGCGTGGATAGTGTACCTCATAACACGTAGTACCTCATAACAAGGTGTAAAGAAAAGATCCTTAACTAACACCAGTCTAAGTCTTTAACTTTGAGTCCTGAGGAACTCTTGCAGGGGTAGCTCTAATGCCTGGAAACATCACAGTTGGTTCAGCTGTAAAATCTGCCTCAGGAGCTCTTCAGACCTGAGGTGCATCACACAGGACCTACTCTCCAGGGGTTCATCTTTGTGTTCCTCTAACACTTGTGATTATGTTACTTGTTCTTTTGTAAGGTTATACACGTTTAGGCAAAGGCATAATTTGGATACAGCTATGATGCAGAGATGCTGCCAAGACCTGCAGAAGTTTTGTTGTTATTGTGTTTCATGAATAGTTTAAAGTTTTCTGTACTGATCAAAAGACAAGGGAGATCAAGGAAAGACAGTAAACGCAGAGTTCAGAATGTGGTTAAAAAACAGCAAACCCTGAACTCTTAAGAATAATGCTGCAGTTTGAGGGCTTAAAACACAGGAAAAGTGGAATAAAAGTATGAGCATCTAGTGTCAGTGAACTACAAGGCATAAGAGGATGCTGTTAAATGATAAAAATCATTGTTTAGTGGCCTTATTTGGTTTTAGTGTTTCCTTTAAGTAACATATATATATATATATATATTTTTTTTTTTTTTTTCCAGAAAACTCTTCTATACTTCTTTCTGAAAGGAAAATAACAACAAAAAAGTTTTTTGCTGTTCTTAGTTTCTTAGTTTAGTTTTACTCATGTTGAGTTCTGTGAGCTGAAAGCAAGGACTTCTCAACTGCTCTAATAGTGGAAGTGCCACAAACTGTCTTGCAGATTCTCAGCTGTAAGGACAAGCTGTTGCAGTGGAGAGCACTTCAGCTTGTCTGCTCTTTGTTCCTTACTTCTTAAAGTTGGGAAGGGAAAAGAAGAAAAGCTAAATGCCTGTGGAGCTGTGAAGATATTGGTGAATTTTGGATGTTACTGGTTAAAGATAGTGATATGTTTTAGTGGAGGACTTGTTAGTGTTACATCAGAGGCTGGACTTGGTGATCTTGGAGGTCTCTTCCGACCTAGATGATTCTGTGATTCTGTGAAAGATTCTCTAGAACTGATGCTCACAAAGTAACCTCCTGAGGAAAGTTACACCAGTTCAATCTCACTCATTAAATACAAATATAGTACTCTTGCCTGGCTTTACATTATTACAGAAAGCTGAGCCATAGAATTCCCAAAGAATAATTTGACTGAGCAGTTCCTTTAGTCTCCTTGACATTGTTCCTTTTGTATTTATTTGTCTCTTTACTATGTTTGCTTGCTACCAGAAATGAGAAGGAAATAGCTTTCTCATCCCCAGAGAGTTTTCAAAATTTCAGCTTCTCCGCTTAAACATTGAGCTATCCCAAAGCTTTTTCTGAGCAACAGAAACCTCTGCTTCAGGACAGCTTGTAGTCACATAGGTGGGGCACTCAGTGAGGATACGGGGCCTGTTCAAGCTGCTTCTCTAGAGAACATTAAATTATATATATGATGTGAAACAACTGCAACAGAAGATTGTGAGACACTGCTAAGAAAAAAACTGATGGATGGGGCTGTTGGCTTTGGCTCTGAGGCCCTCGTCTGAGTCTCTCTTCTGCTTGGTTCAGGACATGGATCTGTGCTGCAGTGTAAGTCTTTTCCCCTCTGGTGCAATTCTGCAAAAGAGAAATTTATTTTCCAAAACCAGGAAGAATCACACATCGGGACTAACAGCAATAACAAGATTGAATAGAAAGTATTACACACATATAATACATATATACAGATCTTCCTTTCCCATGCTCAAATCGTTGTTTCCAAGTTGCTTTTTTATGCTTTTTGTAAGCAACTATAAGAATTAGAGACATGTTTAAGAGAAATAAAAGCTGAAATTCTTGCATATTCACATAAATTCACAGGTTGAGGTTAGAAGCAAAAGAGAAGTTTTCATTAGAATAGTGAAAAACTCAGTATTTGCTCTTTTTTTTTTTTTTTTTTTTTTTTTTTTTTAACTAATTATCCTTTCACATCTACAATACTGACTTATTCCTCTATTGGAATAAGAGAATTGGCTTGGCTTGCAAAAAAAAAAAACAGGAAATGAACTTTTAGCAGAAAATCAAAGACAATACTTTATGCTGCAGTTTTAACATGGTGATATCAGCCTTAAAATCGGGTTGAATTTTGTCATATCAACCTGGGAGGAAGCACACGAGATCTTTGCTTGTGGCCTCAAAAAGTTTCTTCTTTCAACACACCCAAAGTTCCTTCCCCAAATATTCAAACCTCAACAGCTTCTGCCAGCATGATTGCCTTTCCATAGGGTGAAAATAGCACGGGATGTTTGCAGGCCACAGTTTGCAGCTGAGAAGGCAGCGACTGTTCCTGCATTTCAAGGCAGGCTGCCATTTGGAAAGCAGAGCACCTGCCTGGCCCCAGCTCTTTGGCTCTGGGTGGGCCACAGGAGAAGGAACAGAAAACTGAATGGAAGCAAGAGGAAAGCATGGCTTGGAAGAGGAAGACTGGGGAGGGTGCAGAAGAAAGCAGCATCAGTGGGCTAGAAGAGGTAGGTGTAACAAGACTGTAAAGTGCCAGAAGGAAGGCTGGAAAAGGAGAAACAAGTAAGTAAGGTATAAAGGCAAAGCTGTGAAGTGTTAATTGCTTTGTGGTTTAAGAGTACTGACAGTAATCTTTTTGTAAGCCTCTCAAAAGCCATTACCTTAGCTTACAGTGAGGCTAAAATGGAGAAACCATTTTCAGAATTTTTTTTTTTAAAAAAACAAAACAAAACAAAACATTTTTCCACGTTCTTTGGTGTCAGGCTAGGCAATTATATAAACAGTAATAAGCTGTCTGACATAAGCTTCATTATAAAACAAAAGAAGCCCTCAGAGACTAAGTGGGTAAGGTTCAAATACGTATTAAAAATGGGTTTCAGAGAACTTTGGCAGAATGAGTATGCATAGGAAGTAATGGAGGAACGCTGCATAGCAATAAGGGAAAATATCCCAATGTTCTTGGAAAACATATGCTCCCTGAGATTGCCATAAACCTCTGAGAAACTTGTTATCATTGTCAGAGCAGACAGAGCTCGTGTGTTTAAAAACGGCTCTCTAGTTTATGGGACTATCAATTTTCAATTCTGACAAATCAGGAAAGCAAATAAAGAGCCAGAGGAAAAGAGAAATGACCATGTGAGATGAAATTAGGCTCGCCAATGCTTAGTGTCTGGCGTAGTGGTGATAGCAAGCAGAAATTTGGAATCAGAAGATCTTTTCAGTGAGCAGTTGTTTGAATTAGTTGTCAAGACTTGCACCCTAGAAACTGGATTGAATTAGTGAGCATCTTTCCCTTGGGAAAAAAGAGAGTTCATCGCCTGAAAAAACTTCGTAACTAGCTTTTAACTTTTTGCTGCAGAAAGTACAGCTGCAGTAAGTGCCAGCTGCTCCTCAATATGACCTGCAAGCGTTGTGCCCTTGGGCTGGCTGGTGGGCCTGCCCTCAGCGTGAGGCATCTTCCCGAGGGCAGGCTGGGGTGCTGCTGGGCTCCTGCTGCTCCTAGGATGACGATTCTGGGGATTTTGATCCTGTCAAGGTTCAGAAACACTGCTCTGGCTTAGCTTTCCTTTATCTGTGGATATTCAGTTTGTATCAGGCAATACAAGGAGGAGGTGATGTACGGAGTGTTTTTTGGTTTTATTTTTTTTTGATTTGTTGAGACTTCCATATAGAAGATGCACAGCACAATCTATCATCAATAAAGCTGTATGTGTGATATGTGCTTTGGCAGAACTGCATCCCTTCTGAGCTGTCTGGAAAGCATATTTAAAAAAAATATATTTGAAACATGCTTAATTCTGTACGTCCTGTATTATTTTGCATGTACGTTTTGATTCTGATATGCTGAAAGGGCAAGATGCTAAGGTGCTTAGAGGAGCAGGCAGTGCTGGAGTTAATGTTTTTATTTATAAGGCTCACTGGTCAGTGATACTGAGCTCTCCTCCAGGAAAAAAATATCCTCAATTCACTCTTGCAAAATTCAATACCCTATTGTTCTCACTTTTCTGAAGTCACTGTTTATAACATTGCTCTCCTTTTCCCTCTGAGGAATAATATAATTTATTGGAGCAGTTCATTCATAGACTATGCGATATCTATCTTCTGGGACAGAGATACCTTTTGCATGATGTACATACTGTTAGCTTCAAACTCTTCCTGTTTGCTTTATGTGAAAGAGTTTGTAATCAGGAATATTTATGCATCCTGCTACTCAGTTGTGCTGTGCTTGCTGTTTTCTAATCTTCATAGAAAATTAAACTTTTTTTTTTTTTTTTTTTTTTTTCTTTTTTCTTTTTCTTTTTGGCTCACACCTACCTGAAAAGCAAAAGATTTTAGAATATTACCCTATGGATTTATGATTACCAGGCAGATAGCCAGTAATAAGCAGTGATATCTGATACTACAGCCCAGACATACTCTGCTATTTTCCACCTTTTTCCTATTATCTTTAGGTTTAATAAACTATAAATGAGAGAAATAAATGGCAGACCATCTTTTCTCCCCCCCCCCCCCTTTTTTTTTTTATTGGAGGTGCTTGGTGATGAGATTAACTTAAAGGTCATATGTTTTTCTAACATGGTATTTAGGAATAGGCTAATTAGTGAAAAGGGTGGAAGTAATCTAGGGTTATTATTATTATTATTATTATTTTTTGTGGGATAACATTTTTTTTTGCTACACAACCATCATTTTCAATGGAAATAATGGTATTATAGATAAAAATAAGATGAATATATATGAGAAAGGCAAGTCACTAAGCAGCTCATAGCTGTAGGTGAGGTCACATTTCTGGCTTGTATTGTATGAAAGTGAGCAAATCTTAGAAGATCATAGCGGAAATATTTCCAGGGTATTATAGATACTGCTTACTGTAAGGGGTGGGGGGATGGGGAATATTTTCTTGCTTTTGGCTTATAGGAAATATATTGAGAGAAAACTGGCTACATTGTGCCTTAACATTTCAATTGCATATATTGTGTCTTTGTTTCTAGATCTCCCTTAATTGCTGACTACAAAATTAAAATACCAAGCTCATTATTTCAATCGTAAGATACAACTTGCTTTAGACTTGTGCTTTGTCTATAATTGTAGTGTCTGTGTGTTGAGCTTCATTAACCTGAAACAGAAGGAGCCCCTGCTTTTGTGTTGAAGTTAATTAAAGCTGGTAATGATTATTGTCTGAAAATTTTCTGGGTTCAAGTAGGTTATTTTGCCTCTACCTCTATTTTCATGCATCATTTCATTGATCATGTGGTTGGTCAATTCATAATACATGGGATTTGTCTGAATTCAGTGAGCTATTATTTTTTTAATCATAAAAATACACTCGCATATTTGTTTAATGGTTGGTTGAAAGCTCCTGCTTGTGAAGTAGTCACTGATGACTTTTAAACTAAGATTTTGTGAAAATTATTTGCAAAATAAAAAATGATTATCTTTGCATGAATAATGAATAATAGCACAAAACAGAACAGGCAGAGCAATGCCAAGGATCAAAATTAAGGGCTGTCAGGTCTTTTTAATATAAAAATGAAAAATTCAAAATATGATAATTCTCTGCTAATTTGTAAAACTTTGAAGTGCAGTCTCCAAATCTGCGCTTTATATTCTAGTGCAGTTTTGACCATGATAGCAGTATTAAATAATTAGGCATATAAATGGGTAGTAGATTAGTATTTGTTTTAATTATTTTGTTCAAAGCTCTTCATTTTCATTTCAACCTTATATATACTGTCCGATGTGCAAACCTTTATCACTAGTTTTGTTGCTGATTTTGTAGATATCCTGTTTAAAAAACAAGCGAAAACACATCATCAACAGGAAAATAGATTAAATAGGATATATACTTGCCTGGGGGGGAAAGCATGAAAAACCTGATGGTATATTCCTTGAAAAATAATAGCTCAAGTTTCAATGAGTGTTTTATTTGCTGTTCATTAAAAACAAACAAACAAACAAAACCCTGTAGTTTGATTTAATGCTACATTTTATGTGTTTCAGATCTAACAACTATATAGCTAAAGCTTTCAGACTTTATCCAGTTTAGCTAGTAAATAAAAAGGACTTGAGATCTTATTCTGGGTTCAGTTAGCTTTTGGAAATGATGAGCCTGCGTTCAGAGAAATATTACTATAGATCCAAAATGTTCCTATCAAAGATATTATTGAAAATTTTAATGGCTATTCTGTGACTGTGTGAAGTTCTTGCTGACAAAGTCAGCTCAAGAATGTTCAGCATCATATGTAAAACTGAATTTTGCACTCAAAAAGGTTCAAGCTGGTGGGTGAGAAAGAGGTGTTAGTTGGAAGGGTCAGTAGAATTTTTGGGTATAGGACTGACAGATCAACTGGTTGGCAGTGAGGTGAAGAGGTCTGGCACAATTTGTAGGCCTTGTGGGAGCTTCTGGTGGGTTTGTGATCTCTGAGTGGGTTTATAGGGTTATGAAAAGGTAAAGTGGTCTGAAAGCAGGTCACCTGAGATTGTGAAAGGTTGTGCAGGTCTTGGAGACTGCAAATGCTTTCCAAAGCTTTCTCCCCATTCAGCTGGTAGACACTGCCACCCTAGCACAGTTCCTAACTGTATTGCTTCTGCATGGTCTCCTGCCTTTCTGTTGCACTCTTCTCACTAGGGCAACCAAGTCATCACACCTCTCCTATTTCAAACTGTGCCCCTGTCACAGCAGAGGCTCTGCAGGCAGTTTAGGATCTGCTCTTGGAAGGTTGGGCTACCACAACTCATATTGCTCCCTTGCCATTAGCAACGTGGACAGAATGCTGCCATGGAACTTTTTGCCTGTTTGTTGCATGGTGCCTTGCTGTTGGTGGATCATATCTCGCATAAATGTTTTTCATAGCAAGCTCTGTACTATTTTTCACAAGACCTCATACTACTTCAGATCCCTGTAAGTTTTATCCCCAAACAAGCATCATGACTTCTCATGCATTTGTGTAATAGCTGGGGATCTGTTTGTTTCCTGCAGATTAGTTGGCCTGTGGAGTTTAGTTTAACTGTTAGAGGGAGTGCTGTTCTAAGCTAAGTGCTCACCTCTTACTGAAGAGGTAAATCCTGTGTTGCCTTTTGAAAATTGTCCATTTTTATTTTTTTAATTGAAATTCCCATGTGGGTAAATAGCTACTGAAGTATATAGCTCTTAGACAGACCCAGTTTTCCATATTTAATGACATGCAAAATGTCAATGAGATAAAAAGACATAGTAGGGAAGGGAAATATAATATGGTGTTCTGAAAAATTACTCAGTTTGCCCCCCTTCCCCACTGCCTCCCATCAGAACTATAATCTGCTGTAAATTTTATAGGCTCTATATTCATTGGAATCTATTACAGGCTATAGAATGGGGAAATATCTTCAAGATTATTTTCAATTCAGTATATAAAAATTTATAGTATGTACTATAAAATATTTGAATCTCAAAATGTTCATCATTTCTGGTCCAAATTTTATGCCAAATTCCACAGTATTAGCATCTGCAGTTTACTCTCTCTATATATATATATTTTAATTCCTCTTGGTTTGCTGGTAAATAGCTTGCTGTGTGTTTCCTCTTAGTAATGTGTCAGTCCTTAACCCTTCTACATATGGGCAGTGCCTCTTAAGCAGGAATTTCAAGGCTTGTGTGGAAACGAAGCAGTAATGAGAGAGATTCTGCTGAGAGAAGGCAGTGAACAATGCGTGGTGGAGACAGCAGATCTGAACAAAGACCCCTTGCAATCTGCATGGAAAGCTGGTGATGCAGATTTTACACATTGTTTTTGTTCACTTTAATCAAAAGGTAGTATTTCCTGTAGTACTTGGGACTGGATAGAGCAAAAGCTCTGCAGCCTTTGCCAGTCTTTTTCCATCTATTGGTGATTTTTTTCAATGCTTTGGGAGTTGCTCCTTTGCCCCATCCTATCCCAACACAAGTTTTAATCTCATCTCATCTCATTTTCCCTTTGTGTGTGAGAAGACAAAAAAGAAAAGGGGGAATGTTGTCAAGTCCAAAGCACTTCAGCTGGTTGGGTTTCATCTTGCACTGGTGAATCACACCCACAGTACTTGTGTAAGCCACAAGTGACTCTGGTGTGGCAGGGTTGATATGGACAGAGAGTCAAGGAGAGAATTTACGGGATACAATTTCTTTCATTTGTTGTCTTATCCCATCTCTTCAGACTGAAGTGCAGTTCTACTTTTGACTGACCAAGCATTTCTGCAATGCAAATCCTCCTTTATGGCTGTTTGATGCTGTCATTATCTTCCCCTGTGCCTGCCTGACTACTCACCCTGGATGCTCACTCCTGCTTTCCAGATCAGTCCTGGTGTTCCCTTGCAAATTCAATGAGTGGGGCACCTCATCCAGAGTGCAAGTGGGCTCCAGAAGAACAATATAAAACCTGTGGTTTTTATTTGAATTGGACTTTATAGTGCCATAAGCAGTGACATCATTTTATATACACACAAGTATATAATGATGAACACAGCAAATGCAATCTAGGATGTTGGCTGGAAAATGTGTGCTCCGGGCTCAGATTTAACAGGACCTTTTGTATTCCATTCTTGGAGTATAAAAAGAAACATTTTTGTTTTTCGACTTCTGCATTAATAAAATGAGGTCAGGAAATCTGTTAGAGTTTATCTTTAAAAATGTTTTCAACCCAGTCACATTGTTTTAAAAATCATTTCCGTTTGTTATCTGCACATTTAAGTAGATTGTGTTTCCTCATGATTGATTCTCTGAAGGAAAGCATTAACAGATTCCTGTAATTGATTATACTTTAATGATACATAATGGCAAGTTCTGTTTTCCATTATTGTTACCCTACATGCTGAACTGTAACAGCCTTGATACTAGAATGTATATTGATATACGATTGATTTAGTAACATTTTACCAATTGAACTGTCTTACATTAACTAAAAACATCTCTCTGTGTCTTCACAAAAGTGGTTATTCACATATCAGGGCAGCTATCGTACACGTCTCTGCAGATGGTCAGTTCCTCTGTCACGGGGAGTTGGCAAAACATACAATGCGTCTGGTGCAGGCATAGTTTTTATGTTTCATGGGCAAATACAGATGGAAATTGGCTGTTCTTACATTTTCAGTGTTTCACTTTAATTGCTTTTTCATTTTGATTTTGCCATTTCAACATAATGATCCTCTACATCTCTTTCCTCTACTCCCCATCCCTCTAATCACTGATGGCAAATAAGGTGGTTGGTAGTGTCAGTGGTACTTATCTTTGTGCTAGGTATTACATAATTATTTATAGATGTCTCCTGTCCATCTGTGTAAAAGCCTCAGCTTACTGTCCATCCGTGTAAATCTCTTGCATCTTGTTTAGATTGAAAACTCCACAGCAGGGATCACTCTGCATGCATGCGTGTGTTCCTGTGTGCATTTGCAATAGCAGTGAGCACATTGGAGCCCCGTTCCATGACTCCAACTCCCTACATGCTCTTTACTTACACAGAGTGTAGTTCAATTGCTGCTTAACTACCCATGATGTACTACCCATCCTAACTGGAAGTTCACAGGGAAGGACAGATGAGCTATGTAGCATGTATAGCTGCCACGCATGGGAAAACATACAGTGCAAATTTAAACTTTGAGTTTTGTCAACTTGTCAAAAAGGCATACAGCTGTTGACTTCTGAATACTCAAGGGACAAATACAGGAAGCTTAATAGCTAGAACATAATGGTGTAAAATTGGTGCTGTATGTTAGAAGCAGATAATGTACTGACTAAGGGTTCACAATTGTCTATATTTAAAACTTTATTTACTAAGAGTCGGGACGTACCTAAAGTGTAAAGTTTTGGACTCTGTTACTAAAATGATAGAATATGGGATAAGGTTTGTGCCCTCCATGCCTTTTTCAGAAATATTTCCTTATTTTCCAGGGGTTAATGTTTAGGCTTTCACATTATCAACCCTAATAACCCAGAGAGCTTTCTTAACCAAAAGTGGATGGGAGTAGGGGTGGGGGAAGCTGTTTGAACTTGGTAAGAATCAATATTTGGCAGAATCAAGGTCCAGAATCAAGGCAGTTTTGAAGTGAAAATAAGAAGATTCACCTCTGAGGTCTCTAGATGGTTTGGCAAACTGAACTTTAAAAAAAGAAATTACCACCACATACAGATTTTTATATTTTATTCTGTGTTGCATACTTTTTTCATGTCTTAAATTGTTGTTATTTATATCTGCATTAACAATGAACACTTGAATTCTGTTAACTATAAGTTAATTATAAATATTTAATGTCATTGTTTATGACATTGATTGTAATTGAGATCTTCCTGACATGCTGTTCTGAACTGCTGATGGTAACAGTACTTGCAACATTTGCTTTCGTTGTCATCCTAGTTGTAAACAGTAATATCCATTAATAGGTACTCATGATTGTGTGGTTGTGTTGTGCAGTGATTATTAGAGAATTTAATTTTACTATCAGAGAACAGCTTCAAAAAGGTAGGTACTGCAAATACAAAGCATATTAGGTTACTAAAATGGCCTTTTCAGTGGTGATATTTGAAAAATCAGGAATGTCTGTACTATTTACCATTCATTTTGGAATATAAATGTACAATTTATTTTCCTGTTTGTTTGCTGTTCAAGTGGAACAATTGCTGTACCGTGAAGTAAAATTACTGCTCTAGTGTTATGTATTCTTAGCTCAGTCCCATATCCCAAAAACAGCCTTGGCACATTTCTTTAACAAGCATAAGTTCTTTCCTAATTAGTTACACGCAGACTCTGTTAGATTTTTTCCATCTGCAAAATGATTAATAATATGTAATTAAAATTGAACCTGGATTAAGAACTCATCAAGTCTCCCTAATACTGTATAATACTGTACCTTTCCTCAGCAAGCAAAGTGATGGTGCTCCTGTAGAGGTGAAGAACTCAGGAAATCTGTTCCTGCAAACACACTGTCACTGCCTCATGAAGAATTTCCAAAATTCTCAATTGGGGAAATTTTTCCAATATTTTCACAGTAAAAATATGCCATTCATGACAAAGTATTAAGTTAATTTTGGAAAATGTCACCAAACATATATTTGATGTATGATGTGTTAATATTCTTTATAGTTGAAGGTACATGCATACTGGATACATGCATACAGAAAGAACAGATCACTGTTAGTCAATAGCTGCACTAAATATTTTCTTAGATACTGTGCAATTTCTTCTTGCCTGATTAAAAAAAAAACCAACACACACACACACACAAAACACACACACACAACAAAACAAAACAACAAAAAACATTTTCCATCTACTTGCTTCTAGCCTAAGTTGCTAACAAAGTGCAGATAAACAGAGAATAATACCTCTTTATTTATTCCTTTACATGTTAGCCTTTTTTTTTTTTTTTTTTTTTTTTTTTTTTTTTTTTTTCCCTAAGTTTTTCTAGCAAGATACTCACCAGATACTTGATTATAGTCCAGACGAGTGTAATGAATACTGTAGAAAAGCAGGTCTGGAACATATCCCAGCTGTTCAATGGGAATAAGTATCATAACACTGTGAGCCACTAGATGCCACTCTTGTTTCGTCCCAGTACAAATCTGAGAGTATTTATGATCGTTTAAAAAACCTAGCTATGCCCTCCCACCACCCGAAAAACCTTTCAAAGATGTTCCTTTGGCATTTCAGCTATATCACTTTTTTTCAATTAAAGTTACAATATGACCCTATTGTTTATTGTTTATTGTTCCTTCCCTCTTCAGTAATGATATGTTTGTTTATAAATATCTCAAAGTTATCTCTAGACAATTTCTTGCTACAGACTCCTTGCATAGCTGTTGTGCTATGTCTCATTTTTCTATTTGGGTAGAATTAGCAAACTTTGGGCATGTGTATTCATCTGGTTTTTGGGTTGATTTCACAGGCACTTATCATGCAAGAAGCCCTAAATGGAGTTTTTAAAATTCTACCAAGTACTTAGTCTTTTTTTTTTTTTTTTTTTTTTTTTTTCTCTGCTAGGTACAGTAGGAAGGTCTTGAACTTCTTGCATGTTCAGATTTTACCATTGGCAACCTCTGTACTATGGTTGGCATGATGTTTCCATGTAAGTTGCCTGTCTGTATATTTCTCTCTTGATTTGCATCTTGCAGTTGTTTCTTAGCCAGTTAGTTGAATAAGAATAGGTGTATAAATGCTCAAGGTATTTGAGACAATACAGGAAAAGCTCTTAAAAAAAAATAATAAATAAATCCCTGCAACATATAATTCTAATGTTTTCTCTGCTCAAGACATAATGCAGACCTAGGCCTCAGTATAGCTCAACTGAATTTTTGAATTTTTGTTTAATTTCATAAAAGAAGTTCAAACCCAAATGGACACACAGTTAAAATACTAAGTTTTTCTTCCAATTCCCTCTGTCTTTAAGGAAAATACAGTAGAGATCTGAATATTTGTGTAAGAATAGCTTCTATTTGCATCTTGCAAAATATGTGGAATATAGTGGTCAGTTGTTTCCAGAGAAACATTTTATTATTAATTTCTTTTTAAATTATCACTCAAATTTAGTAAGTAAATTTGTCTCACAAACTTGCTTTTTCACAAGAAAAGGAAAAGCAAACAATTTGTTATGAAGTAAGTAACATTGGACAAATATGCCCCCAAACGTTGAAAAGCTCGGAGGTGAAAATAAATATCCTCTTTCATAGGTAAGACTAAATCTGTTCTCTTTTGTGTGATTATACAACCTTTAATTACGTGATTTTATATTGTTTTGCATATAACCTCAAATACTTTTATTGCTGCTTTCAATGTACATGTGAGATAGCTTCTAGTACCATAAACTGTGTGTATTGTATGCCAGCCAGAGTCAATGAAAGTCACTTGATTGAAAAATGCACACTATTTTGTATGTAACCTGCAACAGCCTGTGTGTAACTGACTGAGTAGTGATGAAAATTATAGGCATATAAAGACCTCCTGCACATTCAATTAAGCTAGATTTAGATCTATCTGAGTCCATTGCGGGATGTGTAGAGTGCTGTGAATTGATAGAAAAATGCGGAGGGATGCATCCGTTGAGAAAGCCCTTTATCCCACCATTAAGTTCCTAGAGATGAGCATCGCCGGTGGGGCTCCGTGTAGAGAAATGGGATTGGGACATCAACATGGCTAAGTACAGGAAAAGAGTTTTTGTGCATAGGAATGTGTTAGTAAAAAGGAGACTGGATTATTTAAATGAAAATATAGCTTTCTAGAGAGCTCATTGACTGTGTGAAGATAAAAAAGTATTATTTTGTTCTTTTTAGGAAAAAAAAAAAAAACACCTTAGCAGTTTATGGAATTAGCAGCCATCCTACATGTAGAAAACACTCAGAGCGGAGGATGCATGTGGAACCTTAACTTTATTGTTTCCATGGCTCTCTACGCAACTTGAAAGCTCCCTTTTTGTCATTTGCGATGGAATGATTTAATTTATTTAAGTTTCTGTGATGAACACTTAATGCCTTACACATGTAGGGAAGGGGATAGTCCGTGACTCAGCGCTCGCGTCTTGTAACTCCAGTCTGTCTGCAATACTGCAGTGAGGAAACTTTTTGTGTCCATTAGCAAATGCTGACCTCTCTGTTTGTATGCATTGTCTTGGCCATGCAGTTGTTGAAGGGTGAGCTTAAGGGGATGTGGTTAAATTAGACTGCAATTTTGTTAACTCGTTTGGAACCATAGCTGTTATTTGTTAAAGGTCACTCCTGAGATCTGTTCTCCCCTGCTGTCAGATCTTCCCTTTATAATCTGTTCCCAATAAGCTCCTCATTACTCCCCTTTTCTGTGAAAATTGAAGTGGAGGTGGTGAAAAGGGTCTTTGCACCAGTCTCTTTAAAACACGTCTTCGCATAGCGTACTTGGAGAAAAAATCTCTACAGAGCCATATAGGTCCACCCAAATGGGAGGAAGCATTTAGTTTTTCTCCCCAAGGGGTAACAGCTGGCAGTTCCCTCTGTCCGGAGTAATTCTGGGCCCTTGGTTGGAGAGCTGCATGTCAAGAGTTTGCAGATGCCACTTCTGCTCAAGAGCTACCACCTGCAAAAGGAGCAGCAGCTCCTGGGCAGTGTCTGTGCACACCCTCTTGTTTCCTGAGCCAGGGTTCACAGCCCATGCCCATCGCTGCCCTAGGGAGGAGCAGCTCCTTCCTCATACCCCCTGAGACGTGCCCCTGATCCCTGCCGTGCCTTTCCTGGCCTCTGCTGGTGTGAGCACACTGTGCCCATGGACAGTGTGACAGGGAGGGCTCGCTGAAGCCTTAGTGTGGGGCTCCCAGTCCTGTACTCGTGTACCTGCAGAGGTGGGGGGGACCTCAGCCAGTGCTGGGGTGTTCCCTGTGGGACACCTTGGGCAGAGCTTTTTGGGTGTGAGAGGACCATGCTGTACAGGGACAAAAGGATGTCTGTCAGCAGGGTGTGTGTGCATATTTCTGCCCCTAATTAACTGTTTTTTTCCCCTCTCCCCTCAGAAAATTAAATTATAATGTTCTCAGATGTAAAAGGGCAGACACTTCGGAAATTAATTTTAATATAATAAAGCCTAAGACTTAGGATTTACAGTAGTCATAACCTTTTATAAATATAGTTAAATACAGTACAATGTAATGAGTTTTACAGAAGGAGAGTAAATGACCAAATGTGTTTTGGAGTAAATGCTGGGGCAAGGAGGTTTATTTCAGCATTGGTGCAGGCATATAACTGAGAGGGACCGGTGAATGCCAGATAGACATGGGTTACAAAATTCAGATATGGTTAAGAGAGAGATTTTATTTTCAGAGTTTTTGTATTTGATACATTGAACCTGTTTGAAAATATTTGAGTGAAAACAGTAAGGCGATTGATGAGCTCGTGTATATAATAAATAATCTTTTTGCTTTTTAGCTAACAAGTTGAAACCTAAATCTTAGAGAACTGGGGATTATTTCATATTTTGATCAAGACAATAATACTTCTCCAAGTAGGAAAAAAATAATACTTATGAGAATAGGTCAAATTTCTGAAAAATCGACATCCATTTTGTCTGCGACATCCTGAAGCCTGCAGTGTAGGCTTCAGGCTGCCATTAGCTACTTGAAAGCAGGAACTCTGCGTAGTCTGAG
This sequence comes from Nettapus auritus, assembly GCA_011076525.1. Lineage (NCBI taxonomy): Eukaryota > Metazoa > Chordata > Aves > Anseriformes > Anatidae > Nettapus > Nettapus auritus. The sequence continues at coordinate 1,361,699 of CM021776.1, read as the reverse complement.
GCTGCTCCTGATGTGGTAGGCTCTCAACAAAGTTAGTTAAACAGGGCATAGCACTGTGCAGGCAAGCTAACAGAGCTTCCAGCTCACTTTATGTCTCTGAATTAAGAGAGTTTCTGCCCTAGCATACTTACCCTTCAGCATGGCAGGGGACACACTAAATTTGAAGCCAAATGCTACGCTTGAGAATGAAACATAAATAGTTAAGTCACTTGGGCATTTTTTTATTTTTTTTTATTTTTTTTTTTTTTCCATTTTACTTCTCATTTTTTCAGGAGGCATAGGCAATTTTGGGCAGAATAGGACCAAAGTCTTAATTTCTATTCCCATGCTTTATTCTTTATATCTTTGTTTTTCTTCTGTGTCTTTGCTTTCACTTAATTCTAGTATGGAGAAATACACCCCAAATTCAGAAACAGAGTATACTTAGGAATGTGTATTACCTTGCTTATTTCAGGTGAACTCTAGTAAAAGCATGTGCTTGCCAAAGCTTTGCAAAATTTCTGATGCCAAACATTGATGGACTTCAGCTATAACAAAAAAACTCTAAATTTCCGTAAGAGCTTTGCTCAGGTTCACAGAACTCTTGAAGCAAACTTTAGCCCAATTGCTCTAATCTGAGGGTTGATTTATTGTTCGGTACCAAACTGTAAGAAGATTTTGGTCTCATGTTTTCACTGTTACAACAAGTAAACTCAGAAGATTTTAGATCCTGACACACAGCTCAGAGCAAAATTAAGAGTGAATCAGAGTAGCAACAACCCAAGGTGTTTCTTCTTAAACTGTGCAGATGAATCCTGTAACTTTTTCCTAGAAGTCTGTATTGTGTGCCTTTCAAAGGACTGATAATAGTTCCTGCTTATTTTACATATACAGACGAATAAGACTTGGCAAGCAAGCTTTTGAGAAAGCAACAAAAAAGAATGAGGGAAAATAGGTACAAAGAACCCATAAGCCAGCCAGCCTCAGAACCGTACTGTGAAACGATATGACTAAAATATGTGCATGGTAAATAGTGTGACATTGAAAAATGAAACATTCAGTATTGCAGCCAGAGGAGAAAGAAGCCAGCTCCCAAAACTGAGTTCTGGCAGTATGTTCAGAGAGTCGAATAGGCATATGCTTGATTGCAGTTTGGGTGGAGAGAAAGGAAGGAGATTTGCAGAGCTCTATTTCAGTGCTTTCTGTATTTTCCCACAGTATGAGTTAATCGCATTTAATACTAATTATATACTTGCTACATTTTAAATTCCTGCATAAACTGTGGAAAAATGTGAAGACACTTCCAAGGCTGGAGCAGCTTTGACAATGAGTCTGTCTATGTGCTTTTGTAATTGTTTGCTGTGCGTCATATTTGAACCCAGTTATGTTCTGCAGATTTACTCTTCTGTACTTTGATGGTGATTTACACTCCTAGGGAAGTAGTTGGGTGAAACCATGGCTCAGAAATGTGGAAGCTTAATATAAATAAATTAAACGCAGGCACTTGATTTAAGTGAATCACAACCATTTGACGTTTATAATTTCAACACATTATTGTCACCAGCTAGTCAACCTCTGTGACTCATGGTGATGGTTAAGATATTGGCTTGGTAGAAAATGTAATAAGTATTTTTAGCTATTCTAGGATGTCTTCTGGCCTGCATGCACACAAGTGAGACTGATTCATAGACACTAACGACATATTAGGAAGCTGTCTTATTACTTATTGTTCTGAATTAATAATCAGTGGATCCCCTGTATTGATCAGCTTGCCTGTAAACACATCAGTCACATGAAGAGTTTCTTCCAGGCTTTGCAAAACTGTCAGGTAGTTAATTTTTTGCTGTTAAAAATAGAACTGAGATCTGATTTTACTGGTGGTAATTAACAATTATTTCAGCAGGTAAATCAGTGTGTACAAAATTTTTCATCCATCAGTTTCAGTCTTGCAAAAATCAAGTGTGATTATTCCCATTTTACAGATAGGGAAACAAGACTGATGTCTCCCCTGTGAGATACAAAGTGTTGATTTTGTATTTCTTTCTGCTCTTTTGAGCACAGTGCTTAAAGATCAGCACCTATTGAAAAATCAAAACATTTTTGCAAGATTTCATTGTGGAAATATATAGATATACTTGACTGTTTTCTGATTCTTGACTGTTTTCTTCATCGATGATCTGGACGAGGGCATTGAGTGCACCGTCAGTAAGTCTGCAGATGACACCAAGTTAGGTGCGTGTGTCGATCTGCTCGAGGGTAGGAAGGCTCTGCAGGAGGATCTGGATAGGCTGCACTGATGGGCTGAGGTCAACTGGATGAAGTTCAACAAGGCCAATATGAGGCTGAATATGAGCCAGCAGTGTGCTCAGGTGGCCAAGAAGGCCAACAGCATCCTGGCCAGTGTGACCAGCAGGGCTAGGGAGGTGATCATCCCCCTGTACTCGGCTCTGGTGAGGCCGCACCTCGAATACTGTGTTCAGTTTTGGGCCCCTCACTACAAGAAGGACATGGAGGTGCTTGAGTGAGTCCAGAGAAGGGCGATGAAGCTGGTGAGGGGTCTGGAGATCAGGTCTTATGAGGAGCGGCTGAGGGGGCTGGGATTGTTCAGCCTGGAGAAGAGGAGGCTCAGGGGTGACCTTATCACTCTCTACAGGTACCTCAAAGGAGGCTGTAGCAAGGTGGGGTTGGTCTGTTCTCCCACGTGCCTGGTGACAGGACGAGGGGGAATGGGCTTAAGTTGCTCCAGGGGAGGTTTAGGTTGGATCTTAGGAAGAACTTCTTTACTGAAAGGGTTGTTAGACATTGGAACGGGCTGCCCAGGGAAGTGGTGGAGTCACCATCCCTGGCGGTCTTTAAAAGACGTTTAGATGTAGAGCTTAGGGATATGGTTTAGTGGGGACTGTTAGTGTTAGGTCAGAGGTTGGACTCGATGATCTTGAGGTCTCTTCCAACCTAGAAATTCTGTGATTCTAATTCAAAGTAAAACAAATTGCTGTCATGTTGGAGTGGGACAGAGAGCTTCAAGTTTCAGAAACAGTATTTTAGAATTTCATGATTCTTGTCTGAATTTTGTTTACCTGCTAATTTGTAGTTAGTGGAACCTCAGATAGGAGGACCCCAGTGAGGTGGGTTAAAATAAGAAGGTTCTAATTGTGTCTGATTGGCTTGAGGTTTTAATTCTAGCACTGTAGTGACAGATATGTTTCCTGCTTCTGATACATCCATGTTTAATCTAAACTATTTTTAGAAAGAATAGCTACAGGAAAGAAACAAGGGGTGAAGCTCTTCACCTGTTGTCACCTCACAGTTCTTCAGCCAGTGTGCTGAAATACTGCGCAGCAATATGATGGCATGTATGAATACTGCCTACTATGGACGTTTCATAAACACAAATATTGGAGCTAACCAAGAAAAGTGTTGGTGATCTGATCTTATTGCTTTCCATTGCAAATTGCATTTCCCATTGCAAATGGAGAATTTGAGGGCTGTTTTCTCCCATTTGTTAATGTTTAGCTGACAAAGTCCTGGCCTTCATTAATCACTGTGAGACTCAGCTTGGAGAAATCCCAACTTGACACTTGAACTTTGGCAGGAAGATGCCAGTGTTGTGCACTAATACTTTGAGCTGGAGGCACAGAAAAATGTATCGAATACGTGGGTCTTGAGCCATCAGCGCTGCTGTTCTCTTTTTACATGTCCTTAGTGAAGGATAGGAAGGCAATTTGCGCTTCAGCTTCTCCTGACTCTCTAAGTGCTTGGGAACTGTTAGAATTATTGCAGCAAAGAAACACCAAATGTCAAATTCTTTTCACCTCCTCAGGTATGCTTATACAGAGGATGTGGGGGAGGAGTACGGATAAAATATACAGTTGGAAACAGTTCTGTCCATCAAAATGGTATCGTATCAGTTTAGCTCCTTAGTCACATCTATGTTTCAAGATAAAGGGACAGCTATTGTTTTCAACTGGTGAAACCACTGTCCCACTGATTTCAAAGATTCTGCATAGAAAAGTTTCTCTGTAGCAGAGACTTTTTTTTTGTTTGTTTTGTTTCATTTCTTAAAAGGGTTTAGGGTTTGTCGCTATCTAACTGAACCCAAGATGCTGACAAATATTCATGTCAAGGGTAAAAGCAGTTAAAATACAGGATTTCTACTTACATATATTTTCTTCTGCTTAGAAAATATTATTGTATCAATGTTTCTTCTGCTTAGAAAATATTATTGTATTAATAATAAGTCTTCCTTTTGTAAAACTCTTTCTAAGAACAATAATATTCAGAATAGGAATTGGAGAGATTACAGGGATGCTCTTTCATTATTCTCAATAAGCTTTACTGTAAAAAAACCCTGCAAATTTTCAGCCTCAGCATATAGCTCAGGTAAACCTAAGCCCATATTTGTGCTCTAAGTACCTGAACATTTGCTGAGGAATTATCCATGGTGTATCTCTGTCTTAAGATGTGTGCTACATTAGGCATTTGAATGGTATCCATTAGCATAAATCCTTCTGGGTTTGAAAATATTTTTTGTCACTAGAGTTTTTAAGTCTGGTTTAGGTCTCTGTTTAAAGTACAGATCAGTAAATCGTTGAGATGTGCATTACATTTCAGGGTTTCTTTATGATATGTGGTATGTATTGTTGTTCAGATCCCTGTGTGGTCTAGTCACTCTATATATTATTTCAATGAAATAGCTAATGAGAAGCTGATTGCTTAATGAAGTGCTTTCATGGCACCTTATTTAGGAGGGAGGATCTTTTCGGAGGCAGTTGGAGCATAACAACATCTAGTAAAATTTCTCCCTTGGAATCCGCATATAGCAAATCTGCTGCTCATGTCTGGGCAGTCTGAATTAATGACCTTATGAACTTATAAGGTCAGCCTTATGAACTTTTCATTATTTAAATACTTTCTCCTGTTGGTTAAGCATTTTGTTCAAGACAGCGTTGAATTGCAGTGGTTATAAATGTATATTTTTCAGGGAAGGCTATTGGCACTGCATGTCATTATTGTCATAGACATGAAATAAAACAAGCATGGAAACAAGATACATTGAATATAGTAACTGCCCATTGAAGGAAATAGTTAAAACATTAAGTATGATTATATTTTTATAAATATTGTTTTAGCTGTGGCAATAAGCTCAGAGCCAATGCATTCAAAACTGATGAATCTTTTCTGTAAAGGAATACATTTCCAGGAATCTTTGTATCTACAGTATGTTTAAAGGCAATGCAGGATTTTCTGTAAATCGTAAATAAAAATGTATAATATTTTTACATTTGACTCTTCTCCATCAATGTAGTTGCATGAAGGGGAATTTGTCTGTATAACATGTTTTCCGTTAAAAAGATAGTAACAAGTGGAGTGCATTTCAGACTCATTTTTTTGATTGAACGATGCTGTGTTCCCCCTCATGTCTTGTTCTTATAAATTTATTCTTTACCAGAGACAGGAAGGGAGCAGTGAAATAGGAAATTGGGATGTTTAGAAAGAGTAACTAAAGAGAGCTGCAAAATAGTTTTAAATTTGTTTAGATGGCTGAGAGGCCTCTATGTGTGTGATCTTTCCTGCTGAGCTGAAAGAAACACACGAGGACACGGTGCAGCCAGCCTGGGCTGCCATTGCCCGCTGGTGGCTTCCAGACTTCTCAGTAGATGGCTACACGCAAGGCCCTTCCTAGGAATGTTTCTGGGATTCCTCAGAGTCTTTGGAAGATGTTATCTCTCCCTTCCATTTAGCCTGCACTTCTAGTGCTTGTAAACAAGACTGAGAAGCATGCTGTGTTGCGGGGTAGCTGATACATAAAACTGTCCGTTATCCCAACACCCAGATGGGTTTCAAACTAGGACTTTATGCCTATTGCTTGCTTTGCCTGACCAACTTCTCCAGAAGTGTTGATTTGCTTTAATTCAGATAAAAATGCTACACAAATTGCATCTGGTACAAGGAAAATGATAATTCTTCTTTATGAATGGTCTCTCTGATTGCTTTCGCAGAGCCTTGCAGTGTGCTGTGGTTTGCCCTTTAACTCTGAAGTTTTGTGTAAGAGTACAATAGCAACACAACGTACAGCTTGGATAGCCCACAAATTGTTCCACAAATATCTGGGATTTTAATATGGTAGAGAAATAATGGTACAGACTCCAGATAGTTTTGTGATTTGCTCTGACAAGTTCAGTTTATGTAATGTGTTCCTTTATTGCTGCTGTTATCTTTAACTGTTAGCCTGCCTTTGTTTGATGTGAAAAATGGTTAAAAGCTGAAAATAGAGAGCACTTTTATATTTATGATCTTAGCCCTTGGACTGCACCACTCGCTTGCATGAATTAGAGAAGTGAATAGCGTGATGGTGTTTGTTTTACCCATGTAATATGTTGCAATATCAGAGTTTTTAACTCACCCCATCCACTGGCTCCCCCATACTAGCCTAGCTTACAGGCCAAATATAAAATGGAGTTCAATTTAAATAAAGTAAAAAAAATAAATAAATAAAATTATTTTTTTGTGCGTGTTTTTGAAACTTGAGTCATGCAATCACTGTAAAGCAATTCTGCAAGGAATCAGGGAAATGCTACTTGCAATTCAGCAGTAACCCCATCAGGAAGCGTGCTTTTCTTTGTGCAGTCTGCAGCTTCGAAGAGCTCTCGTAATGTAACTTGCAGGTTAGAGTATTCTGATTTATGTGCACACAGGAGGAAATTTTGCAAGCTGTAGTCAGGTTTATTTTATTATTCTTCCTTGTTATAGGATAATTATTTTCTTGACTACATTTTATTTTATTTTTTTTTCTTCAGGAGAGTTTTTTTAAACACTTAAAATTCATTTTATGAATAAAATAGAAGCCATTGTCCCCCCCCTCCTCTGACCTCCCCCAGGGTTGTGTGACACTGAAGACATGTGTTTCTTTTATTAAATTAACTCATCATCATGGTCTTGTTATTTCAACTGTGGGCTTAGCTGACCAAATTTTTATATTGCAAGAGAGAGTCATTAATCATTTGAAGAGGATTTGTATACATTCAGTTGCTCAACATCTCATCTCTCACTTTACTCCCAAATAAGTTCAATAATGTTGCACATGTTCTTTTGCTTTACTTTGTGCAGTCAATAATAATAATTTAACCTCCTGTGTGGATGGTGGGTGATTAGAAGTAACAAAACAAACCTTGGATTGCAGTGAGCCCCGTGGAGTTTTGTGTTCTAGTTCTTTAGTATTTAGTTATTTTGATTATCCCCTGGTGGTATGAAAAATGTATGTGGTGAAGTACACGCTTTAATTCATTATCAGCTATAGTCAGTGTTCAGGTGTTGTAGATGTCTGTGTATGAACTGCCTGTTGCTTTCTGTTTTATTAGGGATAGTTATTAACCTCCAGCCTAGCAAAACACTATACAGGCTCTCTACTATTCCTGAGTATGTCTTGAGGAGACAGTACAGATCTCACTGGGGGCTGCTTTATATGGCTGCCTTAGACTTTAAAGGGTCTATGTTCATGTTGCTTCTCACGGGAGACAGAAATGAAGCAGAGCATGAAATATATTTTCTTCTTCCTACATGGAAGTAGGAATGAGCCCCTTAGAGCTGTAAAAAGGCACACAGAAGTCCAGTATGTCTCCACTGATAATTAGAAGCAACTTACAGGGTTGTCATCAACCTGCCTGTGTCAGATGAGCTGAACAAGCACAGAACTTCACTGATTTCACTTTAAACTTTTCAACTTAGCCGTTTGTGAAATAGCTTGTTTTTCAATTTCTGTAACACATTCTAAATTGTTTGGGATTTTTAGTGTTACATATTGAACACCATTAATGGGTTACCTTGTGATAAGATCAAAACCTTTAGAAAATATTACTACGTTGATTTTTAAGCAAGTCTGCTCTTTTCCTCCTCTTTGCAGAATATTTTGTTACATAATTATTTTATAGAAGTTGTTCCTGCCTGTTCACTAGCTTGATAGGATCTACATGGAGTGAGAGATGAAGGAGACTTGTGGTTCTAGCTAGTAAAGAAAACTGTATAGTCTGAGATGAAGCTGGTCTTCGTAGTTATACAGATTTGCATATACAGATCAGCCCTATACAACTGTTTTTAGGAACATTTGAGTTAGCAGGCTAGAGAAGAGAAATCCATTGATGATTGGCTTGATGTATGTGACAAGTTTTGTTTGTTTGTTTTTGTTTGTTTGTTTGTTTTTCAGAAGTGGATTCTCAGGGCAAATATAACAAACTTGAAATTGTACTTCATGCACTTTTAAAATGTGCCAACTCTCTTCAAAATACTGTTCAAGTTTATAACACGCATAACCTTATCCCCTGAGCATGGCCAGAAGTCAGGAGTTAATCCTGCTGTAAAAATCATGCAGCCTTGATTTTTGCTGCTTCTACCAGCTACCGGAAAAGAAAGAATATCCCTCCTTACCCCTGCCTTTTTAAAAAGAAATATAAAAAGCAAGTATTTTAAAATCAAGGTGATATTTCTCATATGCATCAAACTGCATTTCTGTATCTGTCTTTAGATTTTGAAAGAGAATAGTATCCTAAAGCCTTCTCCAGTGCATGGCTGTGCGTCTAACTGCTCAACAAAGCTACAGAGATTTTATTGCATCTGCTTCTCCCTGGGCACCCCAATAACCTGTCAGCATTTGTGTTGTTTTGTGTCTGCATTTTGACCACATCCATTACCAATGGGACACTATCTGAAAATAAAATAAGTCATAGTGAAGGGTTTCTAATGCTCTGCAAGGTACTATTTATCTACTCAAAGCTTTCTATGTAATGTTGTATTGCAGTTTTCTTAGTCTGGTGCTAGTGGTTGAAGATCACTGCTACTGTAGCATGGAAGTAATGGTGAGCTTGATACAGATGTGTTCATAAAAGTTTTAACATCTGCAAGTGAAAAATACATCAGTATTTTTCTTTGCTTTTGCACAGGTCTTGTCCTTGTGGACTGAAAAGTTTTAGGCTAATTTTCTTTCCATTGTTTAAATAAAGCTCAACAGTTCTCGTGTTTATTAGCAAGAAAGATGAGCCTCCTCTATTAGCATATTTCTGAGTTGGAAGCACTGACAGGAGTCCTCCCCTGTGCCCGTCAGCACCAAGATGTGCAGATGTGTCCTCACCAGCAGCACAGAGCCTGGGAGCCTAGCCTGAGCAGCACTGCAGGAGCAGTGTGTTGGGTGCAGCTGCACCCCGGACCCAGAAATATTCCCACAATTCTCACTCAGCAATATGTGCACCATGATAAGCCTTATCAAACGGCCACATTACTATACTGGTGGATTTCCCATGTTAGGGATTTTTGCCCTTTTACTGTTTCATGGTATTAAAGTGTAAGCTCATTGGCAGGGATACAGGCTTTCTGCTATATGGGGTAATTTTGTGGTTTTGAAACACTCAACCTTCACAAATGCACAGCCTTTACTTTCACTGTATTCTGGTTATAAGATGTTATAAGTCATGAAATTCTCACTTCGAGTTGCTCTAGAAACTTTCGTTTATTTTCTTCCATGGTTCACTCTGTTTCTGTGCAAGAATGGTAACTGGCTCTTAACCTGCTCATCTGTGAAACTGCTCTCTTGTAACCTACATCCATGGACCTGGGAGCAATGAGAAATTATGGTGCTGCTGGAGCAGGGATTGCTTTTGTTGTATAGAAGGAATTATTCCCTGGAGGGTTTTATGTGTATGAAAATGAACACTGCACACTTGCACATTTCTGGAGCCAGCAAAAACATTAGATCTCTAGTCAAGGTTGTGATACAGATATGGTGTGTTCCAAATGGGAAGCCTGATAAAAGTAATAAAGCCTTCTCTCCTTGAGTTTACTAGCTTCAGCAGTGAGTTTTTGCTCAGTCTTTTGACAAAGAAAAGATCTTGAGAGCTTTTGCATCTAAAAGTAGGTATGTTAGAAGTTATTAATCATTAAATGAAAAGGAGGCTCCAACTGAAACTTGCAATCAAATTGAGTCTCTAAATTCAATGAAACATTTAAAATAGCCACAATAATTACTTGCTATTTGCCACTTTCCATGAATCACCTAATCCTTACAAGACCTCTGAAACCTTGTTGTGTTATCAATTTGCATGCTGGTGTAATTTATTTTATACTATAATAGCATTGTTTATTTATCCTATTTTAATACAATTTTGATGGCGTAATTGTGTTGGGAGAGAATGGATAGCCTGGGAAGACTCAGCATAATCTGGTTGTGTAGACAACTAGATCAGTTACTTTTCCAAGGATGTAAGTAACATTTTTGTACTCCTTCCATAATTAGAGAGTGAGACTGATTATAACATTTTGAACCCCAGGTGATCGTTGCTGTTGGTTAATGACATTAAAAAGAGCAAAATAGATATGCATTGGAGTTTCCTCCAGAGACGCAAATAAGAACGTCCAGGGAATAATCAGAAATGATAAAGACTGTAACTCGCTACAAAAGATATGCCATTTTTTTCAATTTCAAAAGTTTTTAAAATTCAGAAGCGTTTTTATTGCATGAGGCAGTTTGCTTTTATGACCTTTTATACTTGTTCGTTAAACTTCAGACTAAGTACTTGAATACAAGGTTTTTATTCATATACTTAAAAACATAAATTCTCCTTAGTGGACAACTGTCAAAAGATAATTTTTCAGCCCTGGAAGCTAGTATATATTCAGACATCTGCCTTCATTAACACATGAGTACCAGAGTGGAGACTGTTGTCAGTGTGTTCAGTAGTAGGAAAGGGTCCCCTCAGACTGTGTGACTTTCCTCATTATGTTTTTTTAAACATATCTGCCCTTTCAGAGATGTGTTCTGCTTGTCAGTCTTGAGAAAAATTTTTTAAATTACTGATGATAGTACCTATTATGCTGAAAGTCTCATAGATATTTAAACTTCAATGCCACTTAATGCTAGACTTTTTTCTTCAGTTTCCATATTTGCTTTTTCGTTTTCTGATACATATTGAAGCTCAAGCAAATACCATAAACTTTCATTGAATTAGTATCTTCCAGAAACCTACAGCTTTGCCTTTAGGTTGGACTGGATGGTTGCAAAATGCTGTTAAATGATTTTTCGCGTAATTAAAAATTATTGGTGTAGACCCAATACTGCTATGTGCTGAACCATTAGTTTAATCATTTCCCACTGGTTTCTTACATCAGTTTCTTCTGCACAGCCCTGTGAACGCAAGTTTGTTATGCTATCTTGAAATAATAATTTCTGTATTTCAGAAAGAAAAAAATCAAAATAAAATCATAGAATGCATTGTTTTGTAAGAATAGAAGCAAATTCTTTTTCATTTTAAAATAAGATGAAAACCAACTGATAGGTGTTTATTGTTACGTGCCTGGTATTCTCTGAGTCACAAAGGCAAGTTGCATCAGAATGTCTCTTTCTTTTAAATGAAGCAGTAAAAATTTATATTTAAAACAATGTGTGTTCTATGCAATGTTAACAAATATTTGATAAAGCGTCACAAGGTATTGACTTACAATAGGATTAATATAACTGGAAATAGAGAATGTCATACTTCTAAAAGTTATTACAGCACTGCATTTACACATTTCAATATTTTTTATTATTTTATATGTATTACTGATGTCTTAGCAAAATATCCATTGTAATCAAGGTGCTCGTTTAGTTGAGACATGATGCTGAAGTAAGGGACTGAAGTGAAACATAGCTGCCAAGTTTGCTTGTTACCTTGTAGATAGCTCTCCCATGCAGCCTAACCCTGTGGTTTTCTTTGCACGCCACAAACCTTGCCCTTCCCCACAACTTCTGATTCCTTTTGCATGAATTAGTTTTTCTCATCCTTAACATATGTCTGTGGCAGCCATCCTCAGAGATCAGGCTGTATGTTTCTGTATTGTGGCTGAAGCTCTCATATGGAGTTTTAAAACAAAGTTTGCCTTTTCTGGTCAGCCTGAATGAACCTGTAAAAGAATTTCGTGATCTAACAGTCCCATAAGTGTCTGTCTACTGTGATTATTGCACTATATTAGACGATCCTAGGGTTCTGCAGACAGTGTTAGTGATATGATTCTTTGGGATGTCTCAAATATGTTCATTCATGTGCCAGGGAAGAAGGGTCCAGATGCTTGTTTTGTGCACTGTTGAGCACTACAGATCAGCTTATACTGGCTTGTCTTGAGAAGGTTTTCTGCACAAGAGTAAATGAATCACATGAAAGCTGAGATTCCTGTTTCTCCCAGATCTTTATGGCCTTGCTGTAAGATTTGTTCATTACAGTATAGAGGGGCTATTCAAAGTGGGTGATAAAACATTCAGAATGATGCAGATGCTAGTAAGGAATGTGCTTTTAAAACTAACACAACAATGGAACCCAGTGGGCTTGTTTAAATGCCAGTGTAAATGCACAAAAATATAAATGTTCATATTCAGATCTTGAGATGCATCTAATAGATTACATGAAACAAATTTCCTTTGAATGCTTTTTCTTCAGTTCATTGATCACTGCAAGTCTGTACATAAGGTTAGTGTGAACTCATCTGCTGGCCAAGACACAGTAAAGACTGGCTATGCTCCTAACCTAGATAATTATTTTGTTATTTATTAGACTAATATCTTCTTGGCATGTTATATTGTGCACACTCAGAACTCACTAAGTTAAGGTTGCATCAAAGATTGACCTCCATTGACAAGATTAAATAGAAGTCATTTTCTCTTAGAGCTTAGCAGGTAGAGTATTTGTGTTGTCAGCAAACAGGACTTTATCCTCTTTCCCCTGGGCATTATCTCAAATGCAGTGTCAGAATGCCAGATGGATTTCCTTCCCTACTTTTTCCTCTAATTTATTTATTTATTTATTTATTTATTATTATTTTATTTTCTTTCTACTGCATTTCAGCTGTTGCATTCAGTAATTTCCTTGGACGCAAAGTGTCCAAAAGAAGCCACTGTATAACAGCTCTGCCTAAATGCTTTTTGTTTGTTTGTTTGTTTGTTTAGAAATAGTATTTTTGAACTGTGCATGCTACCTGATGTTTCCTCTTCAGAAATTGCAGGGCAGTCTTAAATCTGTTATTTTTAACAGGCTTTTCATTTGCCCCAGAGGCTGGGGAACTGGAAATATGGAGGGTGGTGGGAATTATAATATTCTCCTTTTTTATTCCTTTACCTGTAATGCAATAAGGACTTTACTGTGCTACAATTTACTTTAAAAGTAACACACAAACAATATAATTGAATATATACTTACAGAATTGAAGAGAGAATACTTACACCAATAATTGAGTGAATACTAAATCAACCAAAGAAATGATCAATTTCAAATACCCTTAATTGTGAAATGAATGGTCTAATTTCTTTAAAATATAACCGTTTTTAATACTTGGTTAGCCTTGCCGCTTACCAAACATGACAAAGGAGAATGTCAACTAATGAATTCCTTTAGAAAAGGAATAACTGATCAAATAAAAGGAAGTAATGTTCTTTTAGAGGTGATTGACACGCTTTGTATGGCAAAATATACTCTGATATTCAAAATTTGACCATTTTTTTCTAACATTTTCTAAGTATTATGAAACCTATGGGCAAGGTAACCGTATGTACTTAAAATCACTAAGTCTGTATGTGAATTGCTCTATAAATTACTCTGTGATATGTAAATTCAGAATACTGTATTGCTACATAATTTAGTACAGAATCTTTTATTTCCAAATATATTCATTTTTCTTTAGAGTAACATTTAAATGCAACTTTTTTGTTTAAATTCTGATTTAGGTGTTCGTGAATGCTTCCAACGGTGGCCTTTAATATGGGGGAAAAAAACAACACAAGCTTTGATTGCTATGTGACAATCCCAATAAGACTTATTAAGCTGTGAAGCATAATGAAATGAACACTGGCTTATCTGCAACTCCAGCAGTTGCAGAGATATTGTCATGCTCCAAAAACAGAAGAACAAAAAGGAAAACAAAGCTATGTCTTTAAGGACAAGAAAACAAGTGGTGCAATACTCTTCACCCTGATTGAGCTTAACAGTCCAGGGGACGTAGAGGTGGTTGGCAAGAAGGAAACATGAAATACAATTTTATTTATTACTGTAGTCCCAGGGAATGGAATGTCAGCCTTTCTTCCAGATTTAGATACTATCTACTATATTACAGAAAAGTTCTGCACCTTACTTCCTTGCTTGGAGCTGGTGTAGGATTGGTTTTACAAGAGTCATTAGTGCATGGCTTAATGTTGGAAGGAATATTCTATTTCTGGAAATTCAAATTAGACTTTCAAGTCTTCTGCTAAGTCTCTCTGGCTTTTGCAGAGAGGGTAAATCGAAATGGCTGCTGTCACATGTGGGCAGCAGGCATACAGTGCAGTTCACGATCTGTGGTAAACCTGTATAGTAAACAAATGGAGAAGGTTTCTCCCAGATAGCATAAGAACTGCTGTTTCTTGGAAGTGATCACTTTCTTCATCCATTTGCTTTTGTTATGAGAATTAAATGTATAACAGTGACATCTTTCAACTGGTATTGAGAAGGGGAGTATCTTTGGTGTATTCTTTATCTATAGCTTCAGAAAGAGAGGGCTGTGAGGGTGTATGGGAGAACCACCACTTTTTTTTTTTTTTTTTTTTTTTTTTTTCCCAGAAATTTATGTTTATGTAGTTGTATATACTCATGACACGTATATAACATAGTATTTGGTTTGTCTCAGTATAACCCAATTAAAGTAAATTATCTTTAAAGTCAAAGGTTTGGTCGTGTCAGATTTATTTCATTTAGGTTGATTTTCAAATGCTGATGTGTCTTGAACTGTTAAATGTGATTAACAGTAAGTGGAACTTCAAGTTTATATATTTCTCTTATGCAGTAGGTGCTCAAAACCAAGCTAATGTACAGGATTTATTTTGAATTCTATTTTAATGTAAAATCCAATTTATGGAGTGGACATTTTGAAAATAAAATTGAAGGATATTGAAAGCTTGATGTGTAAGCCTCCATTTAAGATACTGATTAAATTATCTATTCTTTTAATGGAAGCCTAATGATTGTAAAATTTTTACCTGATTGTTTATTAGAATGAGTTGCTTATCACACTGAGAAGCAGTGCTTGCAAAATGACTTTGAAGTTTTTATACTTATTATTCTTTTTTTACTTTGTAAATCTATATTGGTATCAATATTTATCCTTGTAAAAGTTGTGTGGATTACATACAATCTATGGTTGCATAGATTCATGTTATTTATATTGATTTACAATCAAACGGATAGTTAGGGCAGATGCCAGGATTTAAATTAATGAAATTCTTCAAAGATGCAGTATTTAAGTATGTTTCAATTAAGAAACATATTAAGAAAACTGTTGCCAAAAGTTAAAGGCATTTAAAAGGTTAAAAAGTAGTCTTCACTGCTGCCTTCAAAGCTGGATAGAATTTCTGGTCAAACTAGGTCATAAAAAAAAAAAAAAAAAAAAAAATCAATAATTTTATCTAAATTGCTTTTGCTTATCTGGTTATAGTTCTGCACAAAATAGGCCAAATACTCCTCAGGAATCTATAAAGAGGCAGACAATTTCTTGTCCAAAATAAGGCACCACTAAGTTTATGTGCCCACATTAAAGTATGCTTGATTTTACAAAACCTACAATGATGTGCAGGTGTAAAGCTCAGCACATAGTGAAGGTTTTTCATTAGGAAACATCAGTCAGTACACAATGAAGTAGGCAACAACATCTTCAGAAGAAAAAGGCCTAAGAAATTATGCTATCATTGGTTTAGTTAATGTCCTGTGAAGCACAATTGCTTTTAGCCTGTTCAGCACTGATAACAGTTCTTGAACAGATGAGAGTAAACAGATCATCATTAAATAATTATTAACCAAATGATTTAAATTGAGAGCACTTTGTGTTTAAAATAGTGCATACATTGTTTATGTTCAAGGTATTCATTGGGCTACCCATAAGGTTTTCAGGACAGGCAGTATGGATAATGTGAGGTAATACGGGGTTTCCCTGAGATATGTTGATAAATCTCTGGTTTAATAAATATACCTGTATGAGGATTATAGAGGCAATCTGAGAAGTAATAAAAATACCTTGCTTTTCTGTTCTAGATGAAGATGCACTTAAACATTAATCAATAAATCGAGATATGTTAAAATATTTAAATTTTGTTATATTTTTATGCTGAATGTAAATTCAAAATACTGGATATGTGTCTCTCTTGCAGTATGAATACTTCAATGCTGTGCTCATAAATGAACGAGATGAAGAAGGAAACTATCTGGAGCTGGGAAAGGAGTTCATTCTGGTGCCGAACGACCACTTCAATAACTTACCTGTGAACATCAGTCTGAGTGATGTCCAAGTACCAACAAATATGTACAATAAAGGTAAGATAAGAACTGTTTTATTTAATTATTCCTTTGGCCAAACATAAATTAGGAACTTTCTTGCTTGTAAAATGAAACCATTGGCTGATTACGTATTATGTGTTTTCCAGTTGCAATTATATGGAAATCTCAGCAGAGGAATGCTAAAACCATGCCACAGAATAAAAACAGTTACAAAACTGTCAGAGTCCTTAGCAATTTAATATGGTCAATAGTTTGTATATTAGACTTGCATGAATTTTCCCATATAATATGGCAGAATAAGTTTATTCTTATGAAACACTTTCCAGCCTCTTTAAATCAGTTGAACAGGTCTTATACATAATTGCTTACGAGCTGATTTCTCTTTGTTGTGAGCTAGAGGTGCCTTTGAAAGATACAAGGTAGGAGGGTGGGGAACATCTTTTTAGAGTTATACTCTCAAGCTGGTGGGAATAATTCCATCTGTATATGACTACATGCACAGCTGCTGTGAATTTTCAGATAAATTTTAGGAGGACTAAAATTTCTACTACCTTGACTATTCTTCATAGGTGCTGTATAGCACATAGTTTTAGCAAATAGCTCCATGAGATATGTTTAGGAATGATGGACTTAAGCCTAAAAATTGGGAAAAGAAGCTGAACTCAGATACGCACTTTTCCAACTTCCCTTTGATCAAGAAGCAGAATTTTCTAATTCTATGGTGCTTATGTAGCACCTGTCCATTTATTTTTATGAAGCCAGTAATAAAAGAAAAAATAAAAAAGAAAGTGTAGAAGTTTCCAAACCGTGTCTGCAGAGTATTTGTCATTGGTCTGTAGAAAGCTGCCTAATCTCATTATCTGGTTCCTCTTTCTTCTTTTAACTATACTAAAAGACAGCTAAAAATACATTAAATGCTTTCTGTGTAATTCATTCCAGGCTAGCAATTGTGGTAATTCATGCAAGGATATTGTGTAATCACAAATGGAAGGAGTAGTAGTTCAGAGAGGTTTGGCTGGTAGGAAAAGTGATTCATATACCAGATTGTCTTTAAGTTATGATTCAGACTTGAGAATCTTGAGAAGCCGGAAATTGTACAGTAATGTCTTAAATTAGGGATTACAAAAAAAGCAAAGCTTCCTAGACAGTATTTGAAAGGCTGTGAAATGAATAATATGGAGTATTTTACAAGATTTGGAAAATGCTTAAATCTTCTAAAACTACCAAATCATTTTTTGATCTGAAAGTGCTAATATTTACTTGAGAGAGTCTACGTATTAATCCATTCCAGAATTGTTATTTATATGTATTATCATTTATAATAAAATCAAAAAGGGGGGGGGGGGCGCGAGTATTGTATGGTTGTAAAGGGCATCAGGCAGACATCAGGCAATCCTACTCTTGGAGAAGCAAACTAACCTGATTCTAGGCTATGCGTAGAATCCGTTTTTATATGCTGATTAATTACAGATAAGGCCAAAGACAAAGGGCTTGTTCCATCTTATTTTGGCCTCTAATTCAGGGACTGCCTGCAGAGATGGGGGAGATAGAGCTCTGTGATGATTCCTGTTTCTACTTCATCTAATTCAAACCAGCCAAAATCATCACTTTAAGCAGCTGCAGGAACACATTTTTTTATCATTTAAATGTATTCCAACTGCTGAAATCTGGTTTCTTGCTGACATTTTCCTTACACATGGACATGATGGTCTCAGTTTTGGAGACCGACAATGTCTGGAAATGTTACTCTTACCAAGAAGAAGAGGTCAGTATACTTACATTTTTCATTGCCCATTTCTCAAGTTCTGTCATGCAGTGGTATGATAAAAATTTAATTAAATCCTAGCCTGAGGGCACAGGTCATAGATATCAATAGATTTACAGCCAGGTATCTGAATAACACCATTTCTCTAGAAAATGGCTGTTGTTTCCAAGTTATGTTTTATTTTATCGAATTAGTAGGTAAAACCAGAGCCCAAACGTACAGTTTAAAAGTGTGATTCTTGATTATTTAAACAGAGGAGTCTCAAGTCAGCCTAGGAAAATTTGTAAACTAAGTCTAAATTTTGTTACTTCAGGTTCAAAATGTTTAATTTTTTTAGTACTGGAGATATTGGTAATTTGCAGAAGAGAGTCATAGGACTTGGCAAAGGCTTGAAGAAGGTGCCTTAGACAGAAAGACTTCAGGAGTTCAGTCCATTTAGCTTAGCCAAGATATGATTAGAGGATTAATTAGTTTATCTCTAGTTAATTGTTAATCAGTTTGCCACAGTTTTAAAAATTGAAACTGGGCTCTGTTAAGGTGTGGATGTAGGGTGCTTTTGTTGTTATTGTTAATGAATATAGTTAATCATTGAAGGAATTGACAGTGGACTATGAGAAAGGTTTTTCTTCCTCCTGGCTAGAAGCCTTTAATCAAGACCAGACTCTTTTTTTGTTTGTTGTTTAAATAATACATAGGCTAGAATTAGTTTAAGGAAAAACTTTGGCCTGGTCAGATTGCGTGATCATAATGATCCATTCCAGCTGTAGAATCACTAAACTGAACATTCACAGTCCCTAACTAGGCTCTAAATGAGATTGGCTTAAAATCATGGGACATAAATACGATTTCTCTTCTTTAAATATCTTCTGGCTCTGTCAGCCTCTGCATAGAAAAGATAAAAAATATGAACAGTAACAAGGCTAATTCCAGTTCTAAGGAAACCATCAAGTTTAAACTTCGAAAATGTAAAGAAAAAGCAATTTTCATGACATGATAATGAAATCAAGAAAGCTAAAATACCATAAATATCATAGCCATTATATTAAAATTTAATGTGGAATGTTTTGAAGAGGAAAATAAGCAAAAAAAAAAGCTGCCAACCTGATTTGTAGTCATACATGTAACTCTGGTGCCATCTTTGACTACATGTTGCATATACCTACTATAAATGTAGAAGAAAAAGTAAATCAATTTTACATTTACAGTACTTTTGAGTCTGGCATCATTTTAAAATCTGAAGAGCTGGTCTACTTATTGATATGCTCTTGTGTAGTCTTACACTGTTTGCTTCTCTCTCCTGTGCCCTCTCCCCTTCCTGCCTTGGTGTCTCCATATCTTACAGTGCACATCAATTATTGTTAAAAATAGAAAAGTTAATGATCAGATACAAATCTGATATAAATCCTGTAAAGGCTTGGGCTCAGAAAACACCCTTTTGGCATTCCCATAATAATCATATACTGAAGGAGCTCAGGAAACAAACAAACAAAAAAAAGTGGGATGATTGTTTCATGGATAAGTGTACTTACCTGTATGCCGATACGGAGAGATCTCTCCCAGCTCAAAGCTGTTTCACAACAAGGCTGGCAGTTCATTTAAACTGCAGAACATTTTGATGAAATTGGCCTCCTTCATTTTTCCTGTAAATGGCTGCTTATGATAATGTTTTGATTTTGAAACATTAAAGCACACATTGGGATTCTAAATCTGCCAGTACATTCTGTTTCTTTGCTTTAAGCACAAAGTGTAATCATTGCCTGCAGCCAAAGGATTTGCAAGGCAGTATCCTTTTAAACAATGAATAAATAATTAAGATTAAGTAAGAAGTTCTGTGATAACTCTCTTACCAAGCAGTAGCTCCTTTTTTCATCCTCAAATTTCGTAACTGACAATTAACAGCTTTGTACAGATTTGGCAAAGTGCGGAAAAAAAGTTCTTCAGTGAATTAATCAGCTGTATCACATAGGTATTTCCACAGAGAAGGAAGGGAGGAAGAATGTTACTGTTTTCATATTGAAAGGAAAATTTACAGTTTTGGAAAGTATACAGTTGATCTTAATCCAGTTTGGAAAACACAATGCCAAGGCAGAAATCCAGACGTGAGAACAACTGTGTATAAGGCACTGCCTGACTGAGCTGCTGTTTTTTTGTTTTGTTTTGTTTTGTTTTTTTAATAGAGTTTATTTACATGGGCTATAAATCAGCACCAAAGCAAGTTTGCATCTCTCATTTTCATTGTTTAACACTCTACTAATATTTAGAATGCAAGTGATTTGGGGCATGCTACCTGTCTCAGACATAACTTTAATATATACTTCTATAGGTATACCTTCCAAAGATACTCAGGTATGCCTTTCTGCACATTAGTGCACATCAGAGTATTTTAATCAGCTATTGTGGAAGGAATATTAATTTAACAACAACAAAAAAATTAAGTTTACATCATGTCAACATTTGTTTAATTACTTTCTGAGATTCTAGTAGCATATTTAGAAGAATCTAGGAATGTGATATGTAATTAAAAAGTAGGCAGTTGGAATGTGGGTTAGGATTTCTGGCAACCATCCATGAGGAACATGGTTTCTGGCAGTGGAGTTTGCCACTGGGAGAAAGTGAGATTCTGTAAAGGATTTATGTACTTGAGGAGATGATAATAAAAGGCTTCAGAACACTCAGATCTGATCTTATATTGTCAGCGTATAAATGTAAAAGAAAATTAGAGTAGCATTTTACCTTCTGTTAGTATGAGAATGTGGATAGTCTTAACTTTAAATTATTTCTTTGTCCAAAGTATATGTTGTATCTGAGCAGAAGAACCTATTCCTATTTCATTTTTCTAAGTCTAGGTTATACGATAGAATGTTGATAAAATGTTACCTCAATATTAGCTGAAAATAGCTTATATTTTAGATCTTTCACAATAACTCTGTTTGATAAGGTAAACTTTACCAGTAGTAGTTGGTAGAAAGGGCAAAAGCACAGATTGTCTTCTTTTCAATACTTCAGAAATTTCAATACACTAGTAGTACCTGTGTTAAACTGTCTTTGTATTGTACCTTTGTGTGTTTATTTATTTCTGTGTTTATTTATTTGCGTATTTATTTATTTTTGTTCATTTTTTACCCCTTAGGTCCTCAGAATTGTCAGCTAGATCATTAACAAGAGTTAGACTAATTCCCTAACTAATGTAAATCATTAACTGATTTAGCTGGTATTAGATTCTCCTTTATCAAAAATTTGTGCAAACTGCAGGATTTCCCTCCTTCAAGTCAATGACATTATAATATTGCAAAATTAGCATTTGACTGCAGTTGCCTCTTGGATCCCTGGGAATGTTAACAGGAGCTATTTAGCCATATCACAACAAGCAGCTGTCTGCCTTAAAAACTTTTTGACATTTTTCGATTTCTGGGATATTATTTCAGTGGTCCTTCAATATTTCTGGGACTTTAAATTGCAGAGCATTTTCAGAGTAACTGTAAAGTGTAAGAATTAGTGCTTTCTAAGGACAGTTGATGTACTATATGTATTCTCAAAAAGTGACACGTATGTTGTTTAACCACCTTTTGTTGTTATCAGAACTTTAGTAATTTTGGATTTTAAGAACTTCAATATCTGCAGCCACTGGTTAGGATTCAAGGGCAGATAGTAAGATTCTTAGGCACATACCTCTCTAAATTGATTGCATGACTAGTTTGTGTTTTTAAATGGGTAAACAGAAACTGACTCAGATCTCTAGGTACAAATGAATCCAGTGAAATGTGAAGGGAGGCAGACCTTTTACAGTGGAAACAATAAGAAAACTAAATGATTTATCACAGTTGGATAAAAAACCAAACAACAACAAAAAACACTTTCTTTGCTGAATTTCTATTTAGAGTAAACATGTTCAATGTAATCATTTCTTCACTGTAAGAAATTCAGACTTTGGGAGAGATTTCTGTGCCTGAGATTTTCCAATTATAAAAATCCTATTTATTTTTAAAAAGTTATGTCTCAGAACGTTCATTGTAACCCAGCCTCTAGATGTGATCTAGGCTAGAGTATCTCTCTCACAAAGAGAACTGTTCTAAGTGTTCTTGGAGAAGAGGGAAAAAAAAAAACAAAAACAAACAAACAAACAAAAAAATATTATTATTTTTTTAAAGTCAGTTTTACTTTTCTAGTTGGGTATGTACTGCCTCAGGTTCCTCTCTTTGTTTTCCCAAGAAAAGACAAAGTATGAGCAGTGTTTTCCAGGCCTAGTTTTGTACTTTTAGGTGAACTTCTGTAGTTTTCTCATCACGCATACTGTTTATTTACTTTTTTACTTTTATTTACTTTTTTATTCCCGTTTAAACCTTTACTAAACTTTAACAATATGTAAGTTGTATTCCTTTTCTCGTTACCGCTTTTTGCTTGCTTACCAGAAAGCACAGTTTCTTCTTTTTTCTACCTTGAACTTTCACCTCCATTTTCTGTTGGAACTAGATCTTGCTTGGGCTTCTTTGTGCTTATGATTACGGTTAAGGCTGTCATTACCTTTTTTTTTTTTTTTTTTCTGAGATGAATATCCATAAAGAAATTTCAAGTGTCTGAAGGTACACTTGGATGTTTGGTGTCAGCTGCAGGTTACTGGGGATAAGAAATTCCTGCTCTCTGCCACTTGTCTGGGTATTAACTGCCACATTCAGAGTAGCTGTCATAAACTGTTCTGTAAGCTCTTCCCAAAACTGGTTTAGTTAAAGGAATCAAGTCAGCATTTTTTCTAGCACAGTGAAATCAGAATGATTTTGACAGAACTAGGGTGGGGTTAAGTGTATGTGGATTTGTGTGCTAGCTTTGGACAGTAGTCTATGGGAGATGGCAGAGGAGGAAGATGCCAATGGAGGTATACTAGTGAAAGAGGTAATGTGTAGTGGGATGAGATGCAGTTTGAACAACATGCCTGACTTTGTCTGAAAGAGAAACGAGAGAAGAAATATAATTTATTTTGGTAGTAGAAAGGAAGTAGGCTTATATGAGTTAATTTAAGCTAATGGGACTTTTTCCTTTGTACGCATTTCTGGTTTACAATGTATTTAACTTGCTGAGTTTTATAATGGAGGAATATTTCCTAGAGGATAAACCTTCATCCTATTGACACATCCTATTGACACAGGAATTAAATGCATTCTACAGCTTTGCAAGACTTAGCCATCCAAGTCCTTGAGGAAAGAGTCCAAGCTTACCAGACAGATAAACAACAGACTTCCAAATTCTAAATGCTCTTAATTTTTAATGTATCTTTGTGTACATCACTAGCTAATGTCGGAGGAAAAGACATGCAGGTACATCTGTGCTATATGATGGAGAGTTGTGCAGTCCGTTCTTAGCACAATGGATGTAGACATATGCATAATTCACTGGAGTATTGTATGGAAATATGAACGCAAGAAGGTTATATGAGTATGGTTCTGCAACTAAGTTACCAATCCTGACCCTCAAGGATTTGAATTTATTAAGGAACAGCACAAGGTTAATGTCTTTATTTTGCTTCCCATCCACAGACAGATAGATTGCAGCTTTGCACTGTCCTCCTTTTGTATGGTGCATGACATATAGCTTTTAAGAGACATATTTTTGTATGCCAATATTATAGTGCTTGCATGTTTTCCCATAGTTTGCTTCCGGTGGGATTCCATTATGTAGCCTGAGGCACAGTTTCTTACTTTTTGTGACCCTTGCAACAGTTTTAGACTAGGCTCAGCAATCTGGTGCTGTTCAGCATAACACCTCTTTGCAAATGGTTATGTTACATTGATTTTTGTGGTCCTGAAATCTAACGCTTGCTGATTGAAGGCTATACCTAAAAGTTCTGTGGAACTGGCATCTACAGCTTTTAGCTCGGGCTTTTCATGTTTCACTCCTAGTAAACTCCTGGGGTGAATATTGCATGAATACTTAAATGTCAGTCATTGTAGGTGCACTCAAGCAGAAACACCTTACTGGTACAAACGAATAGGCTTATTCTGAACAACAGCCTCAGTTTGGGAAAGTTTTCATCCTCATTTGATTTATAATGATATCTATTCAGATGAGTTTGAACAGGAAAACATCCACTCTTAGCTTGGAAGAGTTAATTCTTAGACTCTGGGAAAATAATTGATTACTGTCTTTGAAATGCCTTGGAGGGGAGAGGGATGTTGAGTGGTATGTGGAAAAGCAAGATGTAGTGGGGAATGCACAAAAGGAGCGTATTAATTCAACTATGTACAGTCAAGTCTACTGTCGTAACCATCTTCTAAAGGGCTTTCTGATCCAAGAAGACACTTAAAAGTACCTTCCTGCTTTCCTATGTGTTGCTCAAGCTGAATCAAAATATCGGTGCCTGGCCATGAACAGATAGTTATTTAAAAGCATTTTCATTCTATAGAAACTTGATATCAAAAACTGACCTATTTAAGAGATGATAGGCTCTGCTTCAGGGAGAAAGTGTGTTCTGTGCAGGAAGAAGAAAATATGTTATAATCAATTGCTGATTTTAATAGTAATATGTCAAAATAAAGCATAAAATATCCTCAAAATTGTTGGGTTTGAAAAGTTACTCTTCAATTTTCATTTACTACAGAGAATAGGGTTTATACTATTGAACCATGTTTCAATTTTTTTTATAAGCATACATTTTAAACTAAAGAAGTTATGTGAACATCTAGCACACTGCTTACAATGATTTATTTTTAATGTTGACATTATTTATACTGAATAGGTTTCTCTTGGCATTTTCCTACAACTTTGTCTGACATTTCCTTAATATCTTCCATTTAAAAAGACTGATTTTTCCTGTCCGTTGTTCCATCAACCCAGTTATATTTCACAGTACTGCCACGTGATTTGGAAATACATTTTGGGGTCACAGTCATTGTGAATTTGAAATTGACTAAGTCTTAATTCCTTACTATAATGTATTTCAGAGGGGGAGCAGGTGAACAATATGGTTTAAATCACATAATCATAGCTGACTTTTTAAAATATCTTCTTAATAGCAGTTCCCTCTCTCCAACCCCTGACATCAGACTGTGATACGTATATTCTGCTGGTTACCTTTTTAGCACTAGGAAGGAATTCTTTTCTTATCAGCTTTGCTGGTCTCTGGCAAAAGCCTATCAGCAGCCCAGAGACTGGTTGTCTTACAAAAATCTGCTATGATAGATTGGCAGGTGCCTAAGTAAGTTACTTTTTCATCATCAGGACTGTTTCACAGTTAAATTAGAAAATGTGTTTAGGGGGAGATCTTTATTAAGGAAGCTTGGGCACAGGCATGTGAAGAAATCATTTCTCTAAATCCACTTGTTTGAGGTGTTTAAAAAAAACATGTACAAACATAAGAAGATGACCTAGGACTGCAGATTCTTGAATATCTATCCAGGTATGTTTAGATAATGAGATAGCCTTAATTGAAGATGTTGCTGTATCTTTACTCACAGAACACAAGAACCAAAATAGAAAATAAAATTTAACAATCAGTGTGATATAGAGTTAATCTGCTGCATTAAAAAAATAAAAATAATATAAATTTTAACCTAGAGAAGTCTGTTTGGCTGTCTTCCGTCTGTTCTTTTCATCTTCATGCTGTGGTATAGCTGCTGTTCTGGTCTTTTTGAAGTACAGGAAGGGATTTTATCAGTGCTTTCCGTAACTGCAGAGTTTTTCTATGATGGATGCTGAAGTCCATGAATATTTTTAAGCATTTCTGTCAACATGCGATATGGTTTATGTCAACTCAACTAACAAACATAAGGCACGCAATATGTTGTTGAGAGTCTCAAGCTGTGTCATCAGCATATTAAAAAAAAAGTTCATGAATGTAAAATCCAACTAAAAGTTCCGTAATATGTTAAAAAAAATCTTCACTAGTATAGTAAAAATAAGTTTTTCCTTTCATTTATATCTCACTGAGACTAATTGTATGCCGTTGGAATTGAAATACATTCAAGTATTAGCAACCCTGTAGACTCCAACAGTCTTCTAAGAAGTATGGATTTATTAAAGTGATTTAAAGGTCTCTTACAAGTCTTGAAGTATATTTGGACTTGATGTATTTCAGGGACAAGACTAAATATTCTATATTTTACTATGGATTTCTATTCAATTTTTATTATTGCTCTCTTTATTTTCAAAATGTGATGGTTTTCCATGTGGAGAGCCCACATTTAGCCTTCTTCCATGATTTACTATATTTATTTTATATAATGTGTGTATATATATGTATATATAATATACTTATTTATATAATGCAATATTTTTTCCTCACAAGCTTATACTCTTCTGGAGAAATATGCTTTGTCTTCATTTCTGAGCTTTGCAAATTATACAATTATTTGTAATACATCTGTACTGACTTTTGTGCCTTTGTCCCTCTTGTCCACTGTTGTTTGCTGGCCGTTCAAAGTATAGATTGTGTCACATGACTTAAACCTTCATTTAAAAGCTTTGTATTTGATTATGATTCCTATGGAAAGAAATTCTTTGCACCAGTTATTTGCATGCTTTCATATTGTTTTCTGGGTTGTAGATTTTTTTTCTTGTTGCTTTGATTTCTTTCCTTAATTTCTACCTTCCTATCTTCATAATTAATTGCCTCACAAATACTTAAGTAATTTGCAAACAGTATGAATGCAATGCAGCTTTGAATAATTCTGGACTCAGCATCTGTACAAAGAAAAACATGAAGTCTAGTCTGTGCTTCTCTGCTTTCCATATTTACTCCTTCAGTAGTAGAAATATTGCAAAAGTAGATTTCAGACTCAGACTTTCCAAGTTATCTTCAAGTTTTGCTTAATCACTTTATATACTGGTAAAGAATATCACTTGTGTCAAATGGCATTTCCATTGCATGATTTTCACTGCATGTTAAAAGATTAGTTTATGCACTACGAGTCAATAAATGCAGACTGTAACCGAAAGTTTTGATTGCATAGGAAAAAACCTGTGGCATGTAATAGAGCCTTCTCTAAAAGATATTGAAACATGATGAACCACAACCATTTTTTGATTGAGTTTTTTCAATTTGCTACTTAAAAAGAGCTATGAATATTGTTCAGTCATACTTTCCTATCAACTCCTTCCAAGAGCCTGTCAAAATTGAGATTACCTATTATCTAGAATATTAGAACCAAAAAAGTTAATTTCTTAAGTGATGCAGAAAGATTATAATCTGCAACTAGCAGATACGTAAAACCACTTTCCTGCAAGGTGTGAAATTAAGAAATAAAATCCTGTCTGTCACTGTCGTATATGATTTTATGGACGGTGCTTTTGAAAATTCAACATCCTGGACTTGTTATTTAAATAGTCATGGACACATTCTGTCCTAGACCACTATATTTATATTTTGAAATCCGTTGCCTGAATTGTTTGTCTTCACATTTTAAGCTCTTTAGGAGAGTGTTTGCACTGTCTTCCTAACTTTGGTCATTGTTTAATTTAAAAGGAACTTTTAAAGTCTGATTTAGTCAAGGTTGCAGAGAATTTCATATCTTCCCATATTTCTTTGTTTTAACTCTTACTGACTGTTGGACAAAGATGCAAAGACTTCTCTTCTTGTTCCACCTGTTTTTGCTCAAATTCTGCCTCAGATCTGATTCCCAGAGTCTCCTCAGGTTGCTGCTTTGTTCTTGCAAAGGGCTTGAACAAGCCTTTTGGAGATGTTGGAATCACTAGGCAAGATGTGTACTTGTATCCTAGTCTCTGTCTTTCCGGCTGTGGATCTAATCTGTATTTCTACTACAGCTACATTGCCATGGCAACTAGATGTCGGATACAAGCTACACAGTAACGTTGAGTTTTTACAGAAAAAGCCTTATTCTCTGCTACTTCTTATTCAGCAGCAGTTGCTTAGTTACTTGGGACTGGGCTTTACCTGTTGACAAATGGGAGCCAGGGAAGGTTTGTTCATGTGCCCTACGTCAGGTATAGTATGAAGAGGCCTTTTGACCTGAGACACCTCTGTTAATCATGGTGCCTCCTGTATTTGCTTGTTGCTTCCTGGGGTGAGACAGTGGTAACAATTTCCCATTAGCCTATAATGGTAGAAAATTACTTAGTCTTCTCTTTCATCTTACCATTTTCTGTTTTGTTGTGTCTGATGTGTATTAACTTCTCTGATGATGGGTTAGGAGCTATGGAGCCAGCATTTCTGCTCCTGCTGTGAAACAGTGGAGGCAGCAGCTACTTAATACTGCTGCGCCTGCCCACCTGGGCTAGGGTACTAAGTAAACACATCTAGGTATGTATATAATGGCGTATTCACAGCACACATTGGAGCTCAACTGTGAGCATTAGGCTCTTGCAGGATGCAGAGTTGTAGGTAACGAATCCTGTTATAAGGCTCCTCATTAGCTCATGCTCTGCCATGCCAGTTCAGCTCCATGGCTTCCAGCACTGGAATTGGTGCCTCGGTATGGTCCTGCCCTACACCACACCTACTGTGGGTGTACACGTAAATGGGCTCAATGTGAGTGCAGGGAGCTCTTGCCTCAACTTCTATGAGCATGAGTTTACATCGGGTCCCACTGACTGCCTCAAAACTTTGTTTTCCCCTACAATTTGAATTGTAGGGGAAGAGTGTGAACTACAAAGACTTTTTTTTTTTTTTTTTTTTTTTTTTTTTAAGAATAAAGTAAATGAATCTCAAAAGCAAAAGTATTGCTAGACTGAGAACACAAATAAGAAGCACAGCAACGACAGCCTCTCTGAATTGGAGTGAACTGAGTGATATTGCAGAACTAACTGAAGTACATTTTAAGCTACAGTCAATTGAGACTTTTAAAGCACTTTTTAACCCAAGCAGTATTACTTTCCATAGTCTCAACATCTCTGACTTGGAGGTACGCTATATTTGGGGTGCTTATTTGGGGTGCTTACTTTTAGAGAGTCTGATAAGTTATTTCAACTTCACTGTTGATTATCTTGGGAACTACCCATTCAACCCTAGCATCCCCCAAGTGAAACAGGTTATCTTCTGGCCTGGTTACATTTGGCATCACTAAACAAAAAGAAACCTTAAGTGTGTTAGCACTGAAATAATTCAATTTGTCCCCAGACAGTTAGAGCAGCAGTAAGGAAGCAGCTATATGTGTTGGACTAACATAAATGGTGTAATCTCATCCAGCTGTATGGGCTTTTAAAGATGCATCTAGAACATGTTGCTTGCTTGAAAGGTCAGTCTGGAATGCAGTGGTGAAATGTTCTTACATAAAATATACATTATGTTGCAGGATCAATGTAAATGTTTTTAATTATCATTTAGACCTATGTTTTTAAATTTAAGAAAAGCCTGAAAATTCACTTCCCCCCCCCCCCCCCAAAAAAAAAAAAAAATGTAATTTCTCCTTTTTTTGAGACAGAAGTGGGTATTTTGTTGCTTTGTAGATCAGTTCCCTACCTGGAGCAGAAATTAGTGCCAAAATTGGACATTATTTTTTTAATGTGTCTGTTTGCAGAGAGATTCAGGATTCTTCTTCCATCAGCAACAATAGGAATAAACTCCAACCAAGCAGGTTTTAGGAAACTTCAGTGAGGGTACCATTGTCTTGTTGTTAAAGCAGTTGCTTTGTCTTCTGTAAAGTGCAAAAAAAAAATCACTTCAAACACAGAAAGCATTTTTCTTCCTACCTTTATTCTCTGTATTTTGAGTCTGGAAGACTATTTGGGGTATTTTCTTGTTGGTCACTTCCCTTTTTGTGTAACAGCTCTGTAAGTCAAAGAAAGGCTTGAGTGTATCAAAAAAAAAAAAAAAAAAAAAAAAAAAAAGAAAAGAAATGCATACATCTAGGTCTATAGATACGTACAGGATATGCGTGTGTAAATATATTATACATTAAGCAAAGAGCCGTTATTTCTACTTTCTGTCTGTAGAGAATTTCTTTTAGGTTTTTGTTCATCCATACCGTCTGGTGCGCAAGTTGTTTCACTCTTTTTGTAAGTAATGTACCTTTAAATACTGAAAATGAATTATAACCTGTTTGTTCTCCTTTAGAGTGGTAATTTTCCTTACCTGTGTTCATTTCTTTATTTTAATGAGAAAAAGTGATCAGAATATGTTTTGTTATTGACTTATAATAGCAAACAGGGAAAATTACAGAAGCTAGCTTTCAGAGTGGAATATTAATGAAAAAAATCTCATGATTCAATAGAAGATCATTTTTAATGGATTGAGTTTACATGCTAGGAATGCATTGGGGAGTTTTGTTTGTTTTTCAGTTTGTTTTGCTTTACTTTAAGATTTTTCAAGACATTATTTCCCCTGTGAACTATGTTGTGAAAGCATTCTTCATCTGTACACTTAGCAATAATTGACGTAATAGTTCTGGTTTTCTGAAATCCTTTAGGACTGAATATAAAAAAACCTTTTGATTAAATGGCTGTATGGCAAAGGTAAGAACTGTAGCTTTTGTTTAGTATGGAGCAGAGAAGGTTGACATTTACATGAAGAATCATAGAAGTTTATCCAAAGATGTGCTTTTATTTATTTATGCATTTTATTCATTTTTCTACTATTTTAGAATGGAGTAATTATTTGCCTCTCTATCCTGCTACATAACAAGGAGCCATACTGGATTTTTCTTGGATCCGTGTTGTGTGAAGAGAAAAGGAGGCATGCTCTTCTGGTCAAGTATTAGTATGCTTGGCTAGAATATAAACTGTTTCAAAATACCATTTGGCTAAAAACCTACAAAGACAATTTTATGCTGTACTTTGTTTATCTAGGTGTATTTCTTACAGCTTTTATTTGGCACATTGCTAAAGGAGCAAATAATGTTAAGAATCCATAAGTGATTTTGCAATGAATTTGTCCCTAGATGCATTTGTGCATCTGCTCAGTGTTTTCAGTATGTTTTAATGCTAGTTTCAGAGGTTTTGAACCTGACAAATGTTTTAATATCAGCGGGGCTTTTTCCAACTATTTTGGTTTGAGTGGAGCTTCCCTTCTAATCAAATTGTGCAAATGGTCTTTTCTGCAATGAGAATGTGTGACTCAAGGCTTATAAAGCAGTACAGCACTAAGAGATGATTGACTTGAGAGGGTGAGACACAGTTACTTGTCGTGCTGATAATAAGTGTGTGCTCTCATTGCTGGTACACATTTGTATTGTGTTGATACTTCCAGGAATGTACTGATGTTTAAATGGCTTATTATTGTCCAGTATGATTGAATGCGTTTTTCAGACTAAAACATCTCTTTCTAGAAGTTCTCATGCCTTCATTTGTTGTATACAACAGGCATGATGTGATGGGTAAACGCAGAGGTCTTTAATGTCTCCTATTGTAAGCGTCATTATGGGACCTTCTTGCACTGTGTGGTGTAACTAAATTGGCTTGTTTCTATAATGCTGTGCATCTCTGATTATCAGAAGACCAGGAATTACACATTTACAGTAAAATGTTAATTTACAGGTTTGCATGGTCCTTTTTTAGAACAGTTTTTGTAAAGATTTGTTGAACAGGTCTGTCCTTGAGCAATTTCCGAAAGGATGGCTTTTATTTCCAAGGCTGTACCTTGCCTTTATCATATATCACTTTGACAACAGCTCTGCTAAAATTGTGCCTTTTGGTATGTTGTGCATTAAAAATTTTGCAATACAGTTGGCTTCATTTAGCAGCCATCACATTGGCTTTCTTTTCTTGTAGTTTGCAATACATTCCACTGGCTTTGTGTGTTGTATGTCATGATGCTTTTTCCTGCCCTGCCACCGGTACACGTCTCAATTTCCTGGTTGCTGACAGTCATTGTTCTATCAGCCTGTGCAGAAATTTCTTCTTACCATGTGTCAGAAGTAGCTCTGTTTTCAGTTTTTAGTTTTGCTTATATGATGAAATTGATGCATATAGAGGATCTCCATTCATTTTGGTTAATTCTTATGTTTTGAGTATTTGCTTTCTCTTTGCTACCTGGATTTTTTTTTTTTTTTCTGACAGATGTTTTTCATGTATTTTAATTTGTTTTTCAGTCATACCCTGGCCATCCTACAGCTCTACAGTGTTATTTCTTACCTATCAGCTTTCGTAGTCTTGGGCTATGGTTTTTCTAAAAATACAGAATTATCCTGCTATCTGTAGTCACGTCAATTTATGGTGTGATCCTCTGTCAGCACTACTGGGTTTTGGCTTGGGTTCTCCTCTGTGAAGGCCTTTTACAAAATTTCCAGGTAGACAATCTTGTTTTCTTATACCGTATTAGTGAAGGGTGTAACTGTCCCATGTGCTTGGCTCCTGTGACAGCTGCTCTATTACAGAAGAACCTTGGTAGCTCTTCCCAGGATGCGGACCAAGAGAGTCCTTTGACTTTTGCTCCAAGACCCTCCTTCAATTAAAAATAATAATATTCTTCGTTCAAACCTGCTCATGTCCTGTATTGAGAGTTTTGGTCTAACCACTTCAGAGAGCTACCTTTCCATTGTTTGCTTTTAGCTGTTATATCTGAGAAGTGAAGCAGAGTCAGACCAGGTCAGTTTCTGAATGGGTAACCTCAAAGGTAGCTGATTTGCTGCAGGAAGTTTTTTTTATATTTCATTGGGTGGCAAGCTATTCTCAGAGTCAGGACTAAATCTATATCCTCGAATTAGCTAGCATTAGGGAGGACTTTACCACTGTAATTCTGGCTTTCAAACGAACTAAAGTTGAATCTCAGGTCACCTTATTCACTACTAAATAAATAATAAAAAATCATGAAAGCCATCGTGAAAATAAATGCATCTGGCCATATTCCAGTTCTTCTGCTGCCACTTCAAAGGAGAAGGCGCATGTCGTTAGGGCAACATTGGAAGCTGAAACAAGTACATATCCACCACTATGCCTCTACTCAATCATGCACTTGAAGTCTTTACCACTCCATATACATGTGAGGAAGGAATGTGGTTTCTGATATTGCTGAATGGTTCACAGCACATGAAGCAAAATGGACAAACATCTTCGTCTGTGCATACAGTTGTCCAGACGCTTTGATCTGTGAGCTGATGCATCCACATTACCCAGTAGAGGGAGAGGAAGAGGGAGAAAAAAGCAGAGGCAGTTGCCAAAATTGGCACCCAGCCCTAGCTCTTGAATATGTTGGACCACCCTGAAAAGCATTCATATTAGTGTTCAGTAGTATAATTATTAGATTGTTGGTGTATGTCCCAGCAAAGTATGTGATTTTGTTATTCTTTAAAATATGACCAGACTAAATATGTTGTCAGTGTCATCAAAACTAAGCTAATTTTGCTGCTGTCTTTGAGCCAAAAGGATGCTGGATTTTGCATTCTTTTCCAGTGCTTGGTCCTGTAGGCTGTGCTCGTACTGCTTTATTGTATGACAGTACTGCTCTACAATGTTAGCGGCTGCCCTTGAGGCCAGATATTATATGAAGGAACACCGTTTTGGATGCCAGTATCTTTGTCAGCTTTCCAGGAGAAATTAATGGTCATATTACAAAGGCAAAATAGCTGGGGAGAAAACTAAGGAGTATCGGTAACATTTTTTCATGGTAATAAAGCAGGGTATGGTAACAGCAGTATTCCACATTTTCTTCATAGTAACTGAATTCCTTGGTAGGTATTTTCTTATTTTCTTATTATTTTTTATTATTTTCTATAAAGCTTCATAGAATAACTAGAAAGCAAAATACACTATGTATGTATTAGTTTATTTCCATAGTCTTATCTTACTCTAGATATTATTACAGATTTTGCGAATTGAAGTATTTTCGTTATAGTGCTAACCTGTCATGCTGATGTACATCCTTCAGTCTGCACACTATGGTTGCCTTTGAGTCTTCAGCCCTATGTCTTAGTGCCAGCAGTATGACTTAACTGCTACATGCATTTTTACTGTTCTTTCACAATGTATTTCAGATTCGTGTGAATGTACCTATTTGCCTGGAGACTGGTTTTGTATTAAATATCAATAAAAAACTGATAGCATCTACACAAACAGCAGTGGAACAAAATCCCATATAATTGCAAGTAATCCCATCTAAAAGGTCATGGAAAAGAATACTTGAATTGTTACTGTCAGGAAGCACAAGCAGAAATTACGTTTCAAGATGTGTGGCAGAAGATGTTTACACTTGTCTTTGAATCAGCCCCATAACATCACATAAATTATTTTGTATTTATATTATGTTCTTACATATTTTTTTTAATGTTTTCTTTTCCTCCCTTCTCAGATTCCTAGTATTCACAAAGACTTAGTTACCAATATTGTAAAGTAACTATTTTGGGGGTGCAAATGATATTCACCAAAATTTGGAAAACTTAATATTGTTTCTAAATGAAGTAATGGGGCAATTTAAGCAGAACATAATTACTAAGACTGAGAGTTGCCCAGAACTATAAGCTTAACATACCTGTTATTGAAAGATGGTCCTCTAAACATTTAATGAGCATATATGGTCAGGAACTTTGTTACATTTAGGATGGAACATGTGCTTGGAGATGTGTCCATGTAACAGTCATTATCAAATTTACAGCAGGGAGCTTGGTTTTGAGATCAGTCTGCCTGAGGGTAAACTAGTAGAGAGAGGTGGTTTTCACGTATAGGCTGTCTGCCTGCAGTTTGATACTGTGGATAGATTTTTTTTTTTCCCCACTTCCAATTTTCGTCCAGTATTATAAGAATTAAACTGTGTGACCTACTTTGCTTAATAAATAAATAAATAAATAAATTGAAAGAAATGCATAAAATTTGACTTAGATTGCTCTTGGCATATTGTAAAAAGAACAAAAAGCACAATAAGAACAAAAAGCACAATAGATATGCGAGGTATAGGAAGGTAGTGCATTGCCACCAGGAGTAATTTTGAAGGAATCCAGTCATCATAGACTGTATTTTAATTGTGCACTCTTGTTTAATATGTTTGTTTAATGCTCCTTTCAGGAAAAAAAAAAAAAAAAAAAAAGTTTTAAATTTCCTGTTAGTTTCATAGTCACTAGATTAATGTTTTTCTTGATCAGAATTTGGATGATTAGGGGTCAGTGTTTTCAACATAATGCAAAATATAGACTAAAATATTCATGTTCAAGGAAAATTTTCTTGGTTGTATTTCCCTGGAGTTCTCTAATCCATAGTACAGCTATATAAACACAAAAAGTGGCTCTTCGTAGATGGGCTAATACAATACAATAGTGACATGGGTATTTCAATATACTTTCATTAAAAATATGATTTTATGTATGTATTATACATAAATATATATTTTAAATGCCAATGGAAGGATTTTTCATTCTGTTGAAAGCTTAAAAGCCTTGACAATGAAAGTTGTCTCATGATCTGATGGAGCTGGGGTGTATATGGGATTTGAAGGAAATAATCAAAGAGAGGGAGGCAAAACAATGGTCCACCTTAGATGAGGGTGCTGTGGCACAGGTTCCTTAGGAAAGGGCATTAACAAATTAGCCTCTGAGGAATTCAGAATAGAAGGTATTGTAAAATACTAAGGTAAAATATGCAGTCTTGGAATGAGATTTGAATATAAATTGCAAAGAAACACTATGCATTTTTAAAAAATATATATTAAGATGGAATTATTATTTTTATGACCAATATGGCTTTTCACTAATACTCTAAACTGAAGGATACATGAAGAACTTACTGTTCTCCTGAGACGGAGGAGAGGTTCTTTGTTTTTCCTCTGAAGAGACTTTTCTAGAAACACTTCAAACAAAAGAAAAACAAGTACCACTCTCTGAATTATGATGCTATTTTAAAACATGAATTAAATGTACTTACTTGGTATTGTAATGCTGACCAGTAATGCCATTGTACTTTTCAGTGATGCAGTTTCTCCATCAGAGCATGTGAATTGGAGCACAACTGGGACATTCTAGTGGACTGAGAATGAGATTCTCATTTTAGTGCTTCACTTAATGCTGAACAACGGATCCCAGCCCAATCAATATTTTGAGGCACTGAAATAAGAGCATATTTCTGCAAACTGATGGTAGATCACAGGGCAGGCAGTCTTGATGCTTAATTTGCAGTGTCTCAAACATAGCTTGCTATTGGAGTAACATCAGACTTGGAAACACCCAGAAAATGGTTCTTGCCAGCTAGGTAAGACTGAAATAGTACCATTGGACTAGTGGCATTGGTTTGTTTGATGTGTTTCTGACTGGACAGATTTTAAATGTATATTTCATCTTCTAGAGAAACAAGTAACAATACCAGACATGCTTTTTTAAAAAAATCTGTTTTGTTGACCTTGCTTTTTCAGCAGTCCACTTATGTAAAGCTAAATATTTAGATGAAACAAAACTTTAAGATGTGTAGCTGAGACATTTCATTTTTTTTTTCCTTTTTTTTTTTTTTTTTTTTTTTAACTTGATGAGCGTAAGGAAGGATAATTCACTTTTTTTGCTCTCCATTAGAATCACATTCTATCAGTACAGTGTCGTTATTTTACAAGTTAATGGAAGCATTATTTCAAATGCTTGAACAAATCTTAGTGTGTACGCACACTTTTACAATGAAATAATCCATCTGTGATTTTAGTTCTGTTCTTTCCTTTCTGTACTGATTGAGTTGGGAATACAACGTATCCTAATTGTTTCTCATCTGTCAACTACATTTGACATCAAAATCTGAAACTGACTAACTTTTTTAGATGTGTTCATTTATTTCCTATTTACCACTATTGAACCAACTTGGCAGCTTAAAAACATACTTGAGCAATCTGGGGTTTTAGGAATTGCTGGGTCAAGAAGGTACTAAGATGTAGTAAACAGAAGTATTTTATTTTCAACATCAAGGATTTGTTTTGTACTTTTCTCCCTCAATGGGAGTCAAAAATAATATGAGGTTATAGGGAAATTTGGTTCCAGTGTTTTCCAAATAATAATTAGTGTTATGTACTATAAGAGTTTGTGTTTGGATATATACCATAATTCATCCAAGTATGGGGGAAAAAAAAAAAGTATTTATTTTGTGTCCCCACCAGTAAACATTTAAATATAGGAATAATGGCTTTATCAAATTGAAGATTAAAATAAATGTCTAAAGTGTTGCCATGAGATATTCCAAGGGTTTAAAGAAGAAAATTGAATAAATAATCTACTGTTATGTTGACTCACTTACATTCTCCAGAACAAGTGCTCAACAGGGTCACCTAGAACGTGTTGCACAGGGTCATGTTCAAACAGGTTGTATAGAATTCATTTTGACACTCTTAAGTAACACAGGAAACTGCAATAGTTTGCAGTCATTAGATTTTGGAGTACCAAATAAGCTGAAGATGATAACAAAGTTGAAGAGATTCCATTTCAGAAAAATCTTTTATTTCTCTCCCCCCCGGCCCCCCCCCCCCCCCTTTAAAAAAAAAATTCTTTGTTTCCCTAGATCCAGCCATTGTAAATGGAGTTTATTGGTCAGAATCCTTAAATAAGGTGTTTGTTGATAACTTTGATCGTGACCCTTCTCTCATCTGGCAGTACTTTGGAAGTGCAAAAGGATTTTTCAGACAATATCCAGGTAAGAAGAATACAGGTTGAAAAAAAAAAAAAAAAAAGAAAGAAAGAAAAGAAAAGCTATGATTGCAAATTTCCATTGATTATTGTCACGAATCCTTACCTTCACAGATACTTGCAAGTTCGATTTTAATTTATCTACTTTTCAGAAAGCAGAAAGGTTTCTATTGAATGTTTTCAATTTTTGTTTTTGTTTTTGTTTTTTTCCTGCTAGTTTCCATTTGGAAGTGAAGCCCCTAAGAGAGCTCACACATATTCTTTATTCATATATATATATATATATAGACATAAAAAATAACTTCTAAACTGACTGTGGAGAAAAACTAAAGATACTTCATACATTACTGAACTTGGATAATGTGTTCTATTAATACACACAAGAAGACTTAATTGTAATTTATCTGGTTCTTAGATTTCCCCATAACTTATTATCTTGCATTTAAAGATTTCAAAAATTTGTTTTAAACGTACTTTCATGCAAGTTGTAATAAAATTCAGCTAAATCACTTTTCTTATTTCTATTTAGCACATAAATATTAAATATGTTACATGGTAAGGTTTATATTTAATTGCATATCAAATATGCTTCATAAACTAAATAAACTAAAAAGCTAAATAAACTTATCCCCAGCTTCTGCAATTTTGGATCAGGCTCAGAATGGGAACTTTTCCTTTAGCTGACAGTTTAGTGACCCATGTTGTGTTTTCATTTTTGTTTGTTTTGGTTGTTTGTTTCTATGTATGAAGTCTTGAGTTTAATGCAAGCCAGTTTACTGTAAACCTGTAGGTCTGAAAGTGGCTGAAAGCAATAAGTACATCTGTATTAATTTTAGATTATGCTTGAGTTCTCAAGCCCCATAGTATTTTAAGGATAGAAAATGTTAATCTTTATTTTAAATGCTGTTTTTTGTTTTGTGACAGAAGACTGAATGCAAAAGCTGAAAGGATTGCCTGTCAATCTTTTTTTTTTTTTTTTTTTTAAATGGTCAAAACACAAAACATATGACCTGTGAGTGAATCTCTTAATATATCAGATATATCCGTACCTGTTGAAATAAGCAATGAATGTAAGCACTCACAGTTTGGAAAGGACTTGGCCAGTATGTCATGAAACTGGTCAGCACCGAAGACCAAGTATGACAATACTTCAGTCACAATAGTATGAAGCACAGTAGGTCTGAAGAGGTTTTCACTTTAGAGTAGGGTAGGTTAAAAAAGTAGAGTAGGTTAAAAAAGAATGACAAAATCATATTATTTCTGTCAGTGCTATTTTATCCTTTTTTTTTCCCTCAGCATTAGCTACCTTATAATAGTAAATGTAAAATTCAAGTATGAAACTGTTAAACATTACTTTGTCACAACATCACAGATGCATTTTGAGAAGTTACTGTGTAAAATGTTGTAATCTTTTTTTGATCATTTAATCTTTTTTTTTTTTTTTTTTTTTTTTTTTTTCCTGAACAGGTATTAAATGGGAACCTGATGAGAATGGAGTCATTGCATTTGACTGCAGAAATAGAAAATGGTAGGCGATAGTTGACCAATGTTTAAGAAATGTAGAAGAAAGAGAAAGTTCAGTATTTTAAAGAACAAGATGTTTTGTCTTTCATCTTAGGTACATCCAAGCAGCTACTTCTCCAAAAGATGTGGTAATTTTAGTAGATGTCAGTGGCAGCATGAAAGGGCTTCGATTGACTATTGCTAAACAGACGGTTTCATCTATTTTGGATACCCTTGGTGATGACGACTTCTTCAATATAATTGC
Organism: Nettapus auritus; assembly: GCA_011076525.1. Classification (NCBI taxonomy): domain Eukaryota; kingdom Metazoa; phylum Chordata; class Aves; order Anseriformes; family Anatidae; genus Nettapus; species Nettapus auritus. The sequence goes on along the minus strand of CM021776.1, from coordinate 1,322,420 downwards.
TGTGAGTGTCTCAGGACTTCTTCCCATCTTTTTCTTCCATCTTTTCACAGAGAATCATACAATGACATACAATCTTTTATTGCTATCCGTCCTGTTTTTATCACAAAATACAATTGAAAAAATGTTGTGGGCTGGTGATGGATATAGGATGGCTTTTGTACCAACTGGAAAGACTGATTTTCCAGTGCAAGCTGGTGACAGTGTTTCAAGCCATTTTTCTAGGAGTTGCAATCTGAAGCCCCTTAAGCTGTCATACTCATGGGGGGGGGTTAATTAATAGAAAATCAGATCAGGGGAAATTAATAGAATAAGAGGTTAGATCTTGCTCAAGCTTGCATGGCAAGATGAAATACCAACGTAGCTCCTCATTTTTACTGTTCTTCTCAATGTGAATCTGAAATGTGCTGTCTGTGTACCTAGCTAATTGAGTTTCAGAAGTAAGATGTTCACAAAACAACTCTAAAGAAAGTTAATGAATATAAGAATCTACTGCATGCTATCATTTTACTGATCCATCATAAATCTTAAAAAAAAAAATATTTTGTTACATTTTTCATGTACTTATAATGCAACATTGAATATTGTGAACACTCTCCAAAAGTAAGATTTATTGATCTGTAAAATTATGTGAAAAGCAGTGCCTGATATTTAGCATTGAAGACATATTAAGTTCTAAGACATTTTTTCCATGTTGATCCTATGATATGACATTATTTTGCAAAGAACAGCAGGGGTATTGTAAAGTTTTGTGGAGAGGTTTTACTGGTGCTTACTAACAGTGATAACTTAGAATCATCAGTAGTTATTTGTGTGTGGCAGTTGATTCACACACAAGCTTTAAAAATATGACAAGAGTATAGTTTTATTTAGGTGTAATGGGATTGATCATGACTATATTTTGACTGAGGAGGGAAGATATTGATGGTTTTATAAATTTCCCTTTTATATTATTTTGAGAATAAGTAAATAAAAACACTTTATAAGTAAGTGCTTTTATCATTCATGTAAATCCCAAGAATGTCTTCAAACTTCTGAATATAAGGAGGATTTGGGCCTTCCAATGGTGTGGTACAACAGAAGTGCCGTTTTTGTATTAAAATAAACGATCTCAGTAACACTAGTGTAAATCATTGAGATTGTCTGGAGAATGAAATAACTATGCCTGAAATATATGTACATGTACTATATTTTTAATAAATTAGTTCAGAATATCTTTTGTATTAATCTTCCTGCATAATAACTACATAATTAACTCATGTAGAAGGAGGGCATTATTGATTGGTCGTAAGAGGACGGTTGGACCAGATGATCTTAGAGGTCCTTTCCAACCTTAATGATTTTATTATTCTATTAGTTTTTTATTATCCCTTTACACTATACAAAATGTTTTCTAAAGGCATTTCAGTTTGCTTTTTGGGTTGTTACACATTTCAGTAACCTGCACACAAAAAAGTTGAGAATTTTCATTAATGGTAATAGGAGTTATGGTCAGTATACACTAATGTCATTAACAATTCAATTAACACTTAAAAATATCTAGTAGGATAGAAAACAAACAACAACAACAAAACAAAACAAAGCAGCCAACAACAAGCCTTCAAGGCCGTTAGCAGTACATTAGTTGGATTGTTTCATATCCACTAGGTCCATTTGCTTTTTCACTAAATATATATCTAACTTTATATGTAGCAGAAAGCACAACTCAGTGCGAGTCTTTCCAGAGAATAAACATAAAAACATAATGTTAGAAATCGTTTTAGCTTTCATGGTTAGGTTGTTGCAAAATCTATCTGAAATTGATGGACTAGATGATTGAGTTGCAAGAAATTGTTGAAATACAAGAGCGATTTTGTGCTGCCTATATTAGAATGTAAGGTCAGTGTACTGGTGCATGAAAGAGATGCCTACAACAAGAGAAAAGGCATATTTTTCCAATTTGCTTTGAAGTGTAACTCCAGCTCATGCGTTAAATTAACAATATTATCATAAAAGGAGTACTAATTTTGTCCAATGCTTAAATTTTTTAAATGCTTTTACAAAAATGTAAACTCTACATTAATATTTACTGAGCTGAGAATTTTAATTAATTTTAACGCTTTAGTCACACTATTTTATCAAAATATATTAGAAGAGTGTTATTTGTTAATTCAAAGCACAGTAGCATATTTCCCTGATTTAAATTTGCAAAATTTTCCATTATAAACAGTTTTTGTGCAGTCTCATCTTCTAAGTCCTAGTATTCATACAGAAAGGATAAATCTTATTTTTTAGCCAGCCTGACTAATTTTATTCTGTGTGGGCAAAATGAGAGCAGGCTGGGCAAGGGGAGAACAGTCACTTGTGACCCTCTGTATGAGTGCTACAAGCTCTGGGCTGCACTTGTATCCCACTTGTTGTGTGTGGTAATGCTAGGGGAACTTTAGAAATACCAAAAGAGAAATCAAAGGAATTGGTTTGGCTTCATTGTTGGGTGTTAGGTTGGGCTGAAAAGTAGTTGTGCCTAAAGTAGTGTGAAATCTTTATATCTGTGCATTGTTGCACAACACAATATGAATTTTTTTCTATGCACCTTGTTCCAGACAGTTGGCAAAGGATAAATATGAGAAATGCTAAGATAAATGTAAACTACTTGCATGGGTTTGGAAAATACCTCATTTTTAGAATACAAATAGTGTCTAATTATAAAATATAATTCAGCAGCTGTCTTACTAATTATACGGTTCCATACTTCAGATTTTGGCCCACTCACTTTATTGTAAGCTAGGGTGGCAGAATAATGTAAACTAATGAAACAGATAAATGTAAATAAGTAAATAAATTATTATAATCAGTGACCTCAAGTGCTTAAATTATAAGAGAGTTTAAGGTAGGCTGAGGTTTTAAGAGAAGCTTGTAAAGCGCATGGTAATTGTTCTTCTCTCCCTCTGTCAATGAAGTGCAAGCTGTTGATAGTTGCTGCACAGTAATTAGCTCTCTATGCTATTGCATCACAGCTATCAGAAATGTAATGTGCAAAGATGTCATATACACGAGTATAGGGGTATGATATTATGTAACACTAGGAAAAAAAAAGAAAACAACGTAATACAAGGCTCTTGAAGGGCAGAATGCAGTCTTTTACTCAGGTCAATTAATTTTGTAGTAGGAAATATAAAGCTGAGTACTGACAGCTTTGAACTAAAGAAGAAAAATCAGTTTCAAAAATCTCTTTTCCCTGGGAAAAAGGGAGATCAGGTATTGCTGGCAAAGTCAGCAGTTACTAACAGGCCTTTTGAGTCAAGATCAGGAAGTTATTTTACTTAAATACAAAATTTTAAATGTCATAGAATAGCTGCAGTACTGAGTTCAAATTGCTGGGTGGGATTGTGAAATATGTGTGGGGTTTATGTAGATCAAGAAAATTCTGGAATGTCTTTTCTCTTTTCCATTCTGAAAAAAAAGTTCCACATAGTTAAAAGAGAGTTATTAGTGATAACATTGTAAAACACCCAATGACAATGACAAAGCCATCTGATACATGCTATGAAGTACAAGTGGTGTATTTTACTGTAGGGGGAAGTTGTACTAAAGTTCTTATCAAGTAGATATGCCAGACTGAGCTGGAGATGCTGCTTGAATGCCTCCATGTGTTGCATCAACATTCTTCAGTTTTCAAAGCCAGTGGGCTTTGGGAGATTTTTGCTGTTTTGGGGATTCTTTTGGAAGTGAAATAATTTTGTCTAGTAAATTTTTCCATCTCATGATATTTTTAAAGGAATTTGAAGTCTATATAAGCAGCAAATTGTATAAAATTTAAAATGTAATCATAACAATGCGTCTTTGCAATGATTTGAACCATCAGAAGCTGATATATATTTTTACATACAGATTTTTCTTACTTTGCTTTTGTTTGTATCTCAGCAGTAGAGGAAGAAACTCTGAGAAACAGAGCATGTCAGGTTGTGCTTGTTATTCACAGAACACTGCGACATAAAATACTCATTGACATGCCTTGCCATAATCCAGCTTCTTCTTCCATATGTAGCAGATTACTTTAAATATTTTATAATAATATTCCCAAGGTGAATTAGGTACCACAAATGCAAATAGTGTCACAATTTGGCAGGGTTTCAGAACGTTAAAAATCTACATTTTCTTGTGTTTGTAATGACAGTGAAGGTGCTTTGTCCACATGCTATCTATGAAATTGTGCTGCTGATATGTGTCAATGAACATTTTCATTCATCCCTTTTTGAAGGAGGTTGGTTCTGTAGAATGGGACTGCTAAGGGACATGAAGCATCCATTTGTGACAGTGTGGGCATCCGTTATACTATGCAAATGAACAATAGTAAAGACATTGCGGGAAGCTACCAGGAATCTGTCTGGGTTGTGATACAGCTGGCAGACATGCAAGCTGCAGGTCTGCAGCGATAGCCTGATTATATGGGTTACTTAAAATGCTGCTGAGGAGAAGTCATACAGAAACTGGACAGACTGAATTTATGCTACTTAAATGATAGTACTCTGACAGAGTAGGAAGTTATGATTCATCTGTTTGCTAGTGGTGATAAGTCTGGGGAAGAAGAAGTGGTACTAATACAGCATTTAAAAATGCAGATTTTGCTTGCATACCTGAGATATTTCAAATAGTTATTATGACTGAGAGACAGGCAGACTAATATTTTACTCCATGTTGGCTGATTAAAGACTGTGCTTGGTATCATATAAAGAAAACCTAATGACAGCTACCAAAATCAAGCTAAAAATCCAGGCTTAGTCAGAAAGTACATTGATGAAAGAAGAAGCTTAAAAAAACCACACAGCGTAGTAACAAAAAACCTGTGAAGGCAGGAGAGAATGTGGAAATAGGCGGTGGTGTGCCAGTGTCTGTTACAGGTTTTCAAGATACGGTGTTTTGTTGTTGTTGTTTTTGTTTTGTTTTACAACAGAATAGAAGGTGGTTTTCACTTTGGCATATAGTAATAGTGTGTGGATTTGGCATTATTATTTTGCAACAACTTCCAGAAGAAAGACTGAACAGTCTGAAGAGAAACTACATAGGAGAGAACATCATTTGTCAGACCAATAAAGTGCTGTGACTCTGAAATGCACACAGAACATTGTCAGTGACTCTAGAGTTTCAAATGTCATTGCCTTGTTTGTTCACATTACCTTTGGAGCAATAGACATGGTCTGCAGGCTCTCATAAATTAGAATAATGTTGATGGGAATAAAATAATTAGGAAAGCATGAATGTTTTCTGCAGAAAGTTTGCATAAATAACCTAGCATCTTGTTTTGCTTGGATTGCTAACCAATTGCTATGTAGATGCTGATGTAAATATTCTATATCTCTAGCAATAGGAAGTGGAGTTACGCTGGGTTTATATATATAAATATATATAAATAAATAAATATATAAATATATATAAATATATTATATAAATATATATAAATATATAGAGTAGAGGACTAATTCTGGCACAATGCCTCAAGAATAATTTGATGAAGTTCTAATTAAAAACTCTTCTGTTGGCAGCAGTAGTTATGAAATTAATGAATATGACAAATAGTACACTCTTCATGTGAATGATGATAACAGATGTCCAATGTGGAACAGGTTGCAGGGGTCTATGGTTAGGCATATGTGCAAAGGAATGGTGTTAAATTGGAGAGAGAGCAGAACAAATTCAGAGGTACAAGCGGAGATGATGAGATCTTGCAGTGACAGAGAACCTTGTGTAAACAGCATTTTGTAATATATATATATATTTTAAATAATTATTCCTGATGAGATGGAGGAATAATTAAATAAATGCATATGTTAATCATATGAAATGCTTTCCATCATTATTTTTGATGGAAACTTAACTTAATATGTTGTCTTTTCTTGTCTGGTATGGATGTTCTGATTCACTTAATGTCTGTGAAAGAGTGAAACAAAGTAGAGCCAAAATGCAAAGACCTCATACTTTGATCTGTGATAACTTCTAGATTAGATCAAATTAGTAAGAAGAGGAACTAAGTGAAGACTGTATCTCTACAACTATTGTAGAATTTTTGAAGGCATCTATATTAATCTGACATTTACTGAAAGGTTTAAAAGTTTTAAATGACCAAGTCAATTTTCAGTCAAGTGACTTAAGCATCCATGATTGTGTTAGATCTGATGTCTGTCAGATCTGTCACGCTGATGACACTTCGTTTAAATTCTTAAGATGCTTCTGAAAGTGGGACTGGAGTATCTAATTTACTTGGACCTTGCAAGATAAGCAGAGATTTCTTTCAAGACCTGTCACAGCTTCATGTCTTAGTTTCTTGACTGAAGTTCTGACTTGACAGACATATTCCAGAATGATTCAAGCTCACGGAGTTTTTGGCATGGCTAATTCACTATCAACCTTCCAAAATGTGTTAGCCAATGCCTCAATTGTTTGTCAGGTTTTTCTGTATATGTAACAAAGAACTGGAAGTTGTGATAGTGATGCATCAAATCTGAACTCTTAATACTATTCAGATTTCAGCATGAAGGATATTTATACCATCTAGTGTATACATTACCCATTAATTCCACCTGAATGTTGGCATACATTCAATTGAATGTTCCCTTTTAAAAGTCTAAACCTCTGAAACACTAGGAAGCATGTAAAAGAAAAAAAAAAAAATACCATGGCCAGCTTTCAAAAATGAACTAAATCATATAGTTCTTGATTATATGCATATTTCACTGTAGTTCTAAATCATTAAATTAAAATGTATCTTTCAAAGCTTTTAATTAAATTTTTCACCCTATTTTTTATTTCTCTCTATAGTATAATGAAGAACTTCACTATGTTGAACCGTGTCTGAATGGAACATTAGTTCAAGCAGACAGAGCAAACAAAGAGGTAAGGAATGAAAGTAACAAAACAACAGTTAGGATGCAGAGCATAACAAGGTACTATGATGATCTTTTTCTAGAATAATTCATTCAATTATTAGAATTTATTAATTGTTCTCCTTGTGCCATTTCAAAGGAGTGTGATGTGACTCAGTAGGAAGAAAAATAAATATTTTCCTAGTTAATTTGATTGAATAAATTAATTGAAAAATGCAAAAATCATTGAAAATATACTGTTAATAAAGTTTAGTAATTATTTGTTTTTAAACTAAATTACTTCAGTTGCTTTAAATTAAACTATCATTCTGTTACCAAAAATGACTGAGGAAGAGATTGCAGTCTTAAGTCATGTTAACGCTGAAACTGAAACAAATCACAAAACAAATGAAAACAAATATTATACTAGGTGAATGAAATATGTGGCCATTCCAAGCTTGAATGTCAAAATAATAATGCATTCTTTCAAGAAAGTTCTCTATGTGTGAGCACAAATAAATTACACACAGGGGGCATTTTTTCAGTAAAACAAAACAAAACAAAACAAAACACGGATTATTTTATTTGAAGGGATACTACAGTAAAAATCTGCAGTTGAGTTTGGTTTATTGCCTGCCACCCAAATGAAGTTGCTCTGTAGAAGCAATACTGCACCATGCTTCTTTTTGAAATCATGAAAGTCTTGGTATAAAAGATAGTTGAAAAGTTCTAGCCATGTGTTATTACAGAATTTCTCTTGTAAAGCTTTCTCTCCCAGATTGACTTGTTCACTTATGATGGGTCTTGCTTATGGACAGCAGATTTGTATTCTTCAAAATACTTTTTTTTTTTTTTTTTTTTTTTTAACTAAAAGCAAACCACAAGATTCTCAGCTCAGCAATGAATTGCATGTTCAACGTAGTAGTTCAATTTTGCTTATAGAAGTCAATGAGACACTGTGGGAATTAGCAAGTATAGCTCTGAAAACATACTTTTATGTGTCTAAACTACATCTTTTTATGTATGATAAGACAAAATTCACTTGATCTGGTTATGCTAAACTGTATTGTATAATTCACATGAATTCTTCACGTTTCACCTAAATATACACCAACATTCCGCAGGAATTGCTCTTCGTGGGCTGCTTGCTTAATATGCTTGATGTTCTCCACTGTTGATTTTTAGAATATCTAAATAGACTTTGGTTGCTATGTTGAATGACATAAATTGTTTTTAATAATTTGCTTTTGAAGACCCTTATTTGTGAACCGTGATGCGGTTTTCTAAAGCAGTACTTTATTGAGTGCCTCTAATGAGCCATATGAAAGCTGTGTGAGATCTAGACTTAAAACTAGAGATTCAAATATATGGCTGAGATGCACTGCCTGGAATTATTCCAACTGTAAACCTTTCGTTCACTCTGTAACTGATCAAAATGCAGGTTAACATGTACTCATATGTTGCCTAATGGCAGATTCATTTTAACTTAATTGATCAAAAAGTTTCTGAGTTTCCGTGTTACCTAAAACCTAATGTTCGTTCTAATGTTTTTTTTTGTTGTTTGTTTGTTTGTTTGTTTTTAATATTGCTTACTAAGGACAGGTATTTCTTAATGCAGCATTTGTTGCTGGAAGTATGCATTAACTAGTTTTACTAAGTAATTAATTTATGCTGAGTGAACTTTAATTTATACCACTTAATATATTTGATTTTTTTTGACCATAATACATGAATATAAATGCAAAAGAACTCCAATTAAATGGCCCTTAAAAAAAAACAATTATTTCCCCTGCCCCTCCTATCTCACATACAAACACACCCTGCAATTTTTACTAACTGCATCTTGCTAGGTCATCTGACTCGATCATATGTAAAGCAAGTAAACATACTACTTATAAGCAAATACAAGAAATTGCTTTGAAATACTTCAAATGGATTCAAATTGAGTCTTTCTTCTCTGAGGATGTCACTTAAACATACTCAATGTCTTTCTTTGAATCAAGTTTTCTTTCATCTCTAAACTCTAACAAGACAAGGAAATGGAAAAAAAATACCTCGAAGATTAGGCTACCCTTATCACTTCCACTGTATTTGTAGTTTGCTAGAGGATATACCAGCTTCATAGCAGGATGAGGGATTTCGAATTCTAACAACAGGTGCAGATGGGCCAGGGCTGAAGAGATGTGAGCTTCTTATTTGAAGAAAAAAAAAAAAAAAAAAGTTTTGGTTTGCCACTTGTAGCAATCTTCCTCAGGCGTCTGGGCTACAGCCAGAGCCTATCCTGATCCCATGCACAGCCTCCCAAGGTAAGACTAAACCTTGGAGCATCTTTAAGGAATGCACCATAAAAGCATTTTTTCTGTAGGCTACAAGAAACTACTTCAGCCTTAGATCTTACAGCAGCCTGGGAAATGAATACCTTGATGATGATTGGTGCTAAATATTCAATACAAAGACTGGTAGCAAATGTACATGCTCTTTCACATTCAGGGATGGTTTATAGAAATGCTTCTTCAAAGGGCCCAGACAATATAACAGGCTGCCAAAGAACCACACTTCAAGAAAATCCCCTCATTATTGGAGGGAAAACAAACAAACAAACAAACTGTGCAAGATGCCCCCCGCCCCCCCCCCCCCACTCACACACACCTCTCCCCCACAGTATAGGAAATCCTGTATTAGTTCTACACGTTGTCTTCTTGGCTCTAAATCACTTACCATTGTTTTCTGGACCACAGTGTAGGAACTACTTACTTACCTAAAATAAATCCAGTCTTATTAGAGTATGAAAAAGCAATTAAAATATTGTTACCTGCTGATATCTGCTCTGTGGTTAAACTCTCCTTTGAGTATTGCAGCCCAGTTTTGTAAGAGGCAGGAAAGTTTTTGGAAAGCCTACTTTTCCCTTCACCCTACTGTTCTTCTCATGGTCTTTCAATAACGTGTGCCTGACGTTAGAGTAGATCTGTACAAGTGCATACAAAGCAAGGAAGTTTCATTTCTCTTTGAGTAACAACCCAGTTTTATTGCAGAAGATAAATTTGTTCCTTTCTAATGTGCAATCTGGTCCCATCTTTATTTAAATGATGTAGCATGGCCTTTCCCTGTCCCTATATTTTACATTTTTGGTCTCTTTTTCCCCACAGGCTTTTTTATGAGGAGAGTAAAATTAAGTTTACTTTTTGATTTAAGTGATAAAGGAGCCCAAGTAAAAGAGAATTCTCGAACCTGAATTGCTTCAGTAACAGTAGTCAGATAGAAAAGAAGCCATAACATGTGTAATTTTACCTTTCTAATCTTCAACCTAACAAAATGCATGTTTTGAAAGAGGGTACAGTTTTCATGGTAGTTGCCATAGTGAAATTAGAAATCGAAATCAGAAATGACTCATCATACTTCTGAGAGTTACTTGATCGATATCATTACTTGATTATAGCATTAATAAATACCTATCTGTTGTATTGTGGTAGATTTGTAAACAACATCAAATAGATTGAATATATTACATAAAAAGGCATTTAAACATTTCTGTTAAAAATGCATTTTTGTTATGGAAAGGGAATGAGGTTTGGAGAAAATGCAGGTTTTCAGCCCTGAATCTCCAATATTTTGATCGTGTAACTTTTATGTTTTCTTTTAAGAAAGTATGAGAATACATTGACAGAAGTGATGATTCGAAACATCTAAACCTGTTCCCCACCAACGTCAAGAACTGCAGAGTAATGTGGCCTTGGGTTGTAAATCTTCACGTAAAAAGTTTTTTTTTTATTATTATTATTATTTTTATTTTAATGCTAGCAACAAACTACAAGGAAGAGACGTGTTAGTATATGTTTACAAACATCCACTGTTTTTGATCAAATATTTTTTTCTGCAAAATCATTGATTTTTTAAAAGATAGTTACATGTAGTTTTCCAAATGGTGAAGCAGTGAGGATCTACCTAAATTTGTCAGCTATAACTTCTGAAAGCACAGCCTTTTGAGAAACCCCATTGAATCAAATTAATTTTTATATATTTATAAAAGGCAAACTTCAAATATAATAGTGATGTTATTGGTGTTACTATAAGTGCCACCAGATCTACTAAGGTACAAGACAGACATCCCAGTACTAGACTTCTTCCAACATATAGTATTTCTGTTTTAATTTTTACAATAAAAGAATGTAGTAATTTGGTTTAGAATAATTATAATTTACAGGTGATACGGCAGGCATCAGGTTGCATCCGCTTCTTTCAAAAATTTTTCACCGTATAGTGTTTTTCATAAATTTTTGTCCTAGCGTATGTGCTGGCCTTGGAGGTTTAGCTTTGGATGTGTAGAGACACGCTTTCAGAATTTTGTAAACTATTCCTTATTTGCAAAACTTGTTTCAAGCTTACTTTATCACAAAGATTAAATCTGTAATGACATTGGGTGGTATAAATGGGGTTAAAATGAATCTGTGCCCCCTAAATATGTCTTAATAATGTAGAATAAGTAATATATATTTGAATGTTACCAGACTAATTTATAATTAGGCATTAGCATTAAACAGCTGCTACCTTGAAGTGTATCAATTTGCTATACATAAATTTAAAAAAGCATGGGAAATAATTCAGACACTATTCTGTCACTGTCTGCACTTTCTCCACAAATTACAAACATGTGGAACTGCCTATTTTAATACTAGTTTTCTTGAGCCAAGAGGTTTTCATCTTTGAGAAACTCCATGTTACAGTTTACCTTCCCCAAAGGAATCGGATGACAATCTGATTTAATGTAACTCCAGATTTAATGTAACAATATTACAATATGCATTCCTCTTTTATATGTTTTTTATTGTACTATATATGCGTTGAGGACATTTCTCTATAAATGTTTCCAGATGAAATATATAATCTTTTAGATGCACAGATAGGCACAATAACTCCAAACTAAATCGAGAACTTACCCTTGCATAAATTGGAATGACAAAAATAGACAGACATAGTGTATAACTTCCGGTGAGCTTTTAATTTTGTATGCAGTTAGCAGAAATTAAATAATCAGAAGAGTGATTCAGCAATGAGGCTGAGTGATATTGCCAATAACAGGTTGGTAAATACAAATCTTGCATATATCTCCAAAAAAGACTGCTGCCTGCTGCCTTCTGCTGCCTTGATTAGCTGTAAAACAAACAAACAAAAACAACAACAACAAAAACACAAAGACTCACTGAAAGCTATTTTGATTTTTTAAAAATCTGACGAGTCATTATAGACCCCCAAAAGTTTAAGCTATCCTTAGACCACTGAAAGTTGCTCTGAACTTTTATTTTGTAGCCCTGGTGAACTAATTTAACAATAATTTGGTTTTAATCTCATATATTGAATCTTGAGCACTTTGTTCAACACATCTTTTCATATTCCATATTTGTTCTTCTGAAAAAAAAAAAAGTCTACCAACGCAATGCACTAGGGAATGTAGGTTGGATAATCATCATGAACAAGCTAACCTGTGATTGCACTGGCAATGAATATTAAAAAACAAGATGCTTAAATGCATTTTACACATACAAATACAGATTTATCAACTGCTAGTATGTGTAAGTAAACATCCCCATGACATGTCACTAAACAACAACAACTCTGTCACTCTTGTACATCACACATATGACTCCTGTTTTTTTTTTTTTTTTTTTTTAACTCATTTCTATGCTAATATAGTTCCTCATCACAAATCTTTGCCAAGTATGTATCAGCAAAATTTCAAATTATTGCATGCATGGAAGAATATGGGAACTAATACTGGTTGGAGCAAAGACTTGCGCTAAAACTGAGAGAAATATTACGAAATATTGAACTCATTATCAGTGTTTTTCTGTAGGAAGCTCACCCTTGTCAGGCAATGGCAAGTATCATATTTTGCCAGTGTAATTGTATAAATTCTGCTGCATGTATCAGTTGTGGATTGTTTCCTCACTCTTTGGAATTGGAGAAAAATATTTATTCATGTATGCTTAGACTTCAAGTAAGGACTACATGTTGGTCCTGCAACCCTCTCTAATTTGGATATTCCTACTGCTGGTAAATGGTATTATTTCTGATAATCTCAAAACAGCTAGAAAAGAGATGGGTATCCCTACCGGGCTCTAGGAATCCCGTGTAGCTTATTCCCTTAATAAGAGGAGATGCAAAACAATGTTAGTTATAATTGGAATGCTGAAAACTTGGTTTAAATGGGAAGTTAAGTATGACATGAGCTACTAAGGCAGAAGGCCTAAAATGGTTGCAGATGGGGGGGGGCAAGAATGTGTGTAAATTGGAAGGCAACAGGTGGGGACTTGATGGGAACTTGATTTGTCCGGAAGTGTACAACAGTAAACTCACTAACAATATATTTCCATCTTGTCAGTGGTATAGAAATGTGATATAAAAAGGACAAGAGGTTTTCAGGTCTTCCAGAAACAAGGATCTCATATGAGTCAGAGCAAGCTGAATTTATGGGGTGATATGTTTCTCTGTGAGGCTTTGGGTTGTGTCTTCCTGCTAAAATCCATTAAAACAGCCTGTGAAGTCTTGTGGATAGTGTGGCAGTTAAAACTTGAGCCAAGCATGCCATTATTGTGATTAACTGTCATGATGCTGTGGAAAATCCGTAAGTGAAATTCTGCAAAGGCTTGCTATGTTGCAAAGAGCTATACCTAAACATGAATGCCAAACATCACAGATTACGTTAGTCAGCAGCTTGTCTCTTTTTTTTTTTTTTTCTTTAGATCTCGTTTTTAGAGCACTTACCTGGCATTTGAAAATTGGAACTTGGTTCTCTGCTTCAGTGTCTTGTTACTGGTTTTCAGATGTGTTTGTTTCCTCAGCTGTCAAATGAAGAGGGAAATACTTTTTGTGTTCTTTATCTTCTTAAGAATGATAAAAGCTTGCAGATTGTGGAGTATCCTGATATAACCATAATGAAGGCCAAAAAATTCCCTGACTGTAGCAGAGCCTTCTGTTTTATTAGGAGTGTATTTGAGGTAGTTTACTTTCAGGAAGTGAGATTTTGTCATCTTGTTGTGACTATAGATATCAGTCAGCTTTTATAATCTCAGAGTAAACCTTGTGAAGCCAGTGTAGAACAGCCTGTAAGGCTTGGTTTTGGAAGACTAAAGATTAAAAAAAAAAAATCACACACACACACAAAAACACAATACATGCTGTTCAGTATACCCCCATATTTCATCAAACAGACATATTTATATCGATAGCTAAGACAAGAACTCATTTCCTGATTCTACGTCCAGCAATTCTATCTGTTGATTTGTTTCTGATCTAGATGACCATGTAAAACAAAGTTTACAAAATTTAAAAAGAAAAGGAGAGAAAACCTTTGTGGGTTGTAAATATGGATTATTATTCATTGTTAGGATCTCTGGGATTTCCTGTTTTTGACAGTAGACAGTGTTTATAAACAACTGAGGAGCAGACAAAATGGGCAGCGTGCAAAAGACAAGACCAAATGTATGCATTGCTGATGTTCCTGGCTGAACCCTCCGCAGAAGCATGCAAGGATCTTGTCCTGGCTGACACATGAGTGCATTTGTCTCTTCACGCTCTTCAAGTTACGTTTTTCAGCCATGTCTAAATGGATCGTAGATACCTCCACAGCCGAACACATCCAAGCCTCTTCATTGTAGTTAAGACATGACTTCTCCTGTGTTGAGCTCTGGCCCTATAATTTTGTAATCAGACATCAGAGTCTGATTGTCATAATTGTGTGCCTAATTTGCATTCAGAATTACCAAGATTATGCATGTCCATTAGGTATTTGAGTCCACAATTAGATATTGTAATGGTAATTGCTCATGGAAATTAGGCATCCAGTTGCATGTGAATGTTTGTGCACACTGTTGCACCAAGTATTCATCTCAAACACCAGGTAATTCAGGTACTAATCTACAAGGGTTCCAATATGACAGTAAAGAGAAGCTGAGGTGGACCAGTATTATTTCTTATGCAGTTTGTTACTAAAAGAGCTATTGAAAATGTAAAGATTAAATTAGAAGATGATATAATGGCTTTTTGAAATGCTACAAAAGGGATTCCCATTTTCTGGTATGTTTGATTTATGAAAGTTATTGACAGTAAAATTGAGGTGTTTGTTACCTCCTTCCAAAATCATCTATTCTTCCTCTTTAAACTGATGATTCAGCAGTTAAGGTCCTGTCCTGACATCTTTTTCAGTAGCAGATGGTTGAAATAGATCTTTCTGTCTTGCGGTGCATTTATAACGAAACAAATTACTGGATGGCAGTTGCAGATGTTGTGTGGGCAAGCTGTTGATTAATTTTACTTGGCACACTAGGTTGAAGTTTTGTTATCCTCAAACCAAGAATACAATCTTTTAAAAATGTTTTGTCTTTTCTAATAACAAAAGGGGCACTATAGCACGACTGGAAGGAGTGCACTAGTAATTTTTGATTGTTTACTATAAAAAACCTCAGCTAGGTATAGAATGGACTATCTAAGGATGCTGTTATTTGTGTTGCCTGTAAAAGGAAACATGACTTCTTTTAACATGGATTCAGTTAATGGCACACACCTGGGGCATCTGGTGTGATAAAAGGGAAATGAATGTTAAGTGGCATGTTGTGTGATTTTTTTTTCTAGTGGTCATGCAGAGTGTTGAAACTTTCAAACAACAAAGAGAAGATGGAAAACACTTTAAAGATAGAGAATGGAGTCAGTAAAAACACAGAGACTCATTTTAGTCCTTTGGTCCTTTTGCAGAATCACCTTCTGCAGCATCTGTTCACTCAGAAGCCTGTTGGCAGAAAACAATGATTTGTTAAAAATCACAATGCATTAAATTGATTTTTAACTTTTTAAGCATTTTTTATATCAAACATGTCACTATTATATTTCACAAAGTGTTTTTCACAAAGTGTGTTTTTATATACAGAGAGAGAGAGCACGCTATGGCAAGAGAAAATATTTAATTATTCTGATAGATCATGTGAACTGAATTATACACTAGAGATTATAGTGTTTACTAGTAATTTTTGGTAATCTGTTTATGCCGTATGTTCATACTTGATAATGTAGATGCTTTGTCATAAACTTTCCACAGTGCTCATTTGTGAAATGCTCGGAGATTTTATAAACAATTGTTTTTTAGTAGCAGAATAATTCTAGTTTAATTATGAAGCAGTAAAGTATTACAAACAGAAATATGATTTGTAATAATTATTTATTTTAACATACATGATTTAAGAAAAGGTATTTCCACTACTAAATTTGGCTTTATCAATTTTCAAAGAACTCTGTTTTGGGTTGAATTAACTGTGTTAGTAGAAGCATCTGTGATGCCTGTAAACTGACCTCAGTCCCATGTAACGAGGAGGCAGACTGTAAGCATAGGGCTGCTCCCACAGCTTGAAAGCTTCTGGTCAATACATAACTTTGATGTTTTGAAATTGGTTTTGGCATCAATGAAACAGGAGTGAACTGCTTGTTTTCAATGTTTAACAGTAATCTACACTGTCTGATTTAAAAAATATCATCTATATGTAAAACTCATTTTGCTAAGATGTCTCCTGGAGAATTTTCTATACATGATATCTTTCAGTTTCTGAAGAATTCTAATGAACAATTTCTAATCAATGTAAGCTTAAATTTATTTATTTACTTGTTTTAAAAAGGGTGTATTTTCTGAAAATCTTTAACGATTGGAACAGTCTTGTTTGTATACAGCTTGACGGCCACATGCATTGAAGTCAGTGGTCTTTTAATCTGACTGCAGACCAGCTGTGTTTTGAAATAGCTACGTAAAGCATGCTGCTTTGTGCCGCTGACAGCTGACGGAGCCCCTGTCTGGGAAACTGCTGTCTTTGCATTGCCAACCTCAATTTCCAGGCCATGTTAGTTCAAGTCAAGAATATGCCCATGTGGCTTGTGATCAGCTTGTACCTAAATTTCAGAGATAATTTGAAATGACAAATGGGCTACAGAATAACAAGAGGTCAAGGTACTCATTGAATATTTGGGTATTTTATATTAATTCTTTTTTTTTTTTGTAAAAAAAAAAAAAAATAATAATGACATAGGGCATAATTTAACAGACAGTAGCATTTTAATTCTTCTGCAAACATAATTACTTTGATTTTCCTTTATCAGATATGATAATGCTTTAAGACTAATGAACTGATAAATAAAAAAATATATATTTTTTACTATTCTATTGAGATTTTTTATCCAATTGTGGAGACTGAAATAATGCTTCACAAAAACATTGCTTCCCATGGTACTCCCCACTGCATGTCTTTATTTTCTTATTCCAAATTGTTGTATTTATAAATTATATTTAAAATTGAAATCTCTAGTACTGTGCAGATAATGAATAGAATTACTGAAGTTAGCTATGTTTAAATGGGGGGAGGGGGGGATCATTTTGGCATTTAGCTGCGTAGTGGTTTATGTTATCCCTTCTTAATTAGGCAAACAAGACTGAGCTTTTTGGCTGTTCAAAGCACTGAGCTGCAATGAAGCACATTTACTAGGTCACTATGAACTAATTGTTTTGAAAAAGCAGCCTTTTTTTTTTTTTTTTTTTTTTCTTTTTACTGTAGCCATAGTGTATGCTTCAAAATTGCCTAGAGCTACTCTGTAAATTTTCCTCTTTCAACTTCCTGAAATTTAATAATGAAATAGGAAGGAATCTACCACTGCTGTAATATCTTTTAATTTTATTATAAAACATTATAAAACATTTTATTTCATTATAAATTTAAAAGATATGTTTTCATCAGATGAAATCAGGGGACTAACATACATTCTTGTTGATATTTCACTGAGTATACTTTTATGGCAGCATGGTTCATGATACTGTATTTAATAATGTATTGCTCCTTATAAACCTAAAGGAATCCTTTTCCTCTAAGCATCTTATTTTCAGAAAGAAGTATTGCCATTGTTCTGAAAATGTGTTTAGCTTACTTTCTCTAAAAGTTACAATTTAATATATATATTTTACACAATTTAGAGAAGTCCTATATTTCTGCTGAGTGTAAAATTCATGAAGTTGTTCAGCCTTCTGGCCTACCTGGGGAAATAGCATATGATTAGAAATACAGGGAAATATAGGATGAATGCTGGCATATAAGCCTCTAAGAATTGCTTGCTATAAAGTTTTGCCAGTGCTCACAAACAGCACATATGGAAATGCATAATTGACAAGTCACTTAAAACTGCAAAAGTTAGGCTTATTACTACAGAACATAAAACTGCAGATAACCACATATATCTAGCAAGCCCTGTCTTCTTGCATCAATGAGTTTTTAACAATCTAAATATTATTCTGACATTGATAAACTGCATTTAAACTGAAATGGGGTCTATTATCTTTTGGAGAGAGATCATAACATAAAACAGGATCTCAAAGATAAATTTCAGGATGAATTATTTTTATTAATATTTCCTGAAACAGAAAAGTTGAAAAATTAGAAATAATGTAAAAATTAGTATATGTAGTTGTGTCCCTAAATAGACAAACAAAAAAGCAAATGAAAAGAGCTTGAGAAATAACTAGCCAAAACCAACACAAATCCTGTGACATATTTTCATTATTATTTTTTTAATGTGTCCTTAGTTTAGTATGACTTCAAGAGTCAAAAGGATTGACCAGGAATTACTGTGTTTTATGAATGTAATATGCTGTCATTTAAACTAAAGAAATAGGTCTCAAGAATGAATAATTAATCATTGATATCAATATGTGTGTTGTAACAACAATCTGACAAAACATTCTTGTTTGTTTCAGCATTTCAGGGAACACCTTGACAAGCTGTTTGCAAAAGGAATTGGAATGCTGGACATTGCTTTAAATGAAGCTTTCAACATGCTCAATGAAGTAAGTTAATGCTTTTCAGATTTGCACTGTTGACACTTTTCCTGCTCTTTAGCAATTACTGTCAATTTTAAGATAAATTAGAACTCACTCCAAAACCGTAATGAGAGTAAAATACTATCCATAGAGCAAGAACTGTCTATAACCTATATATGGTGAAAGATCAAGCTGACATTTTTATATTTACTAGCATTTTATAAATTTTGTTTGTGTATACACATTATGCACCTATACATGCCTAAGTTATGTTAAACATTGTTGATTTCAGTAGCTACTGTAGGTGTTAAACATCGGGGTAACATGCAAATTTCATAGTTTAAATCCTTCCCTTTTTTTTTTCTACTCACCTTTGGAAGGGCTAACATTTAAGGTATTACAGGAATTTATGTATTTCAGAAGCACTTTGAGAATAAATGCTAGGATCAAAAACTTCTCATTGGTTTGACTTCTGACATGATTAACATCTCATAGCTTATATAAATGAAACTGTTTGGACAGTTGTGTATTTGTTTTCTAGTACATTAAGACGAAGAAATGGAAAGCTTAGCCTCATCAGCTTAGAGGAATTAATATTATTTTAACTATTTAACTACCAAAAGAATGAGGTCAACTTTTGTTTTCTGATAACATCTTTGTTAATAATGTCTATGAACACAAATGCAGTCAGTGGAAGATGAACATCATGATCGTGGAGAAAAATTAGTGTAGGGCATCTAGTTTCTCACCCAAATGCTGTATCATCGTAACATTCTTAGTTGTCAAGAAAATTGTACTGGAAAAAAAAAAATCTGACCTAGTGTATTTGTGTGAAATGCTTTTCATTTATCACAAGTTATACATGAGTCTTACTGGTTATCATGATTTTTATTTTTTTTTTGTAATGTATTTCAGAAATATTTTTTGTCATTTCTGGCAAATGTAAAATATATTGTAATGCTTCATATTCCAGTAGAGAATGATTTTAGCAATATTTTGATTCAGGAAGATATATAGTTGGATGAGAATTTTGGAAAGAGCAAGGAAAGAGAAGAAAAATGTGAACAGTAGTAATAATGAAAGAGAGTCAGTACGAAGTGGAAAAACAATGAAAATAAAATGCCCGTATCAAATATTTCTCATGATATTATGAATGAAAAGCCTACATAGTGTGGTAGGACTAAGGCCACTGTCAACAACTTCGGTTAATATCAGTTTAGATTTAAGGTTGTTGTAAAGGAAACAGAGTTCACCTTTTTTTTTTTTTTTTTAATAACTAATTACAAGCAGCTCTCTTCTCCAGGTTCTCAAAATTAATAAGCACTAGTAAATCTGTAAACTGCTATACCACTAAGCTGCAGCAAAGCTCGTTAAGCAAGAAGCAAGACATCTGTAGCAAATGCCATTGTAAATCCCAAATACGTCAAAGGCCAGAGAAAATTCTGAGGAGGAAACTGTGAGATATTCCAGTTAGCCTCAAGACTAAGAAAAAAAAGGGAACTGGTTCAAAAATTACATTACTTTCATTAATGTCTAAGTGCCAAGATTCCAAAGGTGAAATACTAGCAATCAGTGATCAATGAGTCCTAAAGAAATCTTAAACCATTATCTCAGGACTTTCCCTAATATTCCAAGAGCTGGAATATTAGCTGTAAATTTCCTTGAAATGATTCTACATACAATTCCCAGTGAGCAAGATAATGAAAATTGCTTTCTGTTGATTCATTTAGAATGCTCCATCTTACCCAAGGTTCGTTTCTTAGTTCTTTTTTTTTTTTTTTTTTTTTTTTCTTTCTGCTAGCATCAAAAAATCTAGCATTTTTTTTGCTGTAGCATCCAGGCACATCCTGCTATGTGCCTGGATGCTACAAGCTTGCTTGCATCATCAGCATATTAGAGTAGCTTTCTTTTAAATTTAGTATTAGCAAATTAAGATACAAATGAAAATGCTTTGGTGTTTCCCAAAAAGCTTTCCCTTTATTTAAAATGGCTGGTAGGTAAATGAAAACAAAAACACTTGGTCTTTTAATGGTTAAGAGTAACCATTAAAGTAGTCTATACAAGATATATTGCTTCAAGTTTTTCAATGAAGATTATTGAAAGGCTTTTAAAAGTTTTTCCAATGTGGGAGAGGGAGAGTGGGAAATTGCATTGTGGTTCAAACACAAAACAGCAATTTGATGCCAGATTACTGGGTTGAAATGTATGGACTGTTTTCTAGATGATCAGTTATGATGAGAATGTAGTTCCATGCATATTTAGGCATTCTTGTTGGACTACAGATAGAGACTAGTCTCTTCTGAGATGGTTATCATGGTGACAGTCCAGCTGGTGTTAGTTAATATTGTGTAATGTTAATATTAGTGATGGACATGTCCAAGTAATCCTCTATATTTCTTTCTAACAACAGCTTGTCCTTGACAGAGATTCACACTTCATATCCAGTAAAATGTGATGGATCATGCTTACATGTATGCTCAGATCTCTTAAAGCTGGGAAAATGACTGTTTCAATTTAGACTATAATAAGGAATATAGTAGGTTTAAGCATTCTTGCATGTATACTTCCAGAATACACAGTATAAAAAATATGTTTTTATTATATACAGGCATATCAAAAAGTCTCTGAGAGTTTCTATTATGCAGCCCAGGCCAGAAATAAAAGCTATCCTTACAACAATGCAGCTAACCATTTTCTACTTTGTGTACAGAACGTGACCTTTATGTGCCAGAAATTGGTTCTGGTGAATTACAACTTAATTACAGCTTAGTTGAGGATGTCTAGTGTACATTTAAAAGAAATAAATAAAAAATGCAGGTGGGGGAAGGTGCATGTATGGAGGAAGAAAAGAAAAAAAAAAAAAAAAAAAAAGCTTTGTCTTAGATAGTGAAGGAAGAAAAGGAAAAGGAAAAAAGAAAAAAGCTTTGTCTTAGTCATATTGAGATTCTAGCTGGGATTTTAGAATGGTTCAGGGGTTATAGTAATTAAACGCAGATAATTTTGTCTTGCAATTACCTGCATTTCAAATTCAGTATTTGCCTAGGTTGTTAAGACCTGAAGATGTTGATACTGTTCTTTGAAAAGCATGTTTAAAATCCACTTTCACATTCTTTCCAACCATTGATTTATGCAGTTTTCATTAGTTGCTGTAAGAACATAGAAGAGCTTGGTGCAGTACTTAGGCACCTACTATGTCATGTGATGACTGCAATTATCTCTTTTGGCAACAAATGTGATCTTTGCAGTGATTACCTTTAAAAAAAAATCATAGCCAATTAAATAAAATTCTGTGACATTTCAAAGACTGTTAATCACAACCAAATGCTCTAAATGTCAGGATGCATTGAAATTTTTGTTGCTAACTGATGAATCATTGAGTTAATTGTAGTTCATCATAAGTCCCTTGTCATTGTTATTATTATGGAAAACACTTTCATCACTCTTGCTATTCAATAAAATTAAAGTTCTAGACAAATATGAGAAGATATTACTCATCAAAGCATTTGAATTTAATCTCATTCTTCAAAATATTCTAACAGATAACCATGTAGAATAATGCAGATGCATACAGATTGATGTTTTAAACTAAATATATGAAGGCATTCCCTCTTCATTAATTTCCCTTTTACTATAACTTGCTTCTTTCAAAGTGTGTTGTCCATATGAAGACTAGAGAAGGGCTTTATCAGGGACAGACTTGTCTCTGGTCCTTCAGACCTTCTCCAGTCAGGGAGGACAAGGGGTAATGGCTTTACACTAAAAGAGGGTAGATGTAGATTAGATATGAGGAAGAAACTGTTCACTATGAGGGTGGCGAGGCACTGGAACAGGTTGCCCAGAGAAGTTGTTGATGGCCCATCCCTGGAGGGGTTCAAGGTCAGGCTGGATGGGGTTTTGGACAACCTGATCTAGCAAGAAGTGTCCCTGCCTATGGCAGAGGGATTGGAACTAGATGGTGTTTAAGGTCCCTTCAAACCCAAACCATTCTGTTTGAATATCTCTTGACTACATAACTTCATCCTTACGAGGAAATACATTTAAGATCATACTAATGAAGCAATCCCACTTTAATAGTTTTGTGTGTGGGTAAGACTGGAAAAACAGGCATGACTGAAGAATTTTAAGGATAAATTACTTTGCAGGTATCACAGACAGCTTTGTCACAGGCAGTGACCTATCTAGCTAATTCACTGTAAAGCCCTGAGTAATGTGGGCTTTCTAGGTAACATGTTTCTGTAGCCAGAGCATGTTAGCTAATGTTCCCATTTGATCAGAAGGTGATAAATATGGTTGTTTAATAATATTTTGGATGGGATTGCTCATATGTAGAAGAGGAAGAAGAACAGAGTTCTGCTGTAACCCACAATCCACTCCCTTTCCAGGACAAGTAGGAAATTTGCATATTTACAAAGATGAGATTTTTAGAAGTTAAGAACCTGTTTTTACAAAAAGGTTTTAAAAAGGTTTTATAGAGTTCTGGGAGGATCAACAAATAAGTGAGATTAAGTAGACTCCAGAAAGCTTAAAGACAATAGTCGCTAGCCCAAATCAAACTAGAATACTGTGAATAAATTTGCTGAAAAATTGCTGAATCCAGACTGCCTTTTTTTTTTTTTGAGGACTACTCAGCACAGATAGGCTGGTGAGGCAGAACAAGGTAGACAGGTAATTAATATTTGGCTTTCTCTGTACCAAGAGAAAGGTGGTAGGATAAGGACTTGAATAACTTAAAAGTTGGTAACATACCTGAAAACTACATAGGATGAGAACAAAAGGGAATTGTTCATTCATTATCATTGTATTCAAATTTTAGCCCAACCTATAAAAAATAGAGTTGTGTGCAATACTACAGGTTTCACTTTTTTCTTTCTTTTTTTCTTAAATGTTCAGTACACAGAAACTAAAATGGAAATAAATTGTAAACTTCTCCATTTTGTTGCTAATGCTAGATGTTTCACCCAAGTTCTTTAAATATATAAAATAACAGATAAACAAAAACCAATTCTGGAATAAGAATATATTAGAGAAAAATGCATTTAGAGTACTACTCAGATTCTGTTGCCAACTACAGAATCAAGAGATCAAAACTTATGTTATGGCTCAGCCCAACTGTGACTGACCAGGAGAAAATCCTCAGTGCAGTGATGAAACATTCCTTGCATACTCCAAAGTTATGTTGATGTCTGTCTAAGTACCTGTGCTCTAGTACTGTTCTTCAGCAACTTTAATTACATATGCACATTCATTTTGAGGAATATGAGAATATGGAAGGCTTGGTCCTCTCAGATTAGCGTTGTATGAAAAATCATGTATGGAATGTAATCATGAGTGAATACAAATGCCATATGAAAAGTTTTACATCTCTAACTGGTGTATCCTCCATAATTCACAGTAAAATTATCAGTCGTACATTGCTACTTCATTTTTTGTAGCTCGTACTTTTAAAATTATATCAGAACAGACCATATGTGTATGAATCAGTACATATCATTAATCTAAAATGGAAAAAGTATAGCTTCCTTTCTTTTCTACTTAGACTTCTAATTTGAGGAGGTACTATATTTATCTATGTTTCAGTGTATTTTAAAAGCTGATAAAATGGGCATAGATAGCAACCCCTTGTTCTGTTACACCATTCAAGTTATAATTCAGTTAAAATGTATCTATAATAAAATGCTTTCAACCTTAGAGCTTTCCACCTACTTCTCAGCATGCTAGAGATTTCTGTGTTTATCCAGTGGGATGCCATCTACTTAAATCTAGTAGGAATGTTGTATCAAAATTGATGTTTCCTTTCACAGTTCAACCACACAGGACAAGGAAGTATCTGCAGCCAAGCCATAATGTTGATTACTGATGGAGCTGTGGACACATATGATACGATATTTGCAAAATATAATTGGCCAGACAGAAAAGTAAGTACGATATCACCTTTATTTAAAGGAAAACCCAAAGCTTCTTGTGCAATATAAAGTCTATGTGTGCTAAAAAAATGGTTACAATCTTTCTAATGATCTAAAAATACTTTTTGATAACTGGACGTTTCACTAATGACAAAAATAATGTGACACATGATATTTCATGAGGATAGAGGTGTCCTACTGTAGTAGTGAACTTAGGGTAATAAGATATTAAGGAAATATTTCTCTCCAGGGTATATTTTTGACCATTATATAGTGCTTCCCATGTGGGACATCATTAAACATAAAAACCTTTTTCTTCTTTATCCCAAAATATTTATTAATAATTCAGTGCTTTTTGAAGATAGAGAGGGGTGTGTACTCTATTATGGATTGTGAATAGTTTACCATGACTGGAGAAGGAGCAGATGTAACACTAAGTGTTTGTTTTTTTTTCCTCTTTCTTTGGTAGAGTGAGGGGTATGCTTGACAATTGGTAAAGTTTTATTAAAACTATATTTGATTCTATCAATCTGTATAAAGAAATTTGCAAATATACAAATTCTTTGTATAAAGAATTTAATTACCTTGTTGTGAAACGTGGATGTTATATAGCGATGCAGAAATGCCTTGAATTTTCCTGATGATAAATCTCCAGAGGTCCTTTTGTTTGAGTGTGAAATAATTTCTATCTATGCTTTAATATCTTCTGATAAAATAAATTTTGGATTATTTATGATTTTTTTTTTTTTTTGGTAGCTTGAGATAGTGCCGTGTTATATGCCTGTGGAGGGAGTAATGATGCTGTTCTAAGTGCAGTTTGAGCAACCAATGTGTGCCATGTGAGGTTTCAGTATTCTGTGGGAAAAAGTACTAGTTTTTTAGTCATGCTTATTATTATTCCTTCTTATTCTGTGTTTACTCTTCAAAATGTGTTATTCTTCAGGGGGTACAGCTTTAATTGATTTTGTTATTGTTGTTGAGTAATGAGGCATTCCGAAACTTAGGGCTTTATAATATATATTTGTTAGGTGTTTCCAGAATTATTTGGTAGTATCAGTGAAATACTTGGACTGCAGCTTGTTTTCCAGCTGTTTAAGTATTCAAAAGGGAACCTGTTTTTATCAGACAAGTTATTTGTTATGTATTTCTTCTAAGTAAATGTGAGCAACTCCTTAATCAGGTGGACAAGTTTGTATAAATGCCTGGTAGTAACAGACTTACAGCTCTTAAATCATACTTTGAACTGTCCTTTGTATTCACATTTCTTTCTGAATGTTTTTTTGAGATAAACAAGGTAACTATAACTTCAAGGTGAAAGTATTTTAATAGCTGCTTATTGAGACACAAATGTTTACACATAACATAGGCAAACTTTTTTCCATTTTTTGTTTTCTTTTGAGTAGTTTACAGATTTTTGCATATACAAATTATATTTATACCTAACTCCCTATAGCAGTGGTCTGAGAAGTGTTAATTTCAACTATATGGTTCATTATTTCCTGTTAATACTTTAGCCAATTAAATTTTTTAATGGTACAAGATTTCCATTCTCAGATGATGTATGAAAAAAAATCATTTAAGGAATCTATAAATAGCTCAACTTCAGTGAGCTTTTAAAGAAACTAAAGAAAGAATGTAAGTAGTGTATATGTGGAATATGACTGGGCCTAAATTATCTTTGGTATTTGATTCCATATTTCTGGCATCTTCCCCCCACCTGTTAATTTTATCTCCTTTTCAATTTTGATATGACTGGGTGACTTTGTGACTATTACTCTGGAAAGATACCTTGACTGTGAAGTAAATAAAAAATAATATTTTGTGGCCAGTCTTTCCTCTCTTATTCACAGGTGTATTATCTAATGTAAGTTGTTATATCCTCAAATGTTTCATGGTAACATTTTGCTACATCTAGCAAACACTGTATTTACAGGAATTTACAGATTCTCTTAGAAGGATTAGTCTCTTAAGAAACAAAAGAGAACACATTGAAACTGTCTGTATCTTATGAAATCTATAAGGAGAGAATTCTCTGTAACAGTTGGCTGACTATTTTCACAAAACCATGTTATATATACATATATATATATTCATATTCCATGTAGGAAGGAATGGCTATATCTGAGATAATAATTAGCATAACCATTGCAATGAGCAGTAGGACAAATAACTTGGTAGAGATACTTTCTTCTGTGGAGGCCTAGCATGAAGGATTCTACCTTGTTTAGCAAGGACATAATGTTTAGGGAACAGCTTTTACTTCATATATGTTATTCTATGCAATTCTTATAAAATATTTAATATATCATGCAGTTTTCAAAATTGTATATTAGGAAATGCAAAAAAAAAAAAAATCAAATCAATTTATTATCTTTTACATCTTTCATACTGAAATATTTCAGGCTAAAAGATTTCTGTGTGCATGCCTGAATGCATTAGTTTTCAGTCTTTGTTGGCTTTGTTGTTTTAGAAAAGAAGAATTTTTGACAATGCAGTATCATAAATATTCTTAATGACAGTGTGCCTAAAAATTATCCATGCAGTGCACTTCACAATCCCCTGTTTCTGCACTGCACCATTTTTATACTACATTTTCTCCAAAGCCATCTAAAATATTTATAAAGCATACCCCTGAACTGCTTACTGTTTTTTCTCTCCAGCTTTTTTGTTCTCCATTCTACCTTACTTTGCCATCTTTCTTATCATTTATGTTTTTCCTGTCACTTTGATACTCTGGTGGACAGTGATGGACAGAGTAATAGCTCTAATTCAGATAAGTTCTTAAGTTTCTGTGTACCTCAATTACCCTGTCAGCAAAGTACCCATTTCAGTTATCTAATCTTAGATAATATTAAATAAGTCATCACTAGTTGCAGAAGAAATGTCTTGTTCTCTTATAAAAATGAACAAATTCTATAAACAGAATTCTTCATATAGATGTGAAGATTTTGCCAGTTTGTCAGTGGCAATCTCTAAAAGTGGGAAGTGAAAACATAGTCACCACGTACATAGAAATTAGTATTTTGTTCTTTTCCAAGACATATCTTTCCAAAAGGCATTGCATGTCATTGCAGATGTATCCTGTCTGACAACCAATAAAAAACAGCTTCTTTTTGATAATATATTAGTGATAATATATTAAATAAAATTGTGTTGTAATAGTTTGAAACAGAATAATGTGGCTCCTCGTAAATTCCAAAAGTAGCTTAATTTAAGTGATTGTTTTTATTTTGAGATATCACCCTGATTTTGTGTAATAGCTAAAGAATTATGTTATTGAAAGGCTATTCAGAATTATCTACTAGACTGTTTCCTCGAAAGAAGGAACATTTTCAGTCTTTATTTTGTGACCCTCTATGTCCCCCATACTAGTCTAATTACATATATATTTCAATAGGTACCATATTCTAAGCATGAAAGGAGGGGTTTTTGATTTTGTTTTGATTTTTTTTGGGGGGGAGGAAGGGGACAGGGAAGGAGACGAGAGAAGATGCTGTCCCTTCAGGTTTGCTCCCAGAAAGTACGTAGTAATTGTCTTTTCTTAAACAACACAGTCCTAATTCCCTTGTATTAGAAAATTCCAGGAAGATTAATCAAGCAAATCTTGATGAAATGCTCTAGCACATTATGATGAAATCAGAGATATTATCAAAGCTTGCCAACTGAACATAAATAAACGTGGTATTGAAAGAAACTACTTAAATAATATTTAACATATTTTGACATTGTAAATATATCAAGACTGTCCTTAGTAAGCTGTGATATTGCAAAGGAAAATAATCTAATAAATCCTTTTGTATCAGTATGAAAAATGCCTTAAAAACCTTAGTTATATTAGAACCTCAAAATTTGCTGGATTTAGATTTGATTTCATAATATGCTGTGTTTGCAGGTAAAAATAATCAATGTGAGGCTTTAATGTATACTTTCACAGGATCAGTGTCTATTGTGCATTTAGTTATACACAGTTATGTTCTCTTATAATACTTAAAAGGTATTACTGTTGACTACCTGTCATGTGGTCACTAAAGATCTTTATTTCAATTCACGGTACATTTTTATTTTATATTTTAACTAAAAATATGTTTAGTGATTTTAAAGAAGACCAACAAATCTACTGGCTTCAACTTCTGTGTATGAAATGAATCTAAGTTTTTGATATGCATAAAATTCCACAAACATTTAGATTCTGCCAGAGGATGGGAAAAAACGCTTTCCTTACCCTTTAAAAAAAAGGAAGATGAAAACATGACACATATTAATTTGCTTTATCTTAAAACAGTCCTAAAGACAAACATGAAATCAACTTGTAGCCTGTTTTTACAGCATCAACAAGATGGGCAGCTGTATTTTGGCATTGCAACCTTTTTTTTTTTTTTTTGGGTCTTCTCTTCACAATGCTACAAAGCATTCTGCAGTTTTTTAACCAAGTCTCTGTTGCTTAGGAACCTGCTGATGTTGGCAACATGGAACATTAGTAGAGAAAATTGAATGTCTTGACTTCAGTGTTGTCTGGATGTTATTAAATTGACTTTTTTTTCTAAAAAGACTGAAGTACTTTAAAGGCGGATGTTATTACTGTTACACAAACCGTATGTTGTATCATTGGTTATCTCAAGAACAAAAGAAAGTCCAGACACTTTATAGGTCTTTTAAGCTATGACATAACTTACTTTAATTAGCTGGTTTTAGGTTCTCTTGCAGTATGATGAAAGACTGGTTATGAGATTAAACAAAAGTTCTTAATTTGGGGTTAAAGGGAAGCAACTCCTCAAAGAAATGATATCATCTTAGTTTCTTTCCCCATCTGCAATCTTTTGGAAAAAAAAAAAAAAAAGTATTTAAGGATTTTTTTTTCTGTATTATTACTTCTTTCTTTTAAAGAGAGAGTCAGAACTACTTTAATGCTGTCTGTGAATTAGTCACTTCTATTTCTGCTTGTATTTAACATGACACTCCAGGAATTTAAGAGTTCTTTTCTAGGCTAATATCAGTTTAATTTGTCATCAATAAACTTTTTCTGCAGTGTTTAAAACCAAAAAGTGGAGAGGTGTTTTTTGTGAAGATAAGGGTAATTGAATCTTTTCCTCAGGGTGTATGTGGATTGCCAGAGGAAGGATTACTGCCTCTCATACAGAGTTACATGGTTGGCTAGAATTATATAGTGACTAATGCTTTGTGAATGTTTTAAGAATTTTAGTTGAGATTATTATTTATACACAGTGTAAATATATATCCTAAGTGCCATTACCCTCTTAATGTTTGCCATATAATCAGGAATAGATACAAAATAAACCGGGAGTCTTACAGAATAGCTAATAAACAATGGACAGTCAAAATAAAGAATAATCAACAATCTGAAATAGATTGTCCAAAGTATTTTTCAGGAACTCGTGAATATCAATGACAGAAAAATCATAGCTTTTGCTTGAAAAAAAATTAAAAAAAAATGTAGTGCATTGTGGAGACATAAAGAAAAAGTTCCAAAATTTAAGATATGTGTACATAAGACATGCATAGATGACTTCATGTAATCAGTATTTGAATCTGGCAAAAACTCCAAATCACTGAAATATGTGGCTGAAAGCCATTATTAACAAGACAGACCAAAGTACTGTAAGTAAATCTCATAAAAAGAACTTGGTATCTTATGGATTCTGTTTACTAGTTCAACAAATGAATATAATAAAACCTGACCTGATACCTGAAGCAGTCTAAGGTCTTGATTTACTTTTTTTTTTTTTTTGGTGAAGCAATTATGTCAGAAGCAAGACAGTTAAAGTAGGCATAGTAATTGTACAAATGTGCCCATTTTGTGTCTATTCTTTAGACAGATTTTTGGGGTGAAAAATTATATCATCCACTTAAGGAAATAGTGAGATGTCTTATTTCTTGAAGTTCTTTAACAGCATGATAAAAACTGTATCTTAGTTCATGTGGTTTAAAGTCAACAATGGTGCAGTTATACTGAAAGCCAGGATACAGTTCATACTCTGCTTGTTTTAAATTACTTCTCTTTATAATGTATGCATCTTCTCACTTAAACATAACTAGACGAAAAGAGATGTTGGAGTCTGGTTCAGAGCTGTTCTGTTTTAGACAGGTGTCTACAGTCTTTGTAAAATGTAAAGAGAGTATAGTGTTAATTGTGTGTAATCCTTCAGCAAGGAAGTCATCATAGTCATCATATATAAAACCCTTTCCTTTGCATTTGATAATGAAGAGATAACACAGTGTTTGAATCAATTAATTCGGTTTCTTACTATCTGTACTTTTTATTTATTAATCCAAAGATGAAGCTGGTCTGAATATCTTCCTATGTAACTTGTTTTAAAGTTTAGCTTCTGGTAGTATTTGAAATTATCAGTCTGTATTCAAAGTTACATTTCCTTGTTGTAAAAGGATGGTGAAAGAAAAGCTAGGGTTATTCTCGGTCATCTGCTTCTGACCTACAGCTTGCAATAATGATACAGCAGATCTGTAAACATGCTTCCTTTATAGATACTTTGTTCTGTGCAGCACAAGAATATTAAGTGAAAACTTCTGTTTGTTCACTGATTCTGCAAAGAAGAGTGAAATCTTAGTAGTTTGGAATACATTTTTGGAGGCTGTCCTCATGATGTTTTAGGTTTCCTTTATAGCCTTTATTAAATCACAGAATCACAGAACTGTAGGGGTTGGAAGGGACCTCGAAAGATCGTCGGGTCCAACCCCCCTGCAAAGCAGGTTCCTCAGAGCAGGCTGTCCAGGTAGGTGTCCAGGCAGGCCTTGAATACCTCCAGAGAAGGAGACTCCACAAGCTCTCTAGGAAGCCTGTTCCAGTGCTCTGTCACCCTCACCATGAAAAAGTTCTTTCGCATGTTGGTGCGGAACTTCCTGTGCCCTATCATGCGGCCATTGCCCCTTGTCCTATCCCCACAAACCACTGAGAAGAGGTTAGCTACATCCTTCTGTCTGCCACCCCTCAGATATTTGTACACATTGATGAGATCCCCTCTCAGTCGTCTCCAGGCTGAACAGACCCATGTCTCTCAGCCTTTCCTCATAGGAAAGATGCTCCAGGCCCCGTATCATCTTTGTGGCCCTCTGCTGCACTCCTTCCAGGAGATCAATGGTATTATAGATTATAAAATTTCATATTTAATTCCTTTGTAGAATGCAAGATTAAGTCAGAATCAAACAATATTATATAGTGGGCAAGCATCAATAGGGTTTAAGGTATTTTTATGTCTAACAAGAATATTTATATTTACATGTGGTAATACCAGTAGCAAAGACAGTGTAATGGTGAGGCTTAAATAAAAAAATGGTATATCTCCTCCAAACCAATTTGTTAGATATGTTGTTAGCCTGGTGAGGTTAAGACTATAGCAGTAGCCTATGAGTAACTGCTAATTACCCTGGAAAACTATAGACCAGCACAAAGAAAAAAAAATTCAAACATTTTCATCTGGACACCGAATATATTTCTACCTAGTTTATAGGATCCATTCTTAGTTCATTCCTGGATCACTTTTCTTTTAATGACATCCTCATATACTTTTATTTTATATAACTCTTACTGAATTAAAATAAGCCGTGTTGTTTTGGTACATACTAAGGCTTTAAGTGAACTTCTGCTGGATATTTACATTAAGTTAAGAAGGTTGGTAAATTGCATGTTTAAATATCAAATCTCAAGAGATGTTTGGAAAGGGAATGTTAAAAGGGGAGGAAGTTTGGTGTAGTATTCTCTTGCTGGCATCTCATTACATATACTAAATGGTATTTCTTGCTCATTTTGCTCTGAGAGACCAAATTCTGCTGGTTTGGAAGTATAACAGACAGTGTTTATATATGAAATTATTATTCATATATGCCATTTTCCCAGAGTACCTCTGTTATCCTTCTTGGTGTCTGGCTATAGAACAATCCCGCAATACATGCACATATATCAAGATGGTACAGCAGATTCATTACATGCAGGGGTTCATATATGAGTAGTTTAGTATTCATTTCAGCAAAGCGCTTACATATGTGAATTATTACATCTCAGCTAACTAAAGTAATGGATTCAGGCATACATTAAAGTGCTTTACTGAATTAAAAACTAAACAAGTTATCCAAACAATCCCATCTTTAGAACTCTGTTGTGGGTCTGCTGATCCTTTGAGTGGTTGAATCTTGAGTTATGTTAGTGGTTCTGCATTTTACAGAATACCCATTGAGAGCATATTTTGTTTATCTCACTTTATTTATACCTACTTTTTCCAAACTGGCATAACAGCATTACTTACAGCCTGACTTCTGAAGGATGTGGTTGTCTCCATAGACTTAACTTTTGTGTTCTGTTTCCATGTCCAGACATCTGCTGCAAAACTGATAAAAACCCATTCTTCTCTATGAGGTTCCAAATACAATCATCTCATAATCCTCTCTATTATCCCTACAGCAATTGTCTCTGTGCAAAACTGATAGTTTTGCACATCTGAATAAATATGTTCTGTTTCTGTGGGATAACACTTGTGCATTCACCTCTCAAGACTTAAGCTCAGTCACAGAGGTTGCTCCTTGTGTGATGTTGAAATGTTTTTAAGAGGATTTTAACATTTGAGTTTAGTGCATTTTTAGATGTCCTAGAAAGCAGAAAGTTCTTATTCCACAATTGTATGCCATTAGACATTAATGCCTTGCAAAGGCATGTAGGCTTTTGGATCATTTGGGACTTGTTATTGAAGGCTCTAAAATGTGTTGTATTAGTAAAGTGTGTAGTATCTGAACTGTTGCTGTTCAGCATTTCATTGTGAAAATAGAAGCATCTATAAATGACTGAGTACAAATTTGTCTTTTACTTATGGCATTTCTGGACAAATCAAGACAAAAGCCAATAAGGGTTTGTTTTGGTGGAGAATTGTGTGTCTTGCAAACATGAATCTTACAGTCTGTTTCCACATCTCTAATACTTCAATGGGATCTGGAAGTATTCAGCACCCTCTGGTAAGATTTTGTGTTCACTTCAGCTTTTTAAAAACAAATAGAACAAATTATCATTGTTTGAGGAAAAATACCATCACAAAAAAGCATCCTCAGAAATGACATCTGTCTGCTGTTAGGAAGCCTGAAAGAAAATCTGAGTGTGTGTATGAATGGAGACGACAGACATATCCACTAGACAAGCTCCTGTCATTCTTCTTGGTAAGCACAAAATGTAATGGAATTGTGAAATATGGTAGATATTCCAAGAACTTTGGATCATTTGGTTCTGCTTTCCAGCCTCTGATGAAGCAGTATGTTTTATTTTTGAATTTAACGTAGCATCAACATAGCATAACGTTTGCATACTGATGCAAATGTAGCATCAGTAATGATCTCTCTTTGTGGGTTTTAGTTGATTTAATAATACGAGATATTAGTAAAACCATGGAATATTACTAAACATGGAATATAATGACAAGATAAAATCTTCTTTCAATTAATTCTTTATATTTCAGTCACTTTGGATCAGTCTAAATCTGCATTTCCTAGAAATAAGTTATGCATTTGATACATCAAGTGGAAAGTTGTGTGCAGGTTTCCAATTCAAGAATGTCTGCTTTTGTTCTTCTAGATTTTTTGTTCCCTGAGTATTAGGTGAACTTGTAAGAAGAAATATGTGCAACATATTGTAAACTGTGGAAGACCATCTGAAATTTAATTTGTTATTTTTTTTAGATCCATCTGCCTGGGAGGCCTTCGAAGAGTAAAAAATCGAGCCAAAAAGTATAAGGAAAGAGATAATAGAAATAATAAGAGAGGGAAAGAAGTATGAGAAAGTAAACATAAGGGGAATCAAAAGGGAATTTCTCACTGTTCTAGACAAATTTCCTTCCTGATGGAAAAACGTCTTCCATGGGCTTGCATGGAAGGCTGCAGAGAGTGGTGAATTATTACATGTAAACCTGGTGGAAGGGTGTTGCCAAACTGTGAACTGATGTTGCCACTGAATATAATTTCCAGCAAACATTATAAAACTTAAGGCTGCAGCTGACCTCCCCATTACAATGTGCCTTATATTCCCAGACACATGAAATGCCACTCATCATACAATGCTAGGTTGTATGTTAGTTGCAGCATGTCACTTATTCAAGGTTCCCATCTGACTCTTTTGAGGTGCTTACTGCCCACTCCTCCCCCCCCTCCCCAAAAAAAAAAAAGGATGGAAAAAAAACAAACACAAAAAACATCATGCTTGAAGAGCTTGAAAATGGCTTCATAGCAGTTGCTCTGCGATAGGTGTGGAGTTGTTTTCAAATCTCTTTTTTCCAAATGAATGGAAAAATCCCTAGGTAGTTCATCTACTCTATTATCTTAATCTCCAGGAATGAAATTAACTGAGCATACATTTAATAGTTTTGCTCTTACTGTGAAAAATGAATAGCTAAATTTTCTACAAAAGAAGAGTTTTGTTTAAATACTGCCTACTGAAAGATCTGTGGTAGAGATGGGTGAAAACTAAACATTTGCTTTGTCCAAATTTGCACAAATTTGAGGGTTTAATTTTCATCAAATATTCATGCTATCAAGTTTTATAGGCACAAAAATTCATGGAAGATTAATTTCATCCTGTGTGCAAACATGGCCTTGGTTATATTATCTTATATTATCTTTTGATTGTTTCCTTTTTTGTCACTTGCAATTGAAAAAGAGTCCCTCATCAGTCACTGATTTGTGGGAGCACCATCAG
The DNA here is from genome assembly GCA_011076525.1 of Nettapus auritus. NCBI lineage: Eukaryota > Metazoa > Chordata > Aves > Anseriformes > Anatidae > Nettapus > Nettapus auritus. The sequence goes on along the minus strand of CM021776.1, from coordinate 1,287,143 downwards.
TGTGGTATTGTTGTGGTTGTACTACTAGCAATTTTGAATAGGAACCACAGAATCTGGCTGGGGATTGTGGACAGTTGTAGATTTATGTTGTTTTCTTGAATAGAGCTTGTATCTGACCCAATGGTTTATATTGTAATGAAAAAGCAAAATCAGCCCACCATTCAGAAACGTGTATGGAATTTGGTGGAAAGTTTTCCTCCATGATGCTCTCATGTCTCCTGGTTCTATGCTATAGTGTGGGTACAACTTGCATTTTTTCTGGGCCATGCTGGGAACACAGCTAGCGGCAGCATTGTGCTATTGCATGACAGGTAGTGATTAATGAGGATCTAAAATCTCTCTTCAGAGAGACCACAGGGACCACATCTACCTTTAGAAAGATCAAAATTTAGTACAGTTGAGTGTTTCTGCCTCTGCTGGGTCTATATCCACAGTGGGACATCCACTATCCTGTAGCTAAGTTTACCTCATTTTGCTAGAAAATATATGATATCAGCAGTCCTGTCCCTGGAAGTCTGGGGTATGGACAGTACACACTGCCTGAGGTTTGACCAGTGTAACAATGCTTTCCTCATCCTGTCTGCCACAAGAATGCCTTTAAAAACTTGATCAACTTAAGAGAGCACTAGGAGCTTCCTTCTCTTTGTCCTCTACATGGGGAATAGTTGCAAACACAAAGGGACCTGTTAGCTGCCTTGTTTTTCCTTTTTTATGTAACATTGGTTTATAGCACCTTCTTCTATGTTCTTCAGTGGAATACTACCTAAATGAGAGTTGTCTGCTCTTCTGGGACTATGTATCTGAGTTATCATTCATTTCATGCTGAGTGGTACATACAGTATCTGTATAGAAATTGGGACTGTTCATAATAATAATAATAAAAAAAAAGGTGTCAGATCTCAGTTCATAAAAAACAAAATGGAAACTTAGCAGTATTACTGATATAATTTGTAAAATCATTAGAGTGATTGTAATAACTATGATAGCATTTTTAATATATTTTGATTTGTTTGAGCAACCAAACCCAAATTTGTGCAAAATATTCAAATGCATACACAAACAGCATGAGAAATTTGTGAGTACAGAGATCTTAGCACCCTATCTGATAATACTGCATTTTTGGCTAAAAACGATACTGGCTAAGTGCATTTTGAAATATGGCCACCCATTTTGAAACAAACTGACCTAAATTCTCCTTAAAAGGTTGTGTGTGGAAACTAGAGATGAGCCAAACATCTGAGGATGCCTTTGTGGCATGTCATGTTTGTGCAATTTCAGCCAGGAAAATGCACTTGGCACTACGTTTGTATGCAGAGAGAGTGACATCTAATAGGCCATTACATCAATATAAGTGGTAGGTCTTTTCCTTTGAACTTGTTAAATACAATACACAGTTGCTTTCAAAGGTGAAACTCAAAAGAATGTCTTTGTGCTCGTGTTTGTGCTTTCTTGCATAAGCAATAGGAAATACTAAACAAATTTCAAAATTGTTTGGTTCATAATAAAATCTTCACATACTTTCCCCATATTAGTAGACATGACTAGAATGACGTTAGTCCATTTTTGTTCCCATAGAAGCAAGCATGTAGGGAATGTCTTTCTCCTGTCTTCACAGCCTTTACAGAGGTTGCTCAGAATTGTGGCCTTTCTCCAGAGCAGGGAGATGACGGTCATTAGTCAATGCCAGCCAGTCAGAGCAAAATCCTCAGCTGGCAAATACTGAACCTTTAAGGGAATTACCCAATTCACAGAATCACAGAATGTCTAGGTTGGAAGAGACCTACAAGATCGCCGAGTCCAACCTCTGACCTAACACTAACAAATCATCCCCTAACAAATCATCCCATTCCTTTCTCACAAATGTGAATCCCACCATCAACCTCCTCAATCCAGGGTAGGGAACCCTTGTAAGCACTGTGCTTCTCTGCACCACAGCAACTCATACAGGCTCTTAGGTACCAGTTACTCATTTCCATAAGCATAGTGTGTTAACTGTAAGACTACCTGCTTAGCAGGCATGGACAGGATCTCTACATGACTTAAACCACCAGGAGCTCTCAGGAAAAAGAGAGGAATACAGCAGACAAGTTCCTCACTTTTGTGCTAACTTCTGTGACTTTCAAATAACTATTGGCTGCTTTTGCTGAGTGGGGAAAAAATAAAAATAAAAATAAAAAAAATTAGAATTTGATCTCTGCCTCTAAGGGGCGCTAATGTTGCCATCTCTCGTGCATTTTAAATGATATTTTTTGTTGTTTTATTTCTGAGACTGCTTCCCTGCTAGATGTTGATGGTGGAAAGTAGCAGTATGGTCTTGAGCTATAGATGGAAGGATGAAAATGGCAGTTGAGCTTCATGTCTTGGTGAGGTAAAGATCTTTTACTTCATTCCTACAAGCCTAATATTGTCCCTTTTCCACAGAATCATTGAGGTTAGAAAAGACACATAAGATCATCTAGTCCAACCTTGAGTATGAACCTTTTGTATAAAATTCACACAAGATTAATACAGCAACTGCTCCATCTCAAATTATATAGGTGCACAGTACTCCAAAATATCCTGGGAAGGACAGTAGTTGACTATAAATTGTGGAAGAATTTCATGGCAGTTGTATTCCTTCTCTGCTGCAAGGAGCACTGGAAGGTTTGGTGTCTGAAGCTGAATGCTTGCTAGTATTCCCTTGGGAAAGCCATGACCCTAAAATAGGGTGGAAACTTTGGCAGAAAACTGAGTTGAAAACTATAAGGATGACTATTAAATTTTCATTTCACCTTCTGGAGGAGAGACATGATTGAGGTTATTTATAGTTTTTAAATACAAAGAATTTCTTACTTATAAGGCAAGTTGTTAATTTTCTTGCATTTGCACTGAATGGTTGATGCCAAATTATCTCTCCAAGAAACATTGTATGATTCAGTTTATCAGTGTAAATGATTTTTTTAAAGGCATATTATTTCTCTTTGAAATCAGTGAAAATGAGGAGGAAGTCAAGATTTAGAAGGAAATTCAGTAACTATTTTAGCATCCAATGTATATTCTATTTTTTTATATGAGATCATTTTTATAGGCTACAGCATGAAAAAAGATAGTAAACTGTTTGAAATAACAGATTTGCAGAAAGCAGTCTAGATAACTTTACATCATTTAGTGAGAAATAGATGGGTAAACACCTGGTTTAGTTCACAGCCTTTTAAATATCAGAACATTTAATAGCCATAAGGGAATAGTAAAGTAAAACGCCATATAAGTATGTTAAAAACACTACTGAATAACTTTTTTTTTTTTTTTTGTTTTTCCTACTAATTAATGGATTTAGACTTCCCAAAAGAAAGTAGCTCGAAAAACCATTTGTCTTTTCCTCCTTTCTCCAGAGTGATTATTAATGGGTTGTTGAGTGGCAAAAGAACCTGGCCTTCATTCCCACATTTATGTTTAATCAAGTGCTAACAGCACTACAGTATCTACAAGACCCAGAACTACTCACAGGAGTGCTATCAGTACAAAGTGTGTTTGCCCTCCAAGTGAGAATGGATTGTTAAATTAGAGTCATAGACCATGTTACGATACCATCATAAGCAGATATCTTTGTACTTTTAATTTGCTTACATAGTTTTGTTGATATTTTAAGAGTAAAATGTATGCAGGTTTAGTCTTCTGAGCATGACTGCTCAGATTGTGATATTGTTCCCAACTAGGAAGTTTCTTAAAAAAAGTTATGCATTGAAATAATTTTTCTGAAACAACATTCTGAAATTATATTTAAAAAAAATCATCTATACAGTATGTCTCTACATTTTGGAAGAGGTACATGACAAAATTACTTAATGAGATTGCAATAAGGAAGTTCTGTATAACTTTGTTAAATTGATGTGTAAATTCAGTTAGGTGCTTACATTTATCCTAGAATATATTAACTGATTGTGAACATAATTGTTGCATCCTCTCTGAAAGTGCGGAAGAGACTTGATGATGGTTGCAGATTTTGATTCAATTTTAAAATGTTCTATACAAACTTCTTTTTAATATGAAGAATGAATTGCTGATAGAAACATAGGATCCTAGGGGCTACGCTGTAAAAGTTTTAGCCATGCATGGTAGTGGCTCTTGTGCTGGAGCTATCTGTGAGATCTTGTAGCTTATTGCAACTTCCACAGCGTTTTTGAATGCTGTACTTATTCATCAACAGAAAGCCAGGCCATTTCTAGTCATATCCAGCAAATTTTGCATAAGGTCATTCAGTGACAGCACCAGAGGAAGTATCTCTAGCCTTATCTCTAGCCTCTGAACCAGCTGGAATGCTAGCAAGCTGAAGCTGAATAGTGCTACCGCAACTGTACAGCCGTTCTGACATCTTCATGGCCACACTAGGAGTCCTTTGTCCATGTAATATTAAATTATTCCTGTACTGCTGTAAAGTGCTCTTTACCTATTCTTAATGTGGATGAATTAGCTGGTGTATTCTGTTGAAGTAATGCATATACTTAATCACAGACACAAATTGTTTCAGTTTTTCTTCAATACTTGTTTGTCGTCATAACTGGTTGTAATGTTTTAGGAGTACTGTAATGCATTAACTACGAAAGTAGAAGAGATCTGTGATGTGGGAAAAAAAAAAAAAAAAAAAGAAAATCTGCGCAGGCTAACAAAATGTAGAGCTTAAAATAATCTAGAATATTCTGAAATTGGACAGTAAATGTCTCTGTAAAAGGTAACTTGAGACTTAATTTTTCTTATCTTACAGTTTATTACTCTAAATCATTATCCCAGTATTAATTAATCAGAATTTGAAAGGTAATAATATTGTAATGTATTTAGCAACTCCATTGCAATTCAGTGCACAGATTTCAGAAAAAAACAAGGAAATGATTTTATGTAATCATGTCATTGGCTAATCTGTTACATTTTCCCTTGCAACAGCTGCAATGCATGCTGCTGGTATGATTTTTCTCTTACGGTACTGGCACAAACCGTTAATAAATTAGGCCCATAGCCTCTTGATGGCAGTGTATTTCCTTCTCAAGTTCATAGGCCTTACAGAGCATTTATGTCTCATTACAGCCAGAACAGCAGTTTATGCCCTAATAAATCAGAGGAGCTTTGCAAAGATGATCTTGACAGTAATGAATCTTTCTGTTGGCATTTCCACTTCGCAGACGCAAATAATGAAGCAAAACTGCCCCATCTGGCCACTCAGTAAGAGTCAAATCACAGTGGGAAGCTGTTTTCTCAAGCATGACAAAGGTCATTGTGTGCAGCAGGAGTGAGTGATAGCAGGTTGTGTTGTGAGTGACAGTGTAGAATGAAGCCATTTATGAGCTTTTATCATTATAATTACATTTATTAGCTGTGCCGCTGAGGTTCTCCCCTCCCCTTCTACCAAGTCTGTGTGCTCTTGCATCAAAAGCTACCTTAACTGATTTCTGCAGATTATTTGGAGAGCCGTTGGTTAGTTATTGCACAGAAATTTATTTAATCAGCTCAATCAACCATTAAAATGGTATTATTAAGATCTCTCAGTGTAATTAAAAAAAATCTGCAAAAAAAATCTGTACTGACTTCTGTACTGCCTTGAAGGTGCAAACACTGACAAAAGATGCTGTATATTAGCTATAAGCAAATAGATAAAACAGATTCACTCTATTTTGGGAACATATGGCAGAAATACAGAATGTGTCATCTCTGACTGGCCAGTGGGTCCATCAAGCCTGCTGCTTTGCCTTTGGCATTATGTGAGCAAGTGACCTTTCCACCTGTTCTAAAATCCTCCGTTCTTAGGTCTGACTTTGTTGGTATACTATTCACTCACTAATAAAATTCCTGTAGCACAGAACTTTGATACACACCAATTATCCTCTTTCTCAGGGCCCTTTGCAAAGGTTTGTCCATGTTTTGGACTTTCTCAGCTCTATATTTAACAAACTGTCACAGCGTCTCTATTTCAAAGCATATTTGTTGTGTTCTTACCTGCTTGATATCGTTGTTTCTGATTTTGTTCTTTTGTAAGATGAAGTATTTTCTCCTGGTTTAGTTTACAGAGTTTCTGTACTGCATCAAAGAATACAACTGAAATTAAGTTTTCCTCTGCTGGGGAGGAGTTCAGGATGGCCGGTATTTATTTTGTTAATTATTTTTCATCTATTTCACGCCCTCTTAAGTAGTATTCCAGTTTTGCAAGAAATGACACGGTTGGAAGGTAGTTACACCACAGAAAACTTGAGAGCCGACGTTCCTAGCAGCGCCACCACGTGGCATCTTTCATGGCAAGTAGCTCGAGGTTTTCTTACATGCAGCATTTGAAATGTTTCTAAGTGCCTGTATTCTCTATTCTGTCTTGATTTTTTTTTTTTCTCTAATTCTGAAGTAGTCATAACTCAGTAGGAAATGGGAAAGGTATCAGATAAAGCAATTTAGTTAACATTAATTTATGAAATGTGAAAAACTTTATAGTATTTCTCCTTTCACCTACACTGTATGTTTCTATCTTATATTCACATAAAGTTTTTCATCCAGGAAAGCTCATATTTACTTTATAAAGTATATGTTTAGGGAACACTTGTTCGTGTCAGGAATGCAGGTATTCATTCTGTGCCAGCAACACTACACAACTGTTTTTTTTTAGGAGGAAAGTGTAAAAATAATTTTTCCCAATTGAAATTTTACAAGGGTAATTTCACAAAGAGAATGCAGTTGTCTCAGTACATATGTCTACAATATGGACACAGCAATGTCCTTGTCAAAAGTACCAAATGATCTGTAATACAGTGAGTTTCTACTTACTTGTAGTTTGTTTTCTTAACCTTTGAGATTTTAATTAATTATATTATTATTATTAACAACATGAAAGCTCCAGGCTAGTGCTATAAAAACTGTACTAATAAGGTATTTTTCACCCTTATAAGAGTTATTATTTTTGTGTGTGTGTGATGTTCCCTTTTTTTTCCCCAACTTCCAAGAATGGAAAAGTATATAATGAAAAAAAGATTTGGTCCTAAAATAGGAATGAAGGTCTAGAAGGAACAGTTTAGGTCAAATGTTGCTCAATTTAATAAATTCTTCTGGGTTTATTTGACTGGGTTCCTTTCCAGAGCCACTAAAGGAAGGCAGAAGGACAAACAGTGATTTGGCGAACAGAGGCAATGGTAGTAACAGGGAAGGGGAAGGAGCCTGAAGCAGCAATTTTGAGTAAGATGAAGGGTTAAGGTGAAGCTTTGGGAATGGTGGGAGGCAGCATTCAGCAGCAGTCTGGCTGGAGAGAACATGTTGACAAGCACAGGTACTTTAAAACCCTTGCTACACAGAAGCAATCTACGTAATCCTGGGACAAATACATAGTTTTGCTGTGAAATACCAGAACACTTTGAAATGCTTCTCTGTCATAGGATGAAGGCAAGAGAGATAGGAGACAGCTTTATTCTAGAGTCTTAGCTATAGCACAGGACTGTTCTGTGAAAATGTCTGCATGATCTTAGGAATCACTGTGCTATGTGCTGCAGTGGAAGGCAGCAATTCCCTGCTGGTCCTGTCAAATCTGATGTGACGAAAACCTGATGTTTGGCTAAGCGTAGAACCCACTACCTAAGCCTTGTAGTGCTTTTGTTGTTGCTGTTTGTTTGTTTGTTTGTTTCTGTCAGGAGTACCACTGTCCTGCATTCCAGTCTTCCACTGATAGCTATGGGCTGCTACTGAAGCTTGAGAGACACATGATAGGAGTCTTTTACTTTCTCACTAAGTGGCCAGCAGGAGCCATGGATGTGACAGTAAGACTGTCACACACACACACACATAATTGCATAATTGCAGTACATAATTGCAGTTCAGAGAGGAAATATTTTTCATTACAGGAAATATATTTCATTAAAAATTGAAACTTAAAAGAAAAAATATTTTTATTGAGTTGAGATAGTAAAGATAAATGTGAAATGTGAAAAGTAAAATGTTAATGAACCTGATAAATACAGTGGAAATGTTACATACAGCAAGTGCTGTAATACTTGTGTTACATGCAAAAATCATGATCTAAATGGTGAAATAAGACACAACAAAAACAAAAAACTGTTCCAAGAAAATAAGTGGTAGCATCGTATGATAAACTAAGGTGCTGCACCAGTATTATTAGTTAGAGGTCCTGCTCCTTTCCACCTTTGCTTGCAAGCCTATCTTCTTTGCCTTCATCATCTTTGCATTCTGCTCTGTTCTTATATTGAACTTTCCAATGCTTAAAATTCTTCTCTTGCTTGCTTTGTGCTGGAATCCTGTTTCTGTCTTACCTAACTTACTTAACTGGTTCCTAACCTCTAACATAATTTCCCTATTTGGGAAGTCCCTTCTGATCCAGTTCACGACCAAAGTTCCCTCTTCTTTCCACTTTGCCTGAAACAAAACAAACAAACTAACAAAACAACTAATGTTTCCAGGACATCCAACAAGCAGCAGCATATAAATTCTCCCAGTTGATCCAAGAAGTGAAAAACTTCAGGCAACCTTCTTGGCTCTTTAAGAACAACAATCAAATGTGCTAATCCTAGGCTATTTGTATGCTCTGGGGGCTTTATCCTTTTTTTCTTGTCATGCATGAACACTGACATGTTGAAAGATTATACTTACAACTGCTGTCTTTGACAGGTATTTATCTGTGGGTTTTATTTTGTCTGTTTGATGACGGGTGTCACTACAAACTTTCACTAGCTTTGTGCCAGCATCTGTGAAATGCAGGGAAGAATACTTGTGTAGCTTTTGTATCATGGCAACATCTTTGCTGATATGCAAACTACCTTTCACACTGCAACATCATCTGATTTTTCTTACGTTCATGTGTTTTTGAGTTGAGGGATACAGTGGTGGCCTTTGCGAAATGTAAGGAATAGGTGAAGCTTATTTCATCAGCTGTGCAATAAGCTGGTTAGGACATTTCTATATAAATTCAGTTCTTTTTCCTTGTTCTTTCAGTTATGAGGTTGAAGGAAAGGATCAAAAAGAGTGAGTAAAATCACTATTGTGCCAGTTCCTTTGGCTTATAACTGTACCAGGTTTCACTAATGTATTGCCATTTGCTGGCCCCAATCCTAAGTGAGCATTTAGTTTCTCTTACTCTGAAAGTGGGTATACTAGTGCCTTAGCTAAAGAACATATTGTCAATTATAGCTCTTAAATATTAGTTTCCCAAAAAATGTTTCAAATCAAAGCAATTCTCCTTTTTATCATGTTCATTGTCACATATTGCAACTCATAGCAAAGGCTAACGCAGCTGAAATTTCTCTTAGAAGTTACTAGTCTTGGGTCAGAGGTAAACATATTTTACTTTTCCGGGTGTGATGTGGAGGGAATAAATCTGAACCCTGCAGGTTGTCTTGCAGTTCTAAGTCTGCACTTTCAATGCTCAGAAGTTTTGCCAACATGCCTATGTCTCTCATGGATGTAGTAAAGATCTCTTTAACTACCACTTCATTAGCAGCTTAAACCAATCTATGACCATGGTGCCACTATAATACATGGTAACACCTACAGTCACAACCCTTGTCATTGTAAAGTGTTCTTGTTCAGTAAGAAAAACTGTTGTATGCTTGGTTTAAAATGTTGTACCAGTACTGGTAGTATTATTCCTGGTAAAAAGCTGTGCTGCTTGTTGGGAAGTTTTTGTGGATGTATAGGCAATATGTAATTGCCCTTTCTAATGCCAAGGCCAAATGTATGTATTTGAATCAGTATTAAGAAAAATAATAATTGTTTTTGGGCAACCTTTCTGAGAATATTTGCTTTAAAATAGTACTTAAAGTGGAAGGATCTTAACTTAGAAAAAGAATGGTATAAAAAAGGGTGGAGCAGAATATTTTAGGTTGTGTAATAACGAAACAAAATGATTTCATCATACATAACTTGATTCATTACCACACATTTTTTGTCTTTGTTTCTCTGTTGGTTATTTATATTATTTTTAGTTTCTTTAATGAAGTACATATGTAAGAAACTATACTATGCTTGACAACATTGAACCAAGGGAATTAAAGCCATGCTATTGTATGGTGCTATTAATTGGGTGGATATTGTTCCAGTGGAAATGATATTGATTCTAAACTTGATCTTGCTCTCACTTTTCAAAAGTCACGTTCCTTAGCAGTCACATTTGGGACCCAGATTTACCCATTTCATAAATTTGGATTAATTAGTACAGTTGCATTTTTAGGAAGGGATATTTTAAAAATATGGTATAAAATTTTGGAGAAAAAAAAGGCAGCTGAAGAGCATCTTTGGTATGAATAATGCATAATAATTTCAGAGTCCTTCTGAAATATAATGGACGCCCTTTGGCTTGAGTGTACTATTAAACATGGCAGTTTATGGTTTTGAAATGAATAATTGTCTGCTGATAAGGTTAACAATCTTCATGTTGACTTAAGAAAATTTCATGTGCAGCTATTGCATTAAGATGTTCAGTGTTGTAAAACCTGAAAGTAAAAACAGCATACTGCAGGTGTTTTGATAACTGAGAAATAGATTATCAGCTACCTTTAAGGACTTGTTTGGGAATTTTCTAATTAAGTAATTTAAAAATTGTAAAGTAAACATTAGTCAAAACTGAAACTATTTGCAGGAATGTATGAAAGTGACAAGTGAAAGCAATGCTCACTTAATTTAGAGCATCTACTATTCTTGTGTGATTTTTGTCCTAGTTCTAAACAGAATTTCTCTCATTTAAATCAGGTACAGTATGGACCAGGAATAGTATGTGTAGATGTTAAATGGTAAAAATTCTTTCTACTCATTTGTTGTATCATATTTGTGTGTCTGTAACTGCTAAAAGGTGTCTTTACTTTCCATGGTAAAAGGCTTTACTGTTGATTAGTTTTGACTAAATGTCTGTCCAGAGGCTACAACCTTTGTTAATAATTAGAACTTGGTCTTTTAGCAGTCAGCCAAAGCACTGTATTTTGCAGATAGCGGTATCACTAAAAGCAAAGAATATAGAAAGGTTTTCCCCAGGGGTTTCTAAAGTGACAGAAAGTGCTGAGTGAAAGGCTTAATGTTAAATGGGAGGTCATAACCATAACTCTCCATGTTAGCTCCTATACTATAAAATGAACTGCTATTGGATGGCATTATGCTTTAGAGCATTAAAGCTTTATTTGTCTCCAACTTGTGTTCCATACATAAATGACTTAACCACAGACTGTATACCTACACTAGATATACCTATACTAGATATATTCTGATTAACTTCTGTTTACCCACACCCTGTAGAAATTTAACTTATTAAATTCCTTAAAAGTACTGCAGTGTTTGTACTTAATTTATATGTGATATATTACACACATGTATTTTTTAATACATACATATACATATATATGTATATAAATGAATGAAAGCACAATCCTCTTATATTGAACGAGACCTTCCCTGGTAGAGTTCCACAGCTCTGACTGTTTTTACCCTTGGAATGATCTTTGTCTAAGGATAAACTTCCAGGTAACTTTCTATACTTGCTTTTCATTCCTATTTCACTCTGTAGACAGCACATATTGTTGATTGTGAAGTTAGCGTATTTGAGTTCTGGGGCCAGTCCCCTCTTTCTGGACTGAGATGCGGATCCTGCTGTTGCACAATGTGAACTCAGCTTGGGTTGAAGGCTGTCGACTTCATAGGGATATTTACAAAATTCCCCTTGACAGGTGAACAAGCTTTTCTACAGCTGACTAGGAGTCATCTTTATTCCTTAGAACAGAGATACATGAGATATATCCCTTGGCATACCCAGGTGAGTTCAAAAACCATTGTCAGTGTACAAGGATGATGGTATGATGTTCTCAGATGTTAGGCTAATTGAGGCAATCTATAATAACATACCTCAAAACATATGATGAGTATTAGTAGGAAATGCTCTTCTAAATTTACATACTAACTGGTGTGTTTACTGGTTTTACAAGCCAAATTCTGCTCCTCAGTTCAAAGATAAAATTTCCATTTAAATTAGTAGGATTTATACAATGTGACCTTCTGAAAGAGGTTTATACCATAATAATCTGTGTCATGAAATGTTAGTCCTAATATTTTAGTTGTTTAAAATACGCACTGGTTTAAGTGCATCATTATTAGAGATATTTATTCCAAGTTAGAAATTGGATGTCTAACAAAGCTCTCAATGTAATAATGTTTGGAAAAGTATGCAAAGATTTTGACAACAGCAGCGTATTTTTGTATGCCGTGTTTAAAGTACTCGCTGGCAGACAAACCATTCCACTCATCTTCAGGAGATCAAGATGTCAGTATTAGCAACATTTACTCTTTCAAAAAATGCAATTTAAAAATGCATTGTTATAACCTAAGTTCTAAATGCAGTTTGAGGGTATAAGGTTAATCATGCTAGATCATGGAGAAATTTCTGTGTTCTTCAGAGTCGCATGCTAGCAAGAGTTCTTCTTAATATGTCTTTGTGATGTCCTTTGCATCATTATATACTTAAGAACTCTCAAAACCAAAACAAAACCCTAGTAGCTTCACTTAATTATACTTTGCAGCTGGCAGGAAAAATTGTAGTGGGTAAAGCAGTAATTGTAGTAAAGCTACGACCAAAGGGTAAATTTATATTGCCGATATTGAAGACTAATTATTTCTTCTCTGCCATGTTTACCTCTCAAGATAACTACAAAGTTTACTGTGCTTAAAGTTTGGTAAATTGTATGTGCTTGCAAAAAAGCTAAAGTTGTTTGCCTCTAGTTCTAGGATATAATAAACACCATTTTTCTTTCACTACTTTTTAATATATGCTTTCTGATGAAAGCATACAGAATCCCTAAGTGTGTTTGGACATATTTAGAAGCCTTTTAATGTATCAATATTCTATTAAATTTCTAAATTGAATTTGTGGCTTTGGAAATATTGTCCAAATCATCAGGTATTAGTGAAAGGGGCACACATGATATGTTTCTATTATACATTTATCTGACCTGTGATTTAGAGTGTTTTAGAGTTTTTTTTTCCTTTTTTTTTTTTTTTTTTTTTTTTTTACTGCATGATTTATATATATATATATATAATTATTTTTCACATTGGAGAGATGTTTTATGGCTTTCAAAAATCATTTTATACCAAGACAAACCTTAGAAAAATGCTGAAAGCATCTCTAAATATGTTGAAGCTGAAATAAACTCTTCGGTAATATATTTTATCAACTGAGATACTACTGGCAGGGAGTCTTTTGCTTCTCCTATGACTGTGTGGAGACACAATAAGGTCCAAAATGGGGCAAAAAGAGAGCAGCTCTTTTGCAGTGATTGTGCTCCTACTGTAAGGACAATTTCTTATCCCTCATTTCAAATGTTGACTACGTAATAATGGGGATGGGGGGAGAATTCAGCTGAATTGCATTACAACTTGATTTAGTTTTTCAAAAAAGGGGCTATGATCAGCAACTGAAATAATGTCATGATGCTAGTGGATGTGGGCAGCAGGTGGAAGCTGACTTCCAGCTCAGGGAAGCCACACTACAAGATCTGGTTCAAAGTGTTTTAGTAATGAAAATGACTTTTATGTGATGAAGTATCACAACAGTAAGGTGCACAGAAGTCACTTTTACCTATGTTCAAGATTAGTTTATATCATCAGGTTCTCCTGCTATTTTTAGGTGCTACACTTGCTAGTCATAGTAAATTTAATATTCTGCATGTCCTTGTATTTTAGGTTTTGATCCTACAGCAGTACTTTACCAAAATTCTGAAAGCATCTATTACTTCAAGCATGAGGTAACAGATGAAGGGTCTCCTGGATAAATTACTTGGTCAGTAGAGCAATCCTACAAAAACAACTGGAATCAAAAGGATGATGATGCATGTTTATGTGCTGTAGTATTCAGCTAGAGAAGCTTCCTTGGTGACTGTCATTATACAAAGATAAGATGGAAATATATTCCTGAAACAGTGTTCCCTAGAACCAATAATCATAATCTTTAGCTCAAAGCATATATTCTAATACCATTAATAGAAGAAGTTAATACACTAGGGCAGTATACACTGCTTCCATGACGGAGGGTTTACTGCTGTGTCAAAAAGGAACAGCTTTTTAAAATTTTAGACTATTAATACAATAGTTTGCATGCACATTAGGATGTTACTGTTCATTTTGAATTGATTTTCTAATGGTAACCCTACTGAAGCTTTTCTATTTTTATTTAAGTTGGAGGAGATGAATATGTCTACATTCACCAATATTTAATCAAAGCATTGATTTAACTTAGTTTTTGAAAGTACAATTTCTCTTCTATTATTCTCTTTACCAAGTTGTGTTCTTTTGTTCGTTTGCTTGCATGTTTTTTCAGAGCCAACATTTTTTCATTTTTTTTCCCAAGATTTTTTTTTTTTGGTTTATAGACTTTTGTGTTCATCGTGGGTGATGCATGCTAAAGTGATAAACTAAACTGAGCAATAAATAAACCAGTATATACATTAGAAAATCATGCTAGTGTTTAAACTTCATCAGCCTTCCTTTTCTGTGACCTTCAAATGGGCAATGTTTCCCTTGGGACAGAAACACAAATACTCATGGATGGAGCCCAGATTCCATTCCAGAATACAAAATTTTTGTCTTAACAGATGGACAAGTATGGTCATTTCTCCCCCAACTTCAGGATACATTCACATTAAATGAATGTAGGGACTTGTATTCCCTTTTTCCTGTTAGCTCAAGTGAGCACGTGTAAAGTCACTGTATTTTGTAGAGAGCAAGTCTCTCAAAGCATTCTGACAGTTCTTTTCAAATGATATGCTCACATTATACAAGTTAGAGGAAAGTTTTGTGCACAGAACATCTTGCACTTCAGTCAGTTTTCATTATAAATCAGTGATTTGGCTCCTATTTCTTTTGGATTAAATGCTTTGTGAGAAACAGACATTTAATTTAACACTGGGACTAGCTGCAGTCATAAAACAGAATAGAGTAGGAACCAGTGCCAGGGGTTTCGAATTTAGTACTCTGGCTGTCAAATAATACACATGAATACATCATAGCCACATAAGCACGTTATCTTTTATCTTCCATCTGCAAGGCTTATGAAGAATTGCCTAAATAGGGAAGTCCTCAAACTTCTTCCATTTTCCTCAATTTTTGAAACTGAGGATACTGATAGAAGTGGTAACAGTCATAGATGTCAGCATGTTAAACTGCCACTGTGCAGTGTGCGAGTGGGCTGTTGAGCACATTTCTGCAAGAGCACTCATACCTGCATTATGCGGTACAAGTCTGGCAGTCTAGGAAATTAGCAGGACAGGTTGCTAGTTCTCAATGTGTTGTCTTATCTTACAGTCTGAACTGTTTTCTATTGTGTTTGGCAAGTGCTTTGTTTTTTAATATAGAGCACAGATTTAGCAATAACACGTGTTCCCAATATGCAAGAGTCTTTAAGGCAAGTGAATAACAGAATTGTGCATTCTTTGTTGTAGTCACAAAGATTCAGTCCAAGCTGTAGTGTGATACCACTGTCATACAATGGAGATGTCACCTTACTGCCTAACTCGCGGCCAGTCTTTTAACATGCTTTGGACATTCTAGTGTCCTTTTAAGTATCGGAAGTCAGTAGTACACCAACCAGGGCCATGAGACGGTGTTGATCTACCCATATTCCTTTTTCCTAATTAAACTTGCTTCCCTCTGGTGCATCCCAAGTGTGATAGTGACAGAACTGTTCCTTTGTGTCCTGTCAGAAGCGTGGGCAAAGCTGCCTGTGCATGGTACTTCCCTGCACTGCTATTCAGAGCAGCTATGCCTGTACAGTCGTCAGCAATTGCAAATGCTTACTGTATTCACAGTTCTGTACAGTGACTAATTAGTCATCTAATGTGCATTTAGTGGCATTTTCAAAAATTCCTAGAAGCTTTTCAAGCAGACATTGTTTTCAGCAGTCACAGAGTAACTTGATGCCTTTATTCTGTGGTACTTAATTCAGAATGATAAATCGTATTCTTGTTTCTTTCTCTTAGAACTTAAATGCAGGGGAGAAAAACAAATCAAAACATACAAACACAGCACTTTATTTTCATTCCATAGGTTTAAGACACTGACGTATTTTTAACTATACAAATATTTTGAGTTTCTACAATACACTTCAGAATCTTTTGAGAGCATAATGCATTAATTGACAGCAGTGTATTTCTATTCCTTTTGTAAAAGTATCATACTATAGAGAAAATCCTGCACCTCATCACATGCTGCCTTAAAAATATGCATGTGCTTAAATATTCAAAGTTTCTTTGAGTTGTGGTCTGGCACACGGTTTATCTCATCTACTGTGTAGGAAGCTAGGTATTAAAATAAATAGTCAATATATGCATGCCATTGAACATGCTAGAAACTGTCAGGGTGTGGCTATACAAGAGTTGAAAAAGAAGTGTTGATATGGGAAGACAGCAGAATCAAAAAAAAAAAAAATGGATTGAACACAGTCACAGTCATCACTTTGCTGAAGAAATCGAGGAAGGAATTCAAGCTGACACATCTGTGCAATATTAACAAGAGAAGGAAGAAACCTAAAGGAAGATGCATTAAGAAAGGAGCTTTTATTTTTAGTGAGATGTGTATGTGTTTCTCTGAAAATTAGCTCACTGTATCCTCCTGGCGTGGGCTCTGTGGACAGCCACTGTGCTGAGTCTGTCGGTGCAAAAGTGATGGTTGAAGATAACTTCTGTCACATTTTTTAGTGAGAGAATACAAGCAGAAAAAATAAAATTTAAGGAAGCCATATAAAGTTTGCAGAGTTTGGTGAGAAGGATGTGACAGATTACAGTTCCTTTTTATTCACTTCTCAGCAAC
Organism: Nettapus auritus; assembly: GCA_011076525.1. NCBI lineage: Eukaryota > Metazoa > Chordata > Aves > Anseriformes > Anatidae > Nettapus > Nettapus auritus. The sequence continues at coordinate 1,270,352 of CM021776.1, read as the reverse complement.
CCTCACTATTCTGCAACAGTATTATCAGTGCCAGCAGCTTAAAATAGCTCCCTTCTGTCTGTTCTCCATTTTACTATGGCCAGACTTCATTTAATCCTGACAGAAAAGCAGGCCAGTATCGGTTAGCCTGTAAAGAGAATGTCTTTAGCTGGCTATTTCTGTTAATATTCTTAGGAATTTGTTAAAAATTGCTAGATAGGTGTTTATACTTGTTAATTAGTTACTATTTTTAAAGAACAATGAGCAGGTACTCTTAGGTATTGATAACGCATAAAGGATTTATTCTACGAGCAGCATGACTTTAAGGTTCTTCTAGGAAAATCTACTTGCATATTTACCTTTGTCTCACCTTGGAAGGGATTTGCTTGCAGCTCTCTTCCCTTGTTTTGGCAATAGCACAGAAAACTGATCTTAGTTGATGTGGCAAAGATACAGGCACTACAATCCTATGCTGCAACCATCAATGGCAAAGGTTTTAGTTCTCTCTCTGAACATATAACCAGACTACATTATTCCTTTATGGCATACTGATCTGAAACTAGGAACTAATTTTAACTGCAGCAATAGTTAATTCTACCTTTGCACAGTCATACCTAAGCATTTTTCTTCGCATGTCATCAGCATCTCAAGAACTGCCTATGTACCTTGTCTTATGCTACTAATTTACATTGAGATTTTAAAAGTCAAAGATTAGCTGACTTTTTTTTTTTGTGTGTGTGTGTGTGTGTTTGTTTTTTGAGCCCACATAAAATTTTATAAAAATTTTAACTCCATTAGCAAAATGTTTTGTAGAGGATTGTATGGGAGATCTATCATTAACAGCTTTTGCTTCTGAGCATTTAATGAGCATTTAAGTAGAATTTAGGTTTGCAACCAGTCAAAAGAAATATATCCTTTTCAGTAACCTGGTTTTAAGTGTCACCTTGGAGATGTTTCTTTATTGGCTTAGGCTGGAATCAAATTTGTTTAAATTCATAAAGAAAGTGGTCACAGCTGTGGGGACAGGCCTTCTCATCATGTCTGGATGCAGAATACCATTCTTCTGGTACAGTTGGAACATTGTTCACTGTCAAAGAATTTTCAGTTCATATTTGCTCTTCATTAGTTCATAATGTTGCAACTATATTCAGGGTCAACATATGTTTTATTTAGCTTACCATCATTCTTTGCCATGTTTCTGATTTTGTTCATATTTGATATATACACATTCATTAAGAGAGAAACACATTGTAAGAGGCATATCAATGGTAAAAGTCAAATGCTTCAAGTTTTAATACGGATGTTGAAATCGAAACTAAAATGAAGTTATTTGGTTTTGAATGTCACCCTGTTTCTCATAGGGAATTCTCTTTTACAAAGAGCATTGGGATGGAACAATTAAAATTATGTTGTGAGTACAACTGAAGTTTTGTACATTACACCTTTTTATTAGAAACATTTTTATTTCACTTTAGGGTTTTATGAGAAATTTCACAAAATACATCTCCTAAATATTGTGATTGCTTTTGAAATTTTCACAATTGACCAGATGATGGTGGTAATAATGAATAACAGTTCGCTTTTTACAGAATGCTTTGTATCTACAGTCCTCAAAGATTTATTATTCCTGGCTAAATTTTTTTCAAACTTTACTCTTTGATGTGAACAGAGAATTCTGAATTCTGTAGTCAGATGCCAAGAGTAAACTAATTTCTCATTGACTTTGTGTCTCAGCTTTACTTTTGAAAAATATATTCTCTTTAACCTGCTGGAAAATATGATTTTTGAAGGTTTTCTAAATTACTTGATTTTGGTTATTTATTTCCTCTCTATGTATTGCTGTTTCTAGACTATACTTAGCACCTTGTGCTAACGAGCTGATTACAGATTAGACTGCCTTCAAGTTCTCTCAGTGTATTCGAGAAAATATTCAGGAAGAAAATGCTGAAAGATGGCAATTAATGTCCATATGTGCAATACTGCTTAACAATTGTTTCAGTTTCTACCTGTCCAGAGTTTTCCTTCTAGCACCAGCACATACACCCACACTTTTTATTGTGATGTTTAATCATGTTCATTTTAGCATTTCAAGTTTTTTTTTTTTTTTTTTTTTTTTTTTTTTCAGCCTTGAGAAGTAGAAAAGAATAAATGAGATGAATCAAACATTGCCCTGCTTATACGTTATTAAGGCTCCTCGCTGGAGAATTGCCAAAATTTTTTCAAACTCCAGTGAAGAGTTGTAAGGTTTGGTCTTTATCTTTTCAGATTGGCATTCCTTTCCATCCCCCGCCCTCTCTTTTGGTGAATCACATATGGAAATAGAATGGTTTGAAACTACCAGATCTTTCAGATAAAGTAGTTCCGATTTTTAGTCTTGAATTATTTGTATGTTTGTTTTCAGCTATAGAAAAACTTTCATAGGAATACAGATCTTAACATTTATGGTATTTGTGGAAAGGCAAATATGTCTCCAAAGGGCCGGGACAAGATCTCTGAAATAGGTATAAAATTACTGTTATGGAAGTTTATAGACAAAATGTCACTGTAGGAAATGAAGAGATATTTGAGATATTTGCAGTGTACTTCTGAACTTGAAAAATTGTAATACTGAAATACATTTCTTAAATATCTACAGTTTCTAGCAGCAATTGTATGTAATATTTATACCTGCTTGGGACAATTTTATTTGATCCTTTGCTACCTGTTCATACCATTGTGCTGGTATATTTGCTTTCAGACTGTCAGTCCTTGGAATATCAGCAAATTTTATTCTTCTAGAAAGTATTTTCCTTACATAAATATTCCAAAGACTTAACATAACTTGGCTATGTGTGCTTGTGTAGCATGTGGGCTTGGAGTTTGTTGTTATGCTTCTGCTCAGCTGTCTCTGTAGGTACTTTGAAATATGCATGTAGTAACTGGTATACTAAAGAGCAGAAGGAGAGCACTTTATTTTTCTGCTTCATTAGATATTAATTGCAGTTTAATGCAACTTTTCTATTCACGTACTTATTTTTCTTATTAAGCAATTGTGTTTAGAATCAAGGCTCAATGTTAAATACTTCTTAATCTGTATCAACCTACACTGGGCTTGTAGTGATTAAAGATTACCTAACCTCAATATATAGTAAGTAGCTCTGCGTATTACAGATGGAAAATGCTTTAATAATGCTAAAAAATTTAAAAGTATTTCTGTGTATTTAAAAGTGTTTCTGTGGTGGCTACAGCAAAACTATGGAGCAAAGGTGTATAGTGAGGTATGTTCCCTTGTTATAATCATGGTTATGGAGGATTTCTGCTTAGTTAACGTCTGTCCTGCCTAAGTAAGCAATCCTATTCCCTGTGTACCTATCTAACACTGAAAGAATGTGGCTATGCCTGCTGCAGCAACAGGGAAACACTTTATCTTTGTCAGTTGATTCCCTGTTGTGGCACAGAGGCCCATGAAAATCCTTGCATCATGCTGTGATATCTATGAGGTTTAGGAGAGAATTTGTGGTACCGTGTGATGGATGCAAGCAGCGGCAATGCTGCACACAGGCAGTGAAGGGTAAGTTGGAAGCCACCTCTCCACGGCAGAGCCATGTAGGCCTGTGTTGCAGCTGGTGTTGAAGGGTTCCGTTTAGTGGGGGGTGCCTTGGCATTGGCTCAAGTAGCTGGGCTGCATTCCTCCTTCTGCCAGTTTCCCATGCAGAGCTAATGCTGGACTGTCCTAGATTAGAAAGCTTGTATTTCTGTCAATGTGTAACTCCCTCTACTCTGCTGTAGCATGAAAACACTGAGGGAAAGCTTTTCTTCCCTTCAATGATTCTTGGGTTGACTTTTTACTTTAGAAGAAAGTAGCTAAGTAGATGACAAGGAACAGGTGCTTTTCTGTTTGCTTCAGTTAGAAAACAGTTATAGCTCTAAGTCTGAGCCCAAAGGCCTTATGAGTGTATTCCTGTCAGTTTTTGGTATTTTGAATTTTTGGAAAAGCTTGATTAAGCTTTATTTCATTTTTAGGTTTTTGAGGGTTCATTTATTTATATTATCAAAAATGGTAGATCCCAGAGTGAGGCATATGTCTCACTACTCTTACAGTGCAGCACACAGTGTTGTAGTATTTTAAATTTTGGCCTGAAGTTTTCTCTGCAGCCAGGGGACAGATTTCAGTTCTACCTAATTCACAGTCCATGCCTATGCATTGCCTCAGTCCAATTTGAGTTGTCAGTGAACAGTGCAGACTCTAGCAGGCGAGACTTTAGAGGAGACTGTTACACATTTGATGATCAGCAAAGGAATACCTTTTAATGCTCTCTAGTCACCACAATGCATTTCCTGAGAAGCCTTGAGCACACCGTCAATATATTGATCGGATACTTTCTGCTAGCTACTGTAAGTGCTATGATATTACTCCATATAATTTCCAGTTTCTATTTTTCTGTCATCTTTTAGAAAACTGTGTATAGTCCAGATTGGGATTTTATTGTCTGCTGCCCCATTGCGCTGTTTGTTTATTTATTTATTTATTTATTTATTTATTTATTTATTTAGAGAAAACTTATGAAAATGTTTATAATCTAGAAAATGTATATATGGTACATGGCAATGATGCTATCACAATAAATGACAAAATTGATAGGGGTCATAGCTCCCTTGGTGAATGGGGATAATGCGGACTGTTGCATAGAGTACAGGAAAAGCAATTTGCCCAAGTGAATGTAATAAATTCAAATATTTTTACTGGAACTCTAATGCAGAGCTCTAACTTTACATTTCATGTTTGGCATGTTGAAGGAGTAACAGGGCAGAAGGAGGTGACGAGGATAGTACTTAGCAGTCATTGATGGGACATTTTATCCTAGAGGAACTTTGTAGATCCTTCTAAGGTTTAACTAATTAGTTAAACACTGCGATGGAGGAAGAGCTGCATTTTTCTAGTGGCTCCCTGTAAGTGTACAGTATCATCTTTAAAAGCTCCAAATACACTCTTTTTATGCAATAATAAATGACACAGTTAACAGGAGATTTTCTCAAAATAATATTACTGTAATTGAATACAAAGTGATTTTGCTTATTTTTAATTTTTATATTGGTCATTAGGTAAATATTGTCTATGGAACAAATAGTATGTTGTCACATTGTAAATGTTATAGGAAGAAGTGCAGGGGATGTGCAGAACAGTGAAGAGAATTCTAGGCCATAAAGGCAGGTAATTTTGACGTTTCTGGATTGAACTTATGCTGGTAGGGACTAAATCTTTAATCAGTGTCCAATTTCTTTATTTTTTATTGCTTACTGGAAAATATTGAATCTCTAGAATGGGAAAAAGAAAAACAACATTTTTTTATTTTTTTTACATAATTGATCTTTTTTTCTTTTTTCTTTTTTCTTTGTGCCAGTTACTGATAATACTTATACAGCTATTAAGTATTTACATACTGGATTTGATTTAAGGCATTGTTTAGGAATATATTGGTCAAGAACTCATTATGGTGGATGCTGTCAAAACTTATGATTCACTAATTGGGGGACGTGGCAATTGCCGGCCATCTTGGTTATAGTGACCATGAAGTGGTTGAGTTTAAAATTTATAGTGACAGAAGGAAAACTGCCACCAAAACGTCAGCCCTGGATACGGGGAAAGCAGACTTCAGGCTGCTCAGGTAACTAGTCAGCAAAGTCCCCTGGGAAACTGCTTTTGAAGGCAATGGCATCCATCAGTGCCAGTCAGTCTTTAAGCACGACCTCCTAAAAGCACAAGATTAGCCAATTCCAAAATATCAGAAGTCAAGCAGGTGGGGCAGAAGGCCAGCCTGGCTGACCAGGGATCTTCTACTGGAGCTTAGGTGAAAAAAGAAAGTGTACGGCTGCTGGAAGGAGGTTCAGGTGACATGGAAGGAATACAGGAATGCTATTCGTGTTTGTAGGGAGAAAATTTGTGTGGCCAAAGCCCAACTTGAGTTGAAGCTGGCCATGTCTTTGGGAGACAATGAAGAAGGTTTTTTTTAGATACTTGAACAGAAAAAGAACCAAAGAAAACATAGGTCCGCTACTTGATGGGGAAGGTCTCCTCACAGACAATGACATAGGCAAAGCAGAGACATTTAATGCCTTCTTCACCTCTGTCTTCAACATTGATGATGGGCTTCAGGACCCAGGGTGCCCTGAGCTGGAGGACCATGGTGGTGGGAATTATAAACTCCCAACCGACCCTGAGTGTGTGCGGGATTTGCTGCTCAGCCTGGATCCATACAAGTCCGTGGGTCTGGATGGGATTCATCCCAGGGTGCTTAAAGAGCTGGCTGATGTCATCGCGGGACCTCTCTCAATTATTTTTCAAAGACCTTGGGAATGTGGAGAGGTCCCAGTAGACTGGAAACTGGCAAATGTGCCAATTTTCAAGAAGGGCAAGAAAGAAGACCCTAGCAATTACAGGCCTGTCAGTCTCATGTCAGTGCCTGGTAAAATTATGGAGAAGATGATCCTTGAAGTTACTGAAGTGCACCTAGGGGACAATGCAGTCATTGGTCCCAGCCAGCATGGGTTCATGAGGGGTAGGTCCTGCCTAACAAATTTGATTTCCTTTTATGATAAGATCCCCATCTAGTCAATCAAGGGAAACCAGCTGATGTGATCTTTTTGGACTTCAGCAAAGCTTTTGACATGGTTTCCTATAGGATCCTACTGGATAAAATGTCTAGCATACAACTAAACAAAGACATCATACGATGGGTGAGCAATTGACTGATGGGCAGGGCTCAAAGGGTTGTGGTAAATGGGGCCACATCAGGCTGGAGGATGGTCACTAGTGGGGTCCCTCAAGGCTCCATTTTAGGGCCAGTCCTCTTCACTGTTTTTATAAATGATTTGGATATAGGACTAGAAGGTGTTTTGAGCAAATTTGCCGACAACACCAAACTTGGAGGAGTTGTGGACTCGGATGAGGGTGGAAAGACCTTGCAGAGAGATCTGGACAGATTGGAGAGCTGGGTGATCACCAACCACATGAAGTTTAACAAAAGCAAGTGCTGGTCCTGCACTTGGGATGGGGCAACCCTGGCTATACATTCAGACTGGGCAACAAGGCACTGGAGATCAGCCCCACAGAGAGGGATCTGGGGGTTGTGCTTGACAGCAAGTTGAATATGAGCCAGAAGTGTGCCCTGGCAGCCAGGAGGGCCAACCGTATCCTGGGATGCATCAAGCACGGCATTGCTAGTCGGGCGAGGGAAGTGATTGTCCTGCTCTACACTGCGCTGGTGCAGCCTCACCTTGTGTACTGCGTGCAGTTCTGAGCACCACAGTACAAAAAGGATGTTAAACGGTTGGGGAGTGTCCAGAGGAAGGCAATGAAGATGGTGAAGGGCCTAGGGGGGAAGACATGTGAGGAGTGGCTGAAGTCACTGGGCCTGTTCAGCCTGGAGAAGAGGAGGCTGAGGGGAGACCTCATTGTGGTCTACAACTTCCTCGTGAGGGGTAGTAGAGAGGCTGGTGACTTATTCTCCGTAATCACCAGTGATAGGACAAATGGGAACAGGGTTAAGCTGAGGCAGGGGAAGTTTAGGCTGGACATCAGGAAGAGGTTCTTCACCGAGAGGGTGGTTGCACACTGGAACAGGCTCCCCAGGGAAGTAGTCACTGCACCAAGCCTGTCTGAATTTAAGAAGTGATTGGACTGTGCGCTTAGTGACATGGTCTAAACTTTTGGGTAGATCTGTGTGGTGTGAGGAGTTGGACTTGATGATCCTTATGGGTCCCTTCCAACTCTGGATATTCTATGATTCTGTGATAATCCACAATGCAGTGAAAAAGTATCTCAAAAGATACTTACATTGCTGCAGTCAATGGAAGATTACCCAATTTTGAGGTATTGATAAGTGCACTGTAAATTCAAATAATTGGAAAGTAATTTGGAGAGAAATGTAATTAGTGTTCCTTTATTAGTCATGATTATTAACAACTGTGAGGCACACCATACATTCAAAACCAAGTACAACTGCCATAGTTTCAACTTTCTTTTGAATTCTCTTATCTTTTTGCATTGCTTTCTGTTTTCTGTCAGGATGCAGCTGTGATCATGAAAAGGTTTAAGTAAGTGCTTAGCTTTGTGCTAGAACTAATCTGATTCTTTTTTTTTTTTTTTAATAAATAGATAAATAAATAAATGAATAAATATATGAATTAAATAAATGAATTAAATAAATAAATGAATAAATAAATGATCATGTCTCTAAGCTTGTATTTGAGTTTTCACTTCCACAAGAAGACCTCCTTAGGACCTGACACCTTAAACTCACTGTGCTTGTGAACCACCTGACTTATTTGCGCTCAAAATGCGTAGAAATCAAATATGGCTAATATGGCTAATATCATATTCAAGTGATTGAAGGATAGTGAAAGGTGAAAGCACTTCAGTCTTCCACAGAAAATAATTAATATTGTGACATTAATGAACCTTTTGAATAAAGAGCTGTATGTTTTGCTAAGGTTTCTCATTCTACTCATTCTCATGTACCCATACCTCACTAACATTTTGACTTCATGATGGGGGTGAAGGCACTGGGACTTGTCTCCAGGGGACTTCCCCCAGGATGGGAATTGCATCAGAAACTGATGCAGGGGTGATAGATTTTTATTTATTTATTTATTTATTTTTTTCTCTCATTCAGTTTGCACAGCACATGGAATATCTGAGGCTTTATCTCCTTTCTTTACTCATTCTTCACCTGGGTCATTAAGAAGTAGCAGCTCTTCAGAAAAGACATGTAATGGTTCTGTCTAACTTTTAGATAGAGAAAGCAGAGAGGGGTTCCAAAAACAGTTGCATAGCACGCATATAGAGTAGGGGATTAAACTGACATTTCAAGTAGTGTTGCTACAGTGGTAAATAATAATTTTGATATTATTTGATACTGTGGGTCTACTATCATGTCAGTATTGAGCCCACAAAGTGAGTCCATGCCATTCCAAGGAGTTGGACTTGATGATCCTTATGGGACCTTCCAACTCAGGTTATTCTATGATTTTCTGCCTAGTGATGTCCACACAATGAGACCATGTGGACAGATGAGAATTGTCAGGTCAGGCAGTGAGTATTAGAAACCACCCATTTGGCATAGGAAGTTCATGGGGCACCTCAAAGTTTCATTCAAAAAGTGGTAGCTCAATTTCCTCAGACCATGCCTGAAAAACCTCCTAAGTGGTCAGATAAGTAACACTGGGTGGCAAATTTGTGTTTGTGTAGTCTGTTTGTAAGAAGTGGGAGAATTCCAGGAGGTGAAGTATTTGTCTATATCTGTGCAGGAAATCAGGGCCTGTGTTTATAAATTCTTGTGTATAAGACCTTGTCCTACTGTCTCCAAAGCACACAATACGATGCTGTCAGTCATTTCTTGTAAAAATTATTCAACATACTTTATGCAGTTACCAACTTTCCTTTTTGGAAAGTTTCCCAGTTTTCTTTGTGTTTTAACAATCTATGTTTCCTGCAAAGTATTCTACAGAGATTGATCTACTTAGTTTCATAAACTTTACTCAGGGGCCAGGAACCACAACCTGTAGATTTTTAGAGATTTCTCATTCAGTTTTCTCTGTAATACATCATTACTGTGATCTCCCTTGAAAGCTGGAGTAAAAGTTGCCAGGAGAGTTTGTTTTGAGGAACTTTTTTCATGAAACGCTTCACACAGTTTGCTTGTATTTGTTCCACTCTCTGGCTTCACCCAGGTGTTGTCTGTTGCAGCCTAGATTTTTACATGTGAACTGCTGTTTGCAACATTCATATGTGATGTATGCATGAAATCTCTATGCTTAAAATTCTGTAAATTTGAAAACAATATTAAGGTGTTAAAGATATCAAGGCTTTAAATAAGATGTTATGAATTCTACACCTGTCTTGTTTTAAGGACAGAAAGTAGACCCCTGGAGCTTTTGCATTTCTTGCCTCTTTTAAAAGGAGGTATGAATAAACCCATAGAACGTCCATGTTTTTTGTTGTTGTTGTTTTGGTTTGGTTTGTTTGAATTCTGTCTATTCAATTGTTTTGTATACCACTTGAATGGGAAATATCTGGATGGACTGCTCAATTATGAATATAATGGTATATGCAACCTGTTTCAGCCAAAGTTATGCCTATAAGTTTTAATATAATATCGAAATTCATAAATAGGTGTAGAATTTAAATTAGTGGGCCATTTGGTTCTGGGGTATCTAAAACTACTAAAGACAAAAATTAAATAATAATAATAAAAAAAAAGAAAGCAAAAATAAACCTGACACTGAAAGGATAAGCCTGAACAAAATCTCTTTGATTGGAGCATTTGGGATTACTGCCAGAATGGACTTTGAGATGTTTATAATAGGCTATGTGTTGATTGAAGAGAGGAGCATGAAAGGTACAGTTTTAGCACCCAAAAACCTATGCCAAAATTATGCAGGAAAGCGAGGACTGCAGGGGACAGATGAATTAAATATTTTAGGGCAGGAAGCTTTAAAATGCATGTTTGTAAGTTAAGACATAACCTAAACATTTTAATCACAAGAGATTCTAAAGTTTTATCCACCCACTGAGTTCTCAGTGGGGAATCAACATTTAAGCAGACTCTCATAGGTCTTCAGCAATTCATTTTGTTTCAACCATATAGCTTTTGAATTGTTTGAACATTTAAAATTCATTCTTATCCCCTGCTAATTATAGACTGTAAGGAGATGTGATGATGTAGCTTTTCTTTCAGTTTCAGATCAGGCAGTTTGTTTGATTTACTCAAATTTCGAATTCTTTTAATATGAAAAGTAATTTTTGGCAAAATGTCACAGCTGGATGGCAATCTTAACTAGGAATACAATTTTACCTTTTTGATTCCCAAACTCCTAAACACAATTATAGGTAAAAAATGGCTGATTATTAAAAGAATGAGACAGGACGCTGACAAAGCTAAAACCAAGAGTAGTTACCATTACTTTTTCTAGCCCCCACAGATCACCAATTCCCATGTTTTTGTTCTTCTGACAACAGCAAAACCAGAAGTGAAAATCAGCTGTTACATATTTTTTTTGTTTAAAGTGGCTCTGAAGCTAGTAAACTAAAGCATATTAGTAAGTTAAAGTTTTGACCATGGGATATCGTTAGTATGGAAATAATTAATGATTCACTAGGTGGAAGAAATTAATTGTCCAGAGTAGCAGTGATTCTTTTAATCCAGAAGATATAAAATAAAATTAAACATGAAAATGTACACTTGAAAAATTATTTCTTGTTTTGTTTATTCTATTAGCAGTTTGCCTCTTGATAACCATGATTTGAGTTATCTTCTGGAATCTAGAAGAATTTTTAAGAATTACAATTTTGTCTATGAATTTTACTCCTAAAATAACTTGACCAGTTTTGTAGTGTGAGACATACTGTACTGTTGTGATTTTTCAATGTAGAACCTGAGTTTTGTGAAATACTCCATTGTTTCATGCAGCTCAGGACAGGAAGTGCTTAAAAAGATTAGTAGTTCTCCTGTGAATGCTCATTGATGGAACTCATCAATGAGACAAGAATTACGTTAGTGAATAAAGGGTTTCAGTGAGATGAAACAATAGAGCTAGTGCAAAGATATAGATAAAGAAAACAGCAGTTTGCTGTTTTGAAAAGTAGTTTGTTGGTAAAACGTGGTAATACGTGGAATGGACTGGAATCAAAATTAAAATTGTAAAGAGATAAGGAAAGATGAGGTTAAAAATTCTGCTTTGAGATTCTGGAAATACAAAAAAAAAAAAAAAAAGGTTTAAGAATGTGGGAAAAGTAAAATGAATTAAGGAGCTCTTCTTAAGACTCTGGAATAAAAATACCAAAGTCACATACAGTCAGCAAAATTAATTCTGCTTTATTAGATAGCTTAAAGTCTAAGGTAGCTCTATGAAATTCAATGGAAATCAAATTAAAAAAAATATAATCACTGACTGGTACTGTAGAAAATTTTAGTAAGTAACATGGAATAATGTGATTTTTTTTCTTTTTCTTTTTTTTTCTTTTTTTTTTTTTTTTTGTCTAGCAAATACGCATATTGGCCTACTGGTCAGTATTGAGTTCTGTAACAGCATATAGACAATGTCAGACCAACATTCAAACCTCTGAAGTGCTTTTGTCTTTGGCTATTGTAATTTACTTAGATTCCTTCAAGTGAAATTGTGCTATTTAATTATTTAATGAATAATGTGAGGATTAAAAATATTAATAATTTAAAGATATTAAAAAATCTGTGTAGTTATTATTTTGGATTTATTTAGTGGACCAATGGTTGTAGCGTGGGGTAAGCAAGAAATGACGCCAAGCACTTCTTGTCATGAGTCCTTCTGCAGTAGTATCCAACTGGTGTACATTGTTTTAATAGTAACATCTTGTTCTGTTGGTCACAAAATGTTCCTGGTAGAGACTGGCAAATTCTGGTTCATTCCTATTATTATTATTATTATTTCTCTGTGTTAATTGTGCTGTGTACGCATAGGAAAAGACAGCCCTGAACTGGAAAATTTACTCTTCAGTTACTGCAGTCAAACTGCAAATGGGATGGTGGGCAGGCACGGAAGGACAGAAGCTTTCTGTCTGTTACCAGCACTGAAAGGAATGGATTTCAGGTCTTTGAATCCCAGATTCCTGCATTATTCTCTATTGTCTGGGTGGCAGCCACGAGCACTCAGTTTTCTGAGTGACGTAAAAGCTAAACCAGTATCTCCAGAGGCAAAATGTTGATGAATTCATCTATCCAATTATTGGGCCTTCTATAAATTCAGTATTATTATTTTTCTTATTATGTAGATAATAGTAAAATGCCTTGGGAAACCTTGTACAAAATAGTTAAACCAATATTACCTTTACAACAGACAAACAAATTATTTTCTTGCCTATGTGACTTTCTTGAGGAACGTGACTTATGCCAAGTCTTCATAAAAAGACAGTTCTTGTACCATGTTTTTATGAAGGTCAATGGTTCTGGACAGTTTCAGGCAGGTGATGGTGCCTGTTCCAAATGAAGTGTTCCTAACAGAAAATGCTTTAATGCCACCCTCTTTTAAATTAAAGGCAAAGCAGTTTTCAATACTTTTTGGAGAGCAATCCAGATGAAGCATTGTTCAAAATATTTTTGATTCAACCTTCATAAAGTTAATGTAGAAATTATATTCTATACTATCTTGCATTTCTGGATTGATGCAAGAAATATTTCTGTGTGGGATATGTTGCCATGTTCTGTTTTTGAGGGGGAAAAATATCACAGAAAGGATGACATGTGAAATAAGAGATTGCAATTCCCTGACTAGTTGCTTTCGTGGGATCAGCTGCTGGTGCATCTAGTGTAGCTCCTATGTTGGTAATGTGCATTGCAAATGGTAGGAATACATGCTGCATAAAAAGGAAAGATATCGTTTGCACTCTATAAGCTGACTTCTTCCTTAGGTAATATTGGCATCATTTGAGTTTTCTCCTGATTCAGCACCAGCCAGCTAACCGTTAGCCTTATCCTAATCTCCGACAGTGGCCCAGATCACCAATGGCACTGTGTGGATGAGGAGAGACTGAGATCACAGAAGCCCAGATCTTTTCCTGAGCTCTTATAACAGATCAATATGCAAAAGGAGTGAGAATAAATAAATGAAAGAGCACTTTAAAATGCCACATGTTAATACAGCTCCCCACATCTGAAGTACTAATGTTTTCTGGACATTCAGAGAGTTCCTTGTCCATTCAGCAGTTCCTTGTCTAAGGAATGCATTGAATTGGATTTTACATTAATATATGTTAACTTAATGATTAAATATATAAATATATTTAATATTTATAAATGAATATAAAGTTTTGTTGCTGTGAATAATGTTCAAGTAAAACTGCCTTTTTTTTTTTTTTTTTTTTTTTTTTTTTTTTTTACCAGATTCTAATTTCAGTGACTTTAATAGTAACATAATTGTGTTTCACTCAACAAAATGGCTGCTATCAAAGTAAATGTTACAAAAGGAAAAGCAAAATAATAAGGGCTCTCTTCTCTGCAGGGCCTCCTCTTCCTTTTCCCTCTGGCTGACATATGCAGGATTATGCAAGTATCTCATATCTCCATCACACAGAGCACTATATATTTCAGCCTACGCATGGCTAGTGAGTATTTCTGAGCTCCACATGTAGGTGTTCTTATCTTTGTGTATTCCAAAGAGATCGAAGTGATAAGAACATAAGCATTTGTAGTCTGAATTAAGCATTCACTCATGGAATTATTCAGGAATAGACATTGTGTTTCAGTTTGCACATATCTTTATTCGAGATCAGTGTTTAAATATAGCTAGGCCTTAAATGCTGTGCGTGGTGGTGAGAGGAAATAGTACAGACACCAACTGTTTTTGCTGCGGAAGGGAAGGCAATGGCTAACCCAAAGAACAGGACGGGGGTGATGGACAGATAGGCAAGCAGGTTTAGTGAAGCTACTTTTTTAAAAAATTTCTCTGGCATCAGCCAGAATTCCTGGAGTTTCGTTGCCCCCAGCTGGCCATTCCTTTTCCTCTGGTACCCACCCATGTTTCTTTCCTCCCTCAGTCAGCCAGAGGGAAGGATCAGTCTGTGCCCTCACTCCGTGACAGCTGTCCCTACTGCAGGGCCCCTGAGACTGCTGGGCCCTTGGGCTCAGCTGGGCAAGGTCTTAATTCCATCTGTCAAATGTAGCCTGGCTTAATTAACCTACTTCTACCTGTGATTGAATAACCCCCTTTTCTCTTTTAGCTATCTCATTAAAAGGTTGAATAAAATCTGTCTTAATTTGTTGCACATTAGATTTCCCTTTCCTGAGGCATGCTTTTTAGAGAGAACTTGTTTTATAATAACACATGCATGTATTCTCTTTTTCTGTATCCAGTATTTTTGTGAGTTCAGTTGTCTTCTTGCTCTCATTTTTATGTGGAACCACGTATTTCCTTTTGCTAGATCATGAGATACAATGATGCTAGGCTCTTACCTTGATTTTCTAGTATTTATTATTAGTTTCCTTTGTCTTTTAATTGGGCGATTTTTTCCTATGTTGCCTACAATGCGTTAAAGACATTTGTTCTATTTTATGACAGTAGGAGAGTTCAATGTCCAGTCTTCATGACAGTTCGTTGGTTTGTTATTCCCTGTTTCCTAAAAACTCATCAGCTTGTTCTGCTGAGCAAACTCTGCCCTTTGTAGCTCTCAAAGATGCTGTCTTCCCTCTATTGTAAGCTATTATTTTCTTTAATAATGCTTTTGTATTTTCTTTCTACTTTTTTTCTTTAATTCATGTTTCTCTTCTACTTGACAATGAGGATATATGCTTTGTTCTTGTCTTTACTTTCCTACTCCAATGTTCTTTTCTTTTTTTTTTTGTTCTATTCATTTTTTTTCTTATTTATCATTTTTATGATTGCAATGATGCTACATGCTAACCACTTATTTTATCCTTAACTCAGGATAATTGATTATAGGGACAAATTTGTGATCTACTGATATCTGTCTCACCAAAAAGGTGCTCATGATTTCTCTCGAGACAGTGGGATTGTGGGTGCTTTGTTCTGGCTTATCTGTGATGAACAGTTGAAATACCTTAATTAAGGAAATCACATAAGATGTGATATGCCTGCATTTTCATTTAATGTTCTGAAAGCTTATTTGAAATTCAGTTGTATTTAATCAGATTGCTACCCTGCAATCTAGAATTGATATTAGCATGCATGACATGTGAATTCACTGTTTCCTCAGAAATGTTAATATTTTACTTCCCTTCTGTATTCTGGTAAAGAGGATGCTTTTTCCTGCAATGTATTGCCATATAGGGAAGCTAGCACTCATAATTACCACATCTACTCTGTGTCTGATCCCTTTGAAATAGAGACCTTAATTCAGGTGGAATTTTGATTCTTTATGTGTATTATGAAACCACCCCTCATAGACGGATTTATTACTGTTCCTGTGTGGTGCCTGTTGTTATGTACTGAAGGAACAGTGACTTTCTGATAATATTTTCTCTATGCAGGCCATTGTCATTGTACTTGTAAAACATTTTTTATTTGTGTCTGAACCCCAAAGGTAGCACCAAGCAACTGTATTCAAAAATTCCTGAAGGTTTAGGAGTTTTCTGCATCTTTAAAGCAATGCTACCTGCTAAGAATGTCCGAGAGTTCTGATTTATTGATCTGATTTTAAAACTTAGAATTGATGGTAGTTGAAGAGGCAATAAAAAGCCATAAATGGTGCTCTTAGAATAGATTCAATTATTTTCTGAAAAAGATTGCCACAAGGAAAAAAGCATGCAGTGTCAGAAGCTTTTCCAAAAAAAAAAAAAAAAAAATCAGTTGCTCAGTATCAAAACTCCTTCAGTAAAGTGAGTTATTTTTTTCCTCTTCACTTTGCAGTTCCCCATTTTTTACCATTAACTCAACTTTCCTGTATTTCTTAACGTCAGACTGTAATCATGCTGATGCTCAATGTCTTCATTTTGTTTCCCAGTTCTCATTCTTCCCATGCTCCTCTAAAAAGAAGAGGAAGCCCTTTGTTTAGGCTACATGTTCTAGGAGCGAAGAGTGTTTATAGAACATACATCAGTTTTTCTTGTCTGTGATACATACGTTGACATCACTGCATACTTTTATATGATTTGGACAATGCAAAACCAGCATTGAAAATGGAGAGAGCAAACAAACATGTTTTTGTAATTAACTAGAGAACTTAGTGTAGCTTTTGAGTCATTTTTTTGTTTGTTTGTTTGTTTGTTTTTAAAAAAGGCTCACTGTAGTTATGAACTCGAAAGGATATGAACCTTCCTACTCTGTTTCCATTTAGTGTCTGCTCATTCTGCTCCTCATTCTTCATTCTTTCTAGTACCAGCTTTAAAATAACTATCAATATTTTATTTTCAAACACCTCAGCTGGTGTTCCTAAAATCTGCTGGTGCTCTGCTAGCACTTTCCTCAGCTTTTGTCAATACATTAGAACTTTCCCTCTGCTTGTGTACTTATTTGAGCTGGATTTAATTTCAGACCATCTTGTTCAGATATACTATTTTGAATTCTAATTCTGTACTCCAAAGTGCTTAGAAGACCTTCCAGTTTTATATAATCTGACAAAGTTTTAAGTGTCCTCTTTAGTCAGCCGTCTAATCACTGAAAATTCTTACGTCGTACTTAGTCCAGGCCAATCATCCACTCCCCTTCACCCAACTGTCTTTCTAATATAACAATAATAAATATACTTTGAGAGCACAGCTGCCTGAAAAGTGCATCACCTTATGTTGATTTCATTAGGCTAGTAGTCCTTAGAGGTATACATCACTGAGCAGATAACATACTGGGGCTTGTTTTTTAGTCAGCCCCAATTAAATGCTTCTGTTTTACTATGACAATGAACAATATCAGAAGCTCTCATGGACGACGTGGCGCCTATGTGTCACAGACTGGTGTTGATGAACATCTCGAAAATTCTCACAGAATTTAACCAAGAAATATCCCTCCTCCTCTTTTCTTTTACACAGTACAAAATATATTTGTCATAAAAAGAAATTGATTTGACAAAATAACTCTTAGATTAATGCTGGATTTTTTTTCCTATCTTATTACATTCTATATACTTTTGAACTGATTGCTTAATCACTTTTGCTGGTGTCTTTCTATGCAGTAAAATCTAGGAAGTAGTTGTACAGGATTTTTTTCTTTCTCATTTTTGAAATTTTAAAAATATTTAAAAATATTTTGCCCTTTTTCTAGGCCTGCAGGATCCTGCACATCCTGAGAAATATTCACTAATGGTGTAAAGATTCATTTGATTAGTTCCTTGAGTATATTTAGGTAACTTTGTCAGGCTTCATTGATGTGAACACATCTAATTTATCTGTCATTCTTTTCCAAATATGACCTCAGTTCCTAATTCCTTTGTTAAAAGTACTTATATCAAGCAACTGCACGCAGTTAACCTTTCTGGTCAAGGTTAAAATAAATCAACCACTGAGTACTTGAACATTCTCTATGTTGTCTGCTGGTTTTTGTAAACTTCTTGTGAGTTAGCTTGTATACACATTTTTATGGTTTGGATCTCATGTACTTATTAAGTAAACATTTTCAATTTTGACAATTTGAAACTGGATTTTAGTGTTAGATTTGAGGTGTCTGTTGGCTAAGTATTCCTGAGTAGGAAAGAGAAATGTTTTATGGGCCCCTATTACTCCAATGGCTCTGCAACTGACACAGTAATTTTTAAGTAAGTTGGATTACAGTCATGTTTTATAAAACATTTTAAAAATGTGGTCTGTGAAACCTAGCATCATTAATATTTTTGGGAGGCAGTTAACTCTAAAGGAACAGAGGTCCTATACTATTTAATGCTTTAAAGATAATACCTAATATCTTCACTTTCATGTGGAAATGAGTTTGGGAGCCTTTGTAGGTTAAAGCATGTAAAAGTCTCCTTTTGGTCTGACTCTACAAGTTTTTTCATGAAACTTCAGCAAAGTATCATTTTCAGAAGTTCTGCTGTCTGGAAGATAATGCTTATCATCACTGCACACATGTTTGGAGAGCAAGGAATGGAGTTAAATTTTCTGTATTTTCCCATGTAGAGTCATTATGACAAATCAGCTGCCATTTCTGATGCGTGAACTGTAAAATTTCATGTGATTCCTCTGAATTTACCTGTTCTGCAAAATCAGAAACTTTTAAAGCTTAGGCAAATAAGGAGAAATAAAAGATAAGGTGAAAAGGGCATGCTTTTGCATCCAGCCTATAAATGATGCTGCAAATTTTTGTGACCTGGTCTAATGAAAGGGTTAAATAGTGTTATAAACTGTTTGCTGTCTTTAGGCATTTGTTCTGTATCCATGGACTTATTTTAACGTAAATAGGCACCTCAACAGCTGTGTCCCCTTAAGCACATTTTATTTAGCAGCTGGGTTATACACGTCACTTGGCAGCCATGGATTTTCAATTTTACCCTGTGCCAAGGGGGCAGCTGGAATAATTTGAGTGCTCATTAATTTGGGAGAAATATGAGCTGTGTAAGTCAGACAACACAAGTCTTCTGTATGGTGCTGTACAAGGATAAGCGGATCAGGGTAGAAGCAATTTGCCCTGTCCCAAGGGGGCCTTCGTTTTTTAATAAGCTGGTTATGAAAATTCTATTTCTTTGCAATTTGAAGAGTCTAATTAGAGCCCGTAATTTCTCTCAAATAACTGGAATGGATGAAGGTTAACATTAGGCCTCCAGAGTCTTTTCACATTCATTTACAGACTTAAATCAGGTAATAGTTTGTAGCTAATTAGAACTGTGTATTAAATATTTAGTTTGACTTAACTGCAAGAACACATGGATGCTGTAGGGCTACGAAAATGATAAAGTGGAGCTAAACTTAATTTTTAATCAAAGATAAACTTACAGGCTGTTCAGTAATTTTAGTACTGACTGATGTACTATGTCAGTCTGAGCAGCAATTGCCTTCAGTTGGCTGAAATGTCAAGATAAAGGATCATGTCTACTTACTGTCTTTGCTGTAACACTGCTTCAAACAATTCATGGTGTATATATATAGTGTCTGAAGAACTAAATGTTTTTCAGCATGGCAGACAGTTTCTGTTTAAAGTCTTGTTTATTTTTCCATGTACCAACTCAGGAATTTCAGAAAGATTTTCTTAAATGACAGTGCTTCTTGATGCAGAAGTTTCTGATAAGCCACTCACAGGAAGTCCAACAATAAACACACACTCCTGCAATAGTCTGCTATACAGTGGGTCTGCTGTTCTATCAGAGAAGTACCTGCATTTGCGACTTCTGCTTTGGTTGATACTAAATTTCAGTGAACTAGGAAGGTAGTCCTAGAATTCCATGGGCAAATGTTGTTGTTGTTGTTCCTGTAAATAAAGCCTTCAGTTTTATTCCATTACGCTTATAATGTTCAAAACTCTTTATATTCAGTGAGTAGGCTTCGCTACAAAATTATAGAACTCTTCCTTTTGTTGGTTGGATTGCTAGAATTTGAGACTTTTGCCACTGAATTTAGTATAAAAACTCACATAAAATACAGTTGTACAGAACTGAACGTGGGCTTTGAAATTTTACCTCAGCACCAAACTAACTTGTACCTAAAAAGTTTGGTTCAAAGTGCAGGCAGTGGTTTGCATCTGCTTGTTGTGAAGGAGAGCTTTTGTTCAAGTTAAGTCTGCCAGAAAGAAGACAAATAGACATATTGTGAATCATTAAATACAGAAGCTCACTTCAACACAATTCTGTAAATCTTCCACAAAACAGATCACACTATATTCAACAGGACGTTCTAAGTAATGCCTCTTGGTCAGAGCAAGAGTGGCTATGGTTCTAATCTCTGTCATGGAATAAAATTCATGTAAAGAAAAAAGGCAAGTAAAACATTTTTGTTAATTAAAAATACGGTATCCAACTAATGCTGCTGTCCTATGCTATATAGTGGTATTGCACCAGTGCGGGTGGTTGGCCATGTCAGAGAGCATAGAAAGTCCTTGCATCCTTTCCAATTACCCTTTTGCAGTTTGATGTCTTCCAAATCTCTGTCTTTGATAGTAGAATTTAGTGGACAACCACTGCATTCTGTTATATTTTAGCTGGTAAGATTTTAAAGCCTTTTTACAAATGTTATAGAGCAGAATAGTTTCTTATTTCCAGTGATAATTGTGCATATTAATTTGTTAAGCAATGAGTACCTCAGTACTATAATGTCTGCTCATATGTGAATGCCATTGTAGTTATACTGGAGTCTCACCTGCTCTTCTCCTTCCTAATCCATCTACAGTTTGTGAGTTGTTTTTTTAAAATCCCATACACTGACTACGGCTCTCCTTTGTCTTGGCTGAAGGCTCATTTATATCTCCAGCAATTGCTCCTGAAAGCAATGAGTTCATTTCTTCAAGCACAAACAAAGCTGTGGATCTAAAACTGGAGTAATAACAATGCTGAAACACTTCTAACTGAAAAGGGAAGAATGCTGATAAAAAGAATAAATAACCTAGTAATTGAGACAAAGTAAAGAAGAAATATTGTTTATTTGACAGAAAAAAAAAAAAAAAAAAAAAAAAAAAAAGGCAGCTGTAACCTCAAAATAGTCAAACTTTTCTGGCTATAAGCTTATTCAGGCCTCAGATTCTTGGCTCATGACCTGTAGCTTTAATCTCAAGTTTCCTCTCCAGCATTTTTTGGATCCTAGAAACTCCATTAGATTGGTATAAAATCAGTGATAAAACTTCAAAATATCACCTTATTTTGTTACACTGGCTTCCCAGTTGCCAATTTTTATAAAATGGTTTATGACTGCAATAATCCTCTCAAAATCAGCTGTTGTCGGAGATAATAGCCAGTTGTCAGAGCATTAACCACCCTGACTTCACTTTGGGCTATTACGTAACAAAAAAATGAACTGGTGGTAAGGTTGCCAGGTGTATTAAATTATATGATGAATTATAGAGATTCTGTAATGGGGATTAATGTCCAAAAGAGACTAGTGGAGATTGCCAAACCCATTATCTGATAGGACTGTAGACTGGACAAAATCCCAAAGGTGAAAGGGCAGTGCTTTAACCATTATGTCATCCTCTAATCTGTGTCTGCACCATGCACAGTGAAGTACACTGAAAATGAGTTACCATTGTTCTGTAACGTCCTGTAACTATATAATATCAGAAGTGGAAAAGTTGGCAGTATTTGGTTACTTAGTCTGATTTTGATCTTCTCCCATGAATTCCTCCAAAAAAAATTTAGTTGATATACAAGAAAGCTAACTAGTAAAGTAGCAGAAATTGTATGAGCCTGTTTTTTCCACAGAAGCTTCAGCTAGATCCAAGAAAGTTGGTTATGTCATCGTTTCTGCTCTAATCCCTTCTCTTCCTCTCCATTCAGACAAATTAATTTGTTTAGGCTGCCATTTTGCATTTAAGGAAGAAAATAGCTATTCTAGATTTCAGCAAATCCACTGACATGTTGAAGAATGAAGATAACTTGTTCGGGGATGGCTGAATTATCCATAAGTAGTTTATCTAGGCTTGTCTGTTAATGGTTTGTAACGACAGACATGGAATCTTGCATATCAGAGCTCTAAACAAAAAATTCTTTAGCTTCCCAGACGAGAGCACAGAGCTTGTTCTTGCCCCAGTAAATAGTATCACATTTTACTTTGAAATGGTAACATTGTTATAGCAGGATGCCTCAGGGCATCTCTGGAAGTTATAAAAAGGTGAGTTAAAAGTTTTCCTCTCCCTCTATATCCAATATGGTTGATCTAAGTGTACCATTGCTGGCTTTACCAGTGGAAGGATATAAAAAATAAAACAAAATTTTCTAAAACTCAGTAAAAATATTTCTAAAATTCTTCAGTAAAAATGAGAGGTATATACTCAGTGTTTGGAGATGCTATATAAAGATTTTATTGGCACGCTAGAGATATATCTAAAATGAAACAAGTAAGCCATTGGTCTCAAAATGGCAGAAATGTTAGAGCTTTTGGTGTGAATAAAAGTTATAGTGAAGGTAAAAAAAGATTTTTTTTTTTTTTTTTTTCAAATAATCGGCACTTTATGTAGTCTTTGGGATTAAATTTTCCAGACATTGTTTCAGCCCAAAGCTTAATACTCGCAAAATCTGGATTTTTTCCTCACTGATTTAATTGTTAAACTTATAGGAAGAATTTATGTTCAATATATGCCATTGTTGTATTATAATTTGTACATTATTGATTGCTTATTTTTCATCATTAATGCATACTTAACATAGACATGAAAAATAAGCTAGAAAGTATGAGATGCACCTTATACCTATTCTGTGTTTTTGTTTTGCTGCTAAATGCTAAATCTTAACTCTTTATTTAATACAACTTCTTTGTTCTGCCAAGTCTTTACATATAATTCCTCAGCAATTAACTCTTGCGGAGCCATTCAAAGCTCACTTGTCTTTGAGGGGAACTGATCTTGCCCAGTTTTCTATGACTGATCATTCAGTATGTGTAATGCAGCTAGAACTTGTGTCCCATGTAAAAGGCCTCAGATGTTTTGTTCCTTTCAGAAATGTAAGGGATCCAACCCATTTAGGGAAGCACTAACTCTTATGCTGACATGGGCTTGAACACTTTCTAATCACCTGAAATACCGTTACATGGAGTAAAATAGCATAACTTCACATTCCCCTGCTATTCTATCCCTAGTATATTGGGGGAATTTTGGCAATAGGAAATGATTCTTCATAAATCTTGAGTTGCTTTATAATCTTCTGTAAATCCACAAAGGATGTCAAGACTTTTTCTTTGCTTGTGGTTTTTGTAAGCTTTTGTAAATTTTCCATTTCCATGATTTTTTGTTGTTATTTGGAGTTTAAAAAATAACAATAAAAGAAAACCAAAACAGCAACCCCACCCAATGTGTTATGTAAAACCCCTAGCGTGTTTGTATTTTCTAAAACTGTCTCTTCACAGTCATAGATCTAGATACTTTCTTCACAGGTGAATATGACATAGTAATGTCTCCTGACCACAAGGAATTAATTGCAGCATCACTTTCCTTTTTTTCTGCATGTATATTCTGAAGTAGGTCTATTCAAAAAGCTGTTGGGGAGGCAGATGTTTGGGAAAGCAGGGCTCAGCTGCCTGATGATCCCCAGACAGATTAACTGTTTTTCTTTGTTACTGTTTTTGCTTACAGAATCTTACTTTCCAGTTAAATAGACCGTCCAATTTTTGTTTCTGTTAACTGTTCTATCAGTATTTAGGGTAAAATACACAGTGCATAGGATATCAAGATAATACAAAACACTGTTATAAAATTGCCTGGATACAGTGTGCAATTGCAGGAAAGAGAAAATATGAGGAAATATATCAATGCATACTTTTCCAAAAAGGATATTTGAAATACTAAAGGAGAAAAATTAACGATGAAGAACCTTTAACTAAGTAACTGAAGGTTTAAGGATTCAATTTTGTGAGGTAATGGCTTCAATTTCATGACTTCCTCTCTGAGTGCAGTGTAAATTGAGTCTTTCAGCACCTTAAAGGGTAAGGATATCTAATAGGATAGAATATGCTGTGGTAGTGCTATCTTTTATCACAGGGCTTTGTGGCCCTCATCAGTACAATTTTGTTTGCTTATTTAAAGCATTGTCTTCATGGAACTTCACACTGTGTTATCAGTGCATATAAATCCTTAACTTCTTTTTTCACCACTTCATAATAAGAGCTAGAAATAATAAAAATCACTAAAGGTATTCAGAGGCAAGATGAAGTTTCTAGACTGACATATTTTTTCTGCTCTTTTCCCATTCCTGTTCATTGTCCAGTTTCTTATGCCCTTTGCAACAACAAGATATATTGGAATAGAATCTTGAAATGCATGCATTATTTTTGAATAGGTTGGTGTTTGTGCATATGTATACTAAAGTTACAAGACAATACAACACCTCAAAATAGCTATGTCTTACGAATTCGCCATTATTTCCTTTTTGAATTCGAAAATTTCTTATGCAAAGACATGTCATGTTCACATGTTTTCTGAATGTGAATTTCTGTGATCTTGATGAATGGATCCAGTGTGACTCTCAAACACCTTTATGACTGCATTCAGACTCTTTCTTACAGGCAAGTGCGATAGGGTAACATGGATCAATTGTAACATCAATTTCCCCTTTTTTCTTGGCCTCTTCTGAGGCAGAGCTGTGCCAAAAGAGAGAGGAACACAAAGATGGGATTATGTAAGGCATAATATTGAAGATCAATTTTGAAATGGCAAAAGGCACGGTGTAATTTTGGGAGGGAAGAAGTAGAAGCATAATTAAAACCTCAAGTTCTTTCTAAATTGCAAGTTTAAGTTGGTTACATTGGAAATTTGAACCTAAAATAGAGGTCAGAAATTAAAAAGCAGCAGGATCCCAAGGAAGATAAGCCACTTCTTGGTGTTTAAAGGATGAAAAGTTTGAGTTTATGCTGTGTAATTGATTGTAGGAATATTTCTGCTGTAATAAAGCTTAATAAATGGAGCATGAAAAATTCCTAATCAACAGAAAAAGGAACTGATTCTGAAGAGACAAGTAACTCACAACATAAAGCTGGAACAGCAAAAGAATAGAATCAGAAGTTAACCCTGGCAAATTAGAATGTGATGTAATTGTTGATTCTGCCACCAGAAATACAACTTGTAAGGTTAACATGCTTATTTTTGTTCCAGTTGATTGATTTATTTATTTTAACTGTTTGGTAGGCTTTCTAAAGAACAGACAGCATCCATAAAGCAATTGTTCAGAATAGAAAAATAGACCTGCCTAGAGCTGCACACGAGAATTTCAAAATGGACATTTTTCTTTTCACCTTAAGCTGTTACTTTTCCATGCATTCTTTCCATGTGCGCTCCTAGTCATATTCCAAATGAGTGAACCAGAATTTACTCTTTGTAAGCACCAGACTTTGAGAATGTAGCTTTGGGGGTTGTACTTAGAGGAGTGGCACTAGACCAGCTCATAATTAAAATTATTAATCATCCTGCTCTGCTTTTAATTAAAGGTACACAATTATTTCAATATGTTTTTAATATACTAAACTGTGTAAATGTTCAGTGTCTTTTAAATAAATCATGAATAGGTTTAGGTAGAGTAGGAAAAGAAATGTCAATACAAATGTCAGTCATCTTTTTCCTGGTTGTCCACCTTCTCTTTTCAGAAGACTGTATGCAGTACAGGTTAAAATAAGTAAAGGAAGATCAAGAATTTTTTCTTTCTGGGAAGTTTTACTATCAAGAGCGAGTTACCTAAATAAATGGCAGCCTTGTGAATTATTGGGTTTACCAAATTCAGGCAACTTGAGAATTGCTTTTGTGAATCTTGAAATTGCAGCACGTAAATCAAATCTAGATCATCTCTGGTCTTCCCTACCCTCCGAGTGAAAAACTTCCTCCTAATATCTAACCTAAATCTCCCTTGTTAGTTTAAAACCATTCCCCCTTGTCCTATCACTATCAACACATGTAAACAGGCATCCCCCCTCCTGTTTATATGCTCCCTTCAAGTACTGGAAGGCTGCAATGAGATCTCCTTGAAGCCTTCTCTTCTCCAAGCTAAACAAGCCCAGTTCCCTCAACTTTTCTTTGTAGGAGAGGTGCTCCAGTTCTCTGGTCATCTTTGTGGCCCTCCTCTGGACCTGTTCCAAGAGCTCCACATCCATCTTTTGCTGGGGGTCCCAGGCCTGCACAGTATTCCAGGTGGGGTCTCCCAAGAACAGAGTAGAGGGGGAGAATCACCTCCCTCTATCTGCTGGCCACCCCTTTTTTAATGCAGCCCATGACATAGTTGGCCTTCTGGGCTGCAAGCACACACTGCTGGTTCATGTCCAGCTTCTCGTCCATCAGGACCCCCAAGTCCTTCTCCGCAGGGCTTTTTTCACGCTCTTCTTCGCCCAGTCTATATAAATACCTGGAATTGCCCCAGCCCAAGTGCAACACCTTGCACTTGGCCTTGTTGAACCTCAGTAAGTTCTCATGGGCCCACTTCTCCAGCCTGTCCAGGTCCCTCTGGATGGCATCCCTTCCCTCTATTGTATCGGCTGCATCGCTCAGCTTGGTGTCATCTGCAAACTTGCTGAAGGTGCACTCGATTCCATCATCTGTGTCAGTGATAACGATGTTGAAGAGAACTGGTCCCAAGACCAACCCCTGTGGGACACTGCTTGTGACTGGCCTCCACCCAAATATAGAACCGTTAATCACAACCCTTTGGCTACGACCAGCCAGCCAATTCTTTATCCATCTAACAGTCCATCCTTCAAATCCATACCTCTCCATTTTAAAGAGAAGAATGTGATGAGGGACCATATCAAAGATCTACCTTTGGTGAAGCCATGCTGGCTGTCTCAGATCACCTCTTCATCTTGTACGTGCCTTAACATGTCTTTCAGAAGGATCTGCTCTATGATATTCCCAGGTGCAGAGGTGATGCTTACCAGCCTGTAGTCCCCTGGGTCTTCCTTGCTCCCTTTCTTAAAAATGGGAGTAATGTTTCCCATTTTTCAGGGACTTCACCCGACAGCCATGATTTTTCAAATATGATGGAGAGTGGTTTAGCAACCTCATCAGCTATCTATCAGATGTTCTCAGACTGTTCAAAATTCCCACCCAGAGAGGTCCTGCAACATGCCAGTTCTTTACAGTGAGGCTACCTGGAAGTTCAGGCAATCGTTAAGTCACGTGTTGGTCCACTGTTCCAGTTTTCTCATTTGTGGAGAGACTATCTGGGGCATTCTTGGA
This sequence comes from Nettapus auritus, assembly GCA_011076525.1. Taxonomy (NCBI): domain Eukaryota; kingdom Metazoa; phylum Chordata; class Aves; order Anseriformes; family Anatidae; genus Nettapus; species Nettapus auritus. The sequence continues at coordinate 1,243,133 of CM021776.1, read as the reverse complement.
TCATCATAACTTCTAACTATGGGAACTTGAATTTCATCTTTATATCCTGCTTATAACTCATATTTCATATCTCTTGCCACAAAACTATTACTATTTCTTGCTGAGCCAGAAAGGAAAGGCTGTTTTGCTTAGGTGTCCATGAAGTAGTTCGCAGCTGCAAACAGATGTCTCTACTGTCAGTTGCAAACAGAAATTCTGTTTCCACTCCCACATTGTATTTTAAGTTTCTGGAAATACTATTTTACAGTCTTGCTTGGCATGAAGATATGTTTTCACGGTTCCAGTGTGTAGAATCTTGCAGATTGACTTGTCTCGCGTAACATAGACAGAAGAAGGTTCTTATTCTCTTCTCTGTTCTGCTAGTAAAATGAAGTTTCAGAGGTGATGGCAGTTCAGGGACTGCAGATTAGTCTGTACATAATGGATGAAACTGTTAAGTGGATATTTCAGATGAAGTGGTTAGCACTGAAATAACTGTCATTTAAATCATCATTCTTAGGTTTCCTCACTAATGGTTGAGTGTGTGCATCTCTGAGATTCTATGTAAGCTTTCTGTCCAGATTTTAAAGGTTCAAAGCTCAGAGCATTCCCTAGCTGTAACAGTAAGAAACTTATTAATAGAACTCACTAATTTTTCAAAATGAGATAATGCAACTAAGAATAGAGAACAAATCATTTGTGTAATCCAAATCATGATTCATGCATTCCAAAGATGACAGTTTTTGCTCTTGGATTGAGCTTTGCTTTGCACTCAGTTAATCATGGAACTTGAGTTTAAAAAGGTGCTCCTACATCCCATCATCTTTATTGTTGACACAAGACCCTTCTTTATACCTTAAGCCAGTATTTCTTTCTGGCTCTGCCTCCTGTTTCTGGTTTTGTAACAAGGACTGTCACAGACAACCTGCTCTGCCCATTTGTCTTCCTGAAAACTTTTGGAGCGTGCCCATGCACAACATCCTGACACAACTGTAAAAGCATAAAACTCATGTTCTTCTGTGTAAGGGCCCATGAAAACCTTTAAACAAAACCACTATGATAGCACAATGAGATAGATTGCTCTTCAGCAGTTGGAAACTTCCTCAGCCATATCACTCAGAAAAAAAGGAATGCAATACAGTTCTTAAAACAACAACAACAAAAACAAACAAAACAAAAATCTAATACCTTTTTTTAAAAAAATGAACAAAGTGCGGAAAAAAAAAAAAAAAAAAAAAAGGTACATCAAACAGGTACCAAGAACTCAATTTTGTCCCCAAACAGAATTTCATTCTTAATGCAAATTAGAAATTATAAATCTTTTGTCTAATGTTCTGAATTTATATGCTGACAACAGGCATTTTTATTATTTATTTATTTTTAAATCAGCAATTACAGATCACTTTGAAATACAGGAAATCCATATTCTGTGTTAGACTGTCTAATGTACCTTGTGATGGTGAAGGGCATTGGTATTTTTGTGATGGTCAAAAACTTGGGAGAATGTCTTCAGAAACACAGACTGAAGGAATTTCTTTTACCTATAGAATGTGTGGTTTATAGAATCTTGAAAGAGCCTTTATATAAGTATTTTTTTTCTTCACAGATAGGGTAATTAGTCATTGGAACATGCTGCCCAGGGAAGTGGTGGAGTCCTCATCCCTGATGTTATTTAAGCTAAATGATGAAGTTGAGTGTGTATGGATAAGGATCAGGGAGAAGGCCTGTAGGGGTGACATCTTGGTGAGGGTCTGTTATAGACCGCCTAATCAGGATGAAGAGATGGATGAGACATCCTATGAGATGCTTGCAAAAGTTACACAATCACCATCACTCGTTCTCATGGGAGACTTCAACTTCCCTGATATATGCTGGAAGTATAATACTGCACAGAGGAACCAGTCCAGGAGGTTTCTAGATCGTGTGGAAGATAGCTTCCTGACACAGCTGGTTCAAGAACCTATCAGGGGAGGTGCCCCCCTAGACCTGCTCTTCACTAACAGAGAAGGACTGATGGGAGATGTGAAAGCTGGGGACTGTCTTGGGCAGAATGACCATGAAATTGTAGAGTTTTCTATCCTTGGTGATGTCAGAAGGGCAACTAGCAAAACTGTTGTCTTGAATTTCTGGAGGGCAGACTTTGACCTATCCAGAACACTTGTTGCAGGGGACCCTTGGGAGTCACTCCTGAAGGGCAAAGGGGTCCAGGAAGCCTGGATGCTCCTCAGGAAGCAAATCTTAAAGGTACAAGAGCAGGCTGTTCCTGAGTCCTGTAATGCAAGCCGGAGGGGAAGAAGACCGGCATGGATGAATCAGGAACTTTTATTGAGACTCTGGGAGAAAAAGAGAGTCTACGTCCACTGGAAGAATGGACAGGCTACTTGGGGCAACTACAAGGAAGTTGCTAAGATATGCAATGCAGAGAGGAAGTTAGAAAGGCAAAAGCCCAGCTTGAATTCAGATTGGCCACTGCAGTAAAAGAGAACAAGAAATCCTTTTACAAATATATTAACAGCAAGAGAAGAAACAAGGAAAAGCCTAAGGACTGCCTCCACTAAGAAAGAAAGAAGGGTGATCTTTGTAGGCGACTCCCTTCTCAGGGGAGCCCTGTTTGTCAACCTAACCCTACCTGTAGGTAAGTCTGCTGCCTCCCTGGGGCCAGGGTCAGGGACATTGCCAGAAAGCTTCCTAACCTGGTTTGCTCTTCTGACTTTTGATAGCCCAGGCTGGCAGAGATGATATTGAAGAGAGAAGTCTGAAGGCTATCAAATGGGACTTTAGGGGACTGGGACGATTAGTAGATGGAGCGGGAGTGCTTTCCTCCGTCCCCACGGTGCCAGGGAGGGGTACAGAGAGGACTCAGAAAGCCCACCTGAAAAACAGGTGGCTCAGAGGCTGATGCCAACACAGATTTATTATTATTATTATTATTATTATTATTATTATTATTATTATTATTATTATTATTATTATTATTTTACCACAGGGCGCTTTACTTGGCACCCGGCCTGCTAATTGCAGATGGGTCCCACCTGTCTTGAAGGGAAAAACAGACACTAGTGCCGGAGCTGGCAGGGCTCATTGAGAAGGCTTTAAACTAGGTAGGAAGGGGGATGGGGATGGGGAGGGAATAAGGCTTGTTAGAGGTGTGCCAGGGAGAACAATGTCAGGGCTGGGGAAGCAGGCAATGGCCCAGATGAAGTGCATCTACACTAATGTGCGCAGCATGGGCAACAAACAGAAGGAGCTGGAAGCCATCGTGCAGCAGGTAGGCTATGACTTGGTTGCCATCACTGAAACATGGTGGAGCCACTCCCATGACTGGAGTGCTGCAATGACTGGCTATAGGCTCTTCAGAAGGGACAAGCAGTACAGAAGGGGTGGGTGTGGCTCTCTATATTAGTGTTTTGATGTTGTGGATCTCGAGGCTGAGACTGGGAAAGGTAAGGTTGAGTCCCTATGGATTAGGATCAGTGGGAAGGCCAGCAAGGTAGGCATCCTGGTGGGGGTCTGTTACAGACCGCCCAACCAGGATGAGGAGACGGATGAGGAATTCTACAGGCAGCTGGCAAAAGTTGCAAAATCGTCAGTTCTTGTCCTCTTGGGGGACTTCAACTTCCCAGGCATATTCTGGACATGCAATACAGCTCAGAGGAAGCAGTCTAGGAGGTTTCTGGAGAACGTGGAAGATAGTTTCCTGATGCAGTTGGTTAGGGAGCCTACCAGGGGAGGTGCCCCACTGGACCTTCTGTTCACTAACAGAGAAGGACTGGTGGGAGATGTGGTGATCAGGAGATGTCTTGGGCACAGTGACCACGAAATGGTAGAGTTCTCTATTATTGGCAAAGTCAGGAGGGGGACCAGTAAAACTGCTCTCTTGGACTTCTGGAGGGCTGACTTTGAGCTGTTCAGGATACTGGTCGGCAGAGTCCCTTGGGAGGCAGTTCTGAAGGGCAGAGGCGTCCAGGAAGGCTGAGCACTCCTCAGGAAGGAAATCTTAAAGGCTTAGGAGCGGTCTGTCCCCACGTGCCCAAAGACGAGCCGGCGTGGAAGAAGACTGGTCTGGTTGAACAGAGAGTTGTGGCTCGAGCTTAGGAGAAAAAGAGGGTTTATAATCTTTGGAAAAGAGGCTGGGCCACTCAGGAGGACTATAACGATGTTGCGAGGCTATGCAGGGACAAAATTAGAAAGGCCAAAGCTCATCTGGAGCTCAATCTGGCTAATGCTGTTAAAGATAACAGAAAATGTTTTTATAAATACATTAACATGAAAAGGAGGACTAAGGAGAGTCTCCATCCTTTACTGCATGCAGGGGGAAACATAGTGACAAGAGATGAGGAAAAGGCTGAGGTGCTAAACACCTTCTTTGCCTCAGTCTTTACCAGCAAGACTAGTTGTTATCTGGTTACCCAGTATTCTGAGCTGGTGGAAGGGGATGGGGAGCAGAATATGGCCCGCACAATCCATGAGGAGATGGTTGGCGACCTGCTACAGCACTTAGATGTACGCAAGTCGATGGGGCCAGATGGGATCCACTCGAGGGTACTGCAAGAACTGGTAGAAGATTTGGCCAAGCTGCTTTCCCCCATTTATCAGCAGTCCTGGCTATCGAGGGAGGTCCCAGTCAACTGGCGGCTAGCAAAAGAGATACCCGTCTACAACAAGGGCCGGAGGGTAGACCGGGGAACTATAGGCCTGTTAGTTTGACCTCAGTGCCAGGGAAGCTCATGGAGCAGATTATCTTGAGTGTCATCACACGGCACTTGCAGGGCCATCAGGTGATCAGGCCCAGTCATGGGTTTATGAAGGGCAGGTCCTGTTTGATGAACCTGATCTCCTTCTATGACAAAGTGACACGCTTAGTGGACGATGGGAAGGCCGTGGATGTGGTCTACCTTGACTTCAGCAAGGCTTTTGACACCGTTCCCCACAGCATTCTCCTCAAGAAACTGGCTGCTCTTGGCTTGGACTGGCATACGCTTCATTGGGTTAAAAACTGGCTGGGTAGCAGGGCCCAAAGAGTTGTGGTGAATGGAGTCAAATCCAGTTGGAGGCCGGTCGCTAGTGGCGTTCCCCAGGGCTTGGTGCTGGGGCCGGTCCTCTTTAACATCTTCATCGATGATCTGGACGACGACATTGAGTGCACCCTCAGTAAGTTTGCAGATGACACCAAGTTAGGTGCGTGTGTCGATCTGCTCGAGGGTAGGAAGGCTCTGCAGGAGGATCTGGATAGGCTGCACCGATGGGCTGAGGTCAACTGCATGAAGTTCAACAAGGCCAAGTGCCGGGTCCTCCACCTGGGGCGCAATAACCCCAAGCAGAGCTACAGGCTGGGAGATGAGTGGTTGGAGAGCTGCCAGGCAGAGAAGGACCTGGGAGTGTTGGTTGATAGTCGGCTGAATATGAGCCAGCAGTGTGCTCAGGTGGCCATGAAGGCCAACAGCATCCTGGCCTGTATAAGAAACAGTGTGACCAGCAGGGCTAGGGAGGTGATTGTCCCCCTGTACTCGGCTCTGGTGAGGCCGCACCTCGAATACTGTGTTCAGTTTTGGGCCCCTCGCTACAAGAAGGACATCGAGGTGCTTGAGCGAGTCCAGAGAAGGGCTACGAAGCTGGTAAGGAGTCTGGAGAACAAGTCTTACGAGGAGCGGCTGAGGGAGCTGGGATCGTTTAGCCTGGAGAAGAGGAGGCTCAGGGTGACCTTATGGCACTCTACAGGTACCTGAAAGGAGGCTGTAGCGAGGTGGGGGTTGGTCTGTTCTCCTACGTGCCTGTTGACAGGACGAGGGGGAATGGGCTGAAGTTGCTCCAGGGGAGGTTTAGATTGGATATTAGGAAGAACTTCTTTACTGAAAGGGTTGTTAGGCATTGGAATAGGCTGCCCAGGGAAGTGGTTGAGTCATCATCCCTGGAGGTCTTTTGAAAGACGTTCAGATTTAGAGCTTAGTGATATGGTTTAGTAGAGGACTTGTTAGTGTTAGGTCAGAGGCTGGACTTGGTGATCGTGGAGGTCTCTTCCAACCTAGACGTATCTGTGATTTTTGTATGTAAACCCATCACTGTGTAGGTCTTGTCCACATGCAGAAGTTCAATTAGAACTTATGCAGAATTAATGCAGTAATGCTGTGCAGTTGACTTAAGTTATATTTTTACATAGATGAAGAAGTTACGTGATCACAGTTGCTTTTCCCTGCTTATTGGTATCATACCATGCATCATACCAGTGCATCTAGAATTATTACATAAGATTAAACTTTATGCCTATTCAAAAGAGTAAAACAAGTATAAAAGAGGTATGTAGAGCCAAGTTTGTTTTTGAAAAATGGAATTTAGTTTCTAGACTTACTCAGGAAAGTTTCAATTTTAGCTTTATTTGTTACCTAAGTCATTGCTGTGATCTCAGGCAGCAGAAAGTGACATGGCAAGCTTTTGTTTTGTAAAACTGATTCTACGCTGAACGGTTAGGGATACATGAATGTTTCCCACTGCAAGCTCACAGTGAATTAACCTTCCACTGGTGGATTCAATGAACTGATCAACAAAACTTTTAGAATTATGTTAATAATCAGAATTTTTTGCCATAGGAGCTGATTTGGGGAATTTTTCTTACTATCCAGAATGGAGAATTAAACAATAGCCATAAAACCCATTAATGTATCTTTAAAATCAACAAAGAAGGGTAAACTTCAGTGTCTCTTTTGTTTGTTTGTTTGTTTTTTAAACCAGAATATCTTTGGGAACTTATATTACTAAAAATAAGTCATTCTATTAAGTAATGAACAGTATAGAGGCGGTATTTTAAAAATATAGCTTACCATATGTTTCTTTTTACAGAAGATTTTGTACTTTATGGTATAGGTAGTAAATATCATTTATATAATGTTGCAGCAAAAAGAGAATAGAGAAAAATACACAACTCATTGGGATAAGTAAATATAACAGCATGTAATGATCTGATCACTCATTTTCAGTGTTAGCTGCCTATAGCTTTTATTTTTATTTTTGAAGTAACGCCAACCAATTAGCAGTATTTTTGATGATGCTTTAAATAACTTCCAGAGAAACTGCAGATACCAAATAAACTATATGTTTAAAATGCACTCAGAGAAAAATCATTAAAATCCTTGTAACAGTATCACAGAGGCAGTCCATTCTTCATGATGATCTATGATACCTATTTCCTGAAATTTTATTATTTGTAGGTTTAATGCAGTTTGATTGCTGCCTAGACCTATTATCATGCTTACCGCTCATTCTTTTAGATAAGGCTGGTCTCCTTTTATTAGGAGCACAGTGTCTTTTGTTTCTGTATAGATTAAAGCGGATCATTAGATATAAATCTCTCAGACATATTTGGTCTCATCACAGGCTATATTCCAGCATTATTTTCAGAAAGATAAACTGACAGTGATTTATGCTATATTTTCAGAATATAAATCTCACTGTGCCCTAAACTTGTGTTTAGAAAATAAAGATTTTTTTTTTATGGTTTTGGTAGTTATCAACAAAGCATGAAAGTACTATTCTTCAGTGCTGTGTCCTCTAGACTCTTAGATTATGCGTACTATTTAATTCAAACTAATTAACACTGCACAGTGTATATCTTTTTTTAAACGATGTAAATATAAATCATGATTGAATTCTATGTACATTTTATCTTTGAAAGACTGGAGAAGGTTTTGTGATTGAAATCTTGTCTTTAGGCAAGATAATAATGCAAGACACTCTGTATGCCTAGAAAGAGAATTTGGCCATTAAGAAAACTGAAAAAGGGACAATGAGGACTATAGTATCACAACTGAGAGTAAAGAGAGAAATCCTCCAAATACATTTTAAAACTTCTGTGGAAAATAAATTTGTTCAGAGAAGGTGAAATAAGATCAGTCTATTCAGGAACTCATCTGACCAGATCATGCATATCTCCCAGGATGCAGGTTCTACAGATTCTCTGGACAATGTCTTCTTATATTTGATTACCCCCATGATTAAAAGGTTTTTCCTTAGAGCTGTTCAGAATTTCTATTGTTCTGACTTTTCCCCCTTGCCATCTTAGAGGCCACATTCAAGAAGAATGAGTCAGTGAGTCAGTATCTGTCCTGTACAGGAGAGTCCAAAACTGGTGTGTGTGGTGGGGTGACATTACTCCAGATGTGGTCTTACATTGGAATAGAGAGAAATAATCTCAGTGGTGTATACCTTGCTTATACAGCCCAGTACAATCTTGACTTCTTTTGCCTCATGGGCTCCCCACTTCTTGTTCAGCATGGACCCAAGGCAGTTTTCTGTGAAGTTGCTTTCTAACCATCTCCCTGTTACCTGTGCTAGTGCATTTTTTTTTTTTTTTTTTTTTTTTTCCATGCCAGGTACAGGACGTTTTCATGTTGAACCTCATGAAGATGCTATCAGCCCAGGCCTTCAGCATATTGAGGTCCCCTTGAGAAGTGGCCTTTCCCCACAGGGGCCATTCCACCAGCTTGGGATGCCCCATGACCTTGTGAGGTGTGTGTTCTGTCCCGAATGTTTGGGTAGCCTTCATTTTTTCTTCAAAACAGTATTTCTCCTAATAATAACAAGCAGATACTCCTCTTCCTACTTGCAGGCAATTTGTGAGCAACTTATTCTTTTAACATGGATCTTATTCTTCTAAGATGGATTTTATTCAGGTCTTGAATAAGCTGTCTGCTACTGTGCTTTTCAGATGAGAATTGTACATGCATTTTTGTGTGTGAATGCACTTATTCATAAAAATGAGAGTTGTTTCTCTGATGTAAGGCTATTGCTGGAGATTTTGTCTTTAAAGGAATTTAAAAGTCTGGTCACAATCTTTGCACACAGTGCTGCTTTTTCTTACATCTAAAATGTGAAAATCATTTTTGCATTTTGCAACAGGGCACATAACTGGTATTGACCAACTGAAAGAGTAATTTCCGCCTCAGAAATCGTCCTATACTCCTGAAAAAAAGCTGTTTATTTCTCTCACAATTAAGTTAAGCGCAAGTCTTCTGTGTGGGGCAGGGCCAAATAACCGTTCTCAGATTTTTTAATTTTTTTTTTTTCAACATTTCCTTTCATTTCTTCCTGTATCCATTCTGACACTGCTAATGTCTTGGAATTCATGGCCTTAATTATATAAATCTAATTTCCTCTGAAGTTTCCAGGCCAGATTGAAGATTGCAAGGGGATAATCTGCTATGTACTAACTTTACTTTTTTCCAGCCCTCAAGCATTTTTAATATTGGTACAGAAAAACATAAAATTGTATATCAGTAAAAAAACAATAACAACCCCCCCCCAAACAAACAAACAAACAAACAAACAAAAAACCTACCCCCCCAAAAAAACAGGGAAAGCTATAATACCATACAAATCTTCAAAGTTTTAGGTCTCATACCTGAAGTCTCATTATTTCTTGTGTAGAGTTTTTCATCTGCACCCTGGAAAAAGTTTTCTTTTGTGTTGTGTGTTATATGGGCCATATCAAATTATATCTGTAGACTCACAGAAATTAGAGATGAATAACTGATGATCTTTTTTGACAGAACAGAGTTCTCCAAATAGTATCGCATTAGGTATAAAACTGATGCTAATCTTGATCATGAAAAAGCCACAAAGCAGTAATAATGCCAACAAAAAGATCAAAGAAAAAATGAAAAAAAAAAAAAAAAAAAAGAGAGAGAGAGAGAAGGAGTACAAGACTATTACCTCCCAGATAGCATGTCATGTACTTTAAAGTTTTATTTTGGACAAACTTGACAACTGTGATTCTTTGAGAAGAAACAAATAGAGTATTTGCTAGAAATATCTGATAATGGGAGACTATGACTGGGAACGACCATGATACCCCTTCAAAACAAACAAAGAAAATCTTTCGGATGTCCAAATTCTATGTCTGAGCTTCTATCAAACCTGAAAGACAAATCCTTAACACTAATCTTGGATTTAGCTACCTAAGCCAGTTTATTTCAGGGGCTGTGTAAAGAGCATCTCATTGCAAAAACTATCATGGAGTTCGATATCAGTGTGTTGTGTTAGTGAAAATTATTTAGCAGAGATAGTGTACGTCAGTGTGCAGGTATTTTAGCATTACTTATGCTTATCCACATTACCAAAAATAACATTAGCTCATGTTAACTCACCCACTCCTGTTAAAGTAGCATAGAGAGCATACAGAGATGAGACAGATAGTGTTTTGCAGTAAATATAATAAAGTTGTGGTTGATCCGCTTAATTGGAAGGACTCCTTAACGTATGTTTATCTGAAGAGAAAAGGGGATATGAGGCAAATATTTGGCATTTGAAGGATTTCTGGAGAGATGTCCCTTTGTGTATATCTGCGCACACACATGCATAGCCCAGTGGCGTGGCTCTTTGCACAGATGCTTTTATCTGGAATTGTGGCAACCCTGCACATGAGTCTTCAGTTTATCACTTGATGATAGCACAAGTACCACCTGTGGGTACCTGCCTCTAGGCTGACACAGGGACAATGGCATATGAATTTTGAAAACCGATGGGAATTTGCTTGCCTGGAGTTTCAGGTTCTTCATCTGTAGAAGTATTTACTAATTATGCCTCTTCTTCCACACCACAGCAATTTTCTGAATTCATAAATGCAGAACAGATTTGCCTAAAACACAGTTTTGTCATGTACTCTGATGGCTTTAGTTTATTCTCACTTATACTTCAGCAATTTAACCTAAACTTTTGTTACGTCAGGTACGAGAAACATCAAAAGAGATCAGCCATTCTGTTACATCAAAGCCATATTTCATCATTAAGACATTACTTGGAGTAATACTTTCTTAAAAAGGGTCTATCCATACCTGAACTGCATATCTGTATGGGGAGTTCTACTATGTAGGTTTTAAATGGCTGCAGCATTAATTGACTTGATCTCTTCATTGTGTTTTCAGGTTCGTATTTTTACCTATCTGATTGGAAGAGAAGCTGCTTTTGCTGATAACCTGAAGTGGATGGCCTGTGCTAACAAAGGTTAGTTAACCTTCAACAGTGAAAGCCTTGCTTTCAAAACTGTATCACTGGGTCTTCCTGCATACCTGACCTGTTTTACAGGTACAGGTCCACTGACAACTAATCAAAGAGGATGGGTTGTTTTTTTCCAGGAAGAAAAAAACTTATTTATCTATAGCATGCAATTTAAAATATATTTTCTTTATTAAAACGTCTGAACCTTTTTAAGATGTGGTCTTAAATTTTAGTTGAGAGACTAAACCTTAGTTTCAAATTGGTTGTCCTATTGTAGCTGTTACTACTTGGTCACAGTTACTTTGGTACCTAAGAACACTGGGTATGAGTCCTGTTGAGTTAGGCATGGTATGTAAAACACTAGACATTGTCACTATCCCTTGAGGAGCTGACAGTGTAATTGAAAAAAACAGGTTTATATTCTGTAAGGAAGGGGCATTAAAACTTGTAAGATGCTGAGATGCTACAGTAAAAGGATAGACTAATATAAGTAAATAAGTAAGAATGATTCAGAGGAGAAAAAAAAGTGCACACAAAAAACTAATTACTCTTCAGGTTTTCCTTTTCTCTTGGAAAACAAAAACAAAACAAAAACTTATTTTCCTATGTGCCACATTACATTATGATGAATTGGATCAGGTGCTATCCATTTAGTCATTATTTCTTTAACTACTGTTATGTCCAGCTGATGGAAATTACTTAGTTTGAAGTCTTGTCTTAATCAGCTAATATTACACCATGACTTAGTTTAAGTAATAGTATAAGCGTCCTTTGAAGCATCTTTTTGAAGACAATTTAATCAACAAAATCTTCTAGCTTTTTAGCCCTGCTCTTCAGATTCATAAAGATCTAAGTACAGAAACTCAGAAATTAGGACCAAGCTATAGAGACCGCCTCACTAGATCATCTGGTCCATGTCCTAATTCTCAGAGGGGTCACCTTTGTCATTCTTCAGGACTATTTTGTTCTTTTCAGAGCCACGTTGCTTCCAGTCAGAATCTTACAAACTAGATCAACTAAACAGTTTAATGCAGTTTAATGACTGCTTCTTCTATACATTTTTTTTTAAAACTCTGTTTAGTAGGTACAATATGTGCTTTCTGGTAGCTTATAATTCAAAAAATCTTTTACCTCTAATCAGTAAATAAATGCTTTCTTTCTTATAGCTTTGAAAATTGTAATTGTATTCAGCATAAATCGTCATGTCAGGCAGTATGGATTTAGAGTTTTTCCTTTACAGTTTTCAGCTACAGCTCACCCATTTTCTTTTAGTGAAAGGAGGGATTACAGCGCAGACAGATGAGCAGTGTAGTAAAGCTGGTCTAAAGATTGGCTGAATGGCTGGACTGCAGTTTACTACTTGCATGGGTGGGCCAAAGTATGTTGTTGTCACTGAGGGTCAATGGCCCTAAAATCAATTTTCCTTGCAGAGATTTTCCCCTTGGAAGCACAGCATAGATGAAGGCTGTTTGCAGGGTTTCCAGCTGACTGGACTGTGGACAGCAGTCCTTTCCATCAAAAAGGGTCACAGGGGAAATTCATACCACCTTGCAAAACGTATTTAGTTTCTAGATTCTGATGGTGAAACCTTCAACAACATAACCTCGCCCCTCCCCTTTTTCTGTTACATTTCAGTGTATAAGTAGGGCGTATCTAGAGGGAGTTTGCTTAATGAAGCAAAACACCAAACCATTTTAAATACATTAAAACATTCAAGAACCCCAGTGACCCTCTAGAGTGGTTTGTGAAATTTGCAATGATTCAATCTTCTGTATTGTGAGCCAGTGCACGTGAAGGAAAAGAAATAAGATTTACTAACATCCTCAAATGAACAAAAATAAGAGTTTCCTAAATGCACAGTGTACATGTGCCAGATTTTAAAGCAAGCACATACTACCTTTCCCTCAGCAGTCACTTCCAGTAGAAAGCTGTAAGAGAAAGATGGGAGTTAATGTGTTACTAACAAAACAGACAGCATTAAATGTTTTGTTTTGTTTTCCAGTAAATTTCTCTACTGCATTAGCAATTTGACAGCCTCTGTTTTGTATGTTTATTAATTATCCAGCATTGCTGCGGCTGGCATATTGCAAAACGGACAAAGGAGGGGATTCATTGGTACAAAGGAGCAGAAGCTGGGAAAGCACTGAAGAGAAAATGCTTTGCATATCAGAGGTCTGATAGTGGCTATCTGCCAGCAGAGGACAGATCAGCCCTGAGGCAAATTGTGCCCCAGCTGTAGCAGTTTATAGACTATTGTATTAGGAGAGAAGAGTTGCTTACAGGAAGCCCCAGTCACATCCATTCCCATTAATAGCATGACCCGAGCACCTCCTGCACTCTGGGCTATTGTGAGGAGTGGCAGGCAGCCAGCTACAGATACTGTTCGCCTGCTTGAGAGGCCTCTTAGGAGGAGGGGGTGAATTCTCCATGGGAGCTTTACAGCTGCAGTGAAACAATGAATTCCCCCTCGGTCCCTATGCAAAGAGGATTTTTTTTTTTTTTTAATTCTGATGTTTTATTAGTTGCAATAATATTGCATTTATTTTACATGTGTCCAGAAAATGAAAAGTGCTGCGTTCTATCAAAAAAAATAAAATAAAAATCTTTTGGAGGCATTTTTTAAAGCTCCATATCTAATGGTGGACATTTTAGAGGAAAGGAACCCATCCAAAAACTGCAATGGACTGTGTAATATGGAAAGGCAGCCCTCTTGCAGAGCATAAGTGTCTGTGTTTAACTACACTGTTACACGTATCTCATGCTTGTCATTACCAAATCTTACCCATTTCCTTCATGAGTTTTTCCTGCTGGGGACAAAAATTAGTGCTGACTGCAAAGAGCTCTGGGGTAGCATAATTCACACACCAGGGAACTAAGAAGCAGGTGTTAGAATGCAAAAATTTAAGCACAGGTTTGCTGCTGTTGTTTACACAGCCTCAGCAACTGTGCTCAGAATTTCAGAGCATGTCTTTATCTGAAGATAAAGCCTTGGTATGGGAAGAGTAAGGTTTTTAAACCCATTTGATCTCTGGATAGGAGTTTAATTTATCAGTGTAGGAAGCTAATTCCTGTGAGATTTTACATTTGTTACGCACAGTTACGAACACATGAATCATCAACATGTCTATATGTACCAGGGAAAATGAACTAAGAGAATATTACCCTATGCTATCTCTAGCTATGCTATAGCGACTTTTTGGGGAGTTTTCCCAACAGCAGAAAATCCAAAACCAAATATTAGAACAAGCACCAAAATATGGGAAAGGTAATTTGTGTAGCTGTTGCAATTCCTTTCTCTTTTCTTTAATGGGAGATAGAACTATAGGAAAACAACCTTTTATAGAAATAAGTAAATAGATGAACCATAAATTCATAAAAGATAGCTAACTTTGTATTAAATGACTCATGGAAATTATAAAATCTTTAAGTTTTCCTAATGTGAATTACAAAAGCACACAAACCATATTTGTAAGGATACAAACCATATTTAAACAGACTAGATCTTCAAGGAACTTTGCAAAGATTGAAAATGAAACCCACACCTGTGATCACATTATAAAAAACCTAAAGAGAATCCATATGGTTGACACCATCTTCATCTAAGACTTGTCTTTTGCATATCTTTAGCAGCAATTTTTAAATTCCTTTAAACTTAGTTATTTGAAACTAACAAATTAAAAAGGATAAAGTCTTTAACATTCTTTCTTTCAACTTTCCTTCTGTTGCAGCCTGATATATGATCTGTGAAATACAGAAATGATTTATTTATTTATTTATTTTTCACGCTAAACTCTTTTTCCTCCACTTGCTAACCTTGACTTCTCTAGCTGTCATACTCTCTGGCAAGGAGCACTGCACAGCTAGCCGCTAGCCTGCAACTACATGCATGCCAGTATACATGTGCTGATTTACCATCTGGCTCCTTCCAAACAGGATGCTCAATGTCACTTTCAATCTGGGCAGAGCCACAAATTTTCATTTGTCTTTGAGACCTTTATTTCTTTAAGTTTGTTTGAAATTAATTCAGAATAACAGATAGACTTAATCATTATCTCTTTCAGTCTTAGGAAATTGGGATAAAAATTGTTCTCTCTGTTGTGGAGTTTATGGATACGTTTTGCAACTACAGCAAGAAACAAATACTTTGAATGTAACATGCTGCCTGGAGAGTTTTGTGGTATTAAGTAAGGTGTTATATCAGATATGAGAAAAGAAATTCTTGAAAACACAACAGGGAGAAATATATAATGTAATACCCATCCATATTCACAATACTTGTGAGTAAACTGCTCAAGTAGGTGTCTGCTCAAGTTGGCTGTACTTGGTCCAGATGGATCTCTTGAATCTCTTCTGAACAAACAGTAACACACAACCACCAAAAAACCCTACAATGTTCACCATTATCAGTGTCTGGTAATGTGTATCAGACTTTGAAGTGTTATGAAGCTATTTTTTTCACTTGAAAAACTGACATTAAAACTTTCAGGAGGCAATCAGAGTAAATTCCAGCAAGGTATTCTCTATCTGAAAAGTAACTTATAAGCTGTGATTAAATAAATTTCCAGGCATAGACATCCAAGTGTTTTTTAAAATGAGCCTTTGAGGTTTTGAATTTAATTGAAGTATGACATTAAAAAGTGTTAACTATCTAATTTCAATATGTATGGGTGTGAAAGTACTGTTTGATTTAAAAAGACCTTTTCATTGCCTTAGATGCAATGCCAATTTTTCAAGCAGTTAATCTGCTCTGACATTTTAGACATTATTTGATATATATTAAGGGTATAAGTACATGTGTTACCCCTTTGTTTGCTGTACAGCATTTAGTGCAAGCAGATCTCTGCTCCATTTACAATTTTGCACACTGTTGTAAGAGAGGTGCAAATATTGGCATGATATGTACTTGTTGTCATTTAACCCAGTCGGATGCTAAGCACCACACAGCTGTTTGCTCACCTTCCCCCCCTCCTTCTCTGGAATAGGGGAGAAAAATGGGAAAGTGAGGCCTGTGAGTTGAGATAAAGACAGTTTATTAAGACAGGAAAATAATAGTAATAATGATAATAGTACTACTACTGATAATGTGTATGAAACAAGTGATGCCCAATACAATTGCTCACCACCAACAGTGAACGGCTGTTGTGGTTTAACCTGGCTGGCAGCTAAACACCACACAGCCATTTGCTCACCCTCCCCCCTCCCTCTCTGGGATGGAGGAGAGAAATGGAAAATTGAAGCCCGAGAGTTGAGATAATTTATTAAGATAGGAAATTAATAATAATAATAATAGTGTATATGAAATAAGCGATGCACAATGCAATTGCTCACCACCTGCTGACCAATGCCCAGTCTATCTCTGAGCAGTCGGCCCCCCCACCCCAGCTAGCCATCCCTATATATTGTTTAGCATGACGTCAGATGGTATGGAATAGCCCTTTGGCCAGTTTGGGTCAGCTGTCCTGGCTCTGTCCCCTCCCAGCTCTTGCTGCACCCCCAGCCTGCCCGCTGGCAGGACAGAAAGGAGCTGAAAAGTCCTTGGCTTGTTACAAGCACCGCTCTGCAACAATTAAAACATCGGCATGTTATCAGCACTCTTCTCATCCTAATCACAGAATCACAGAATGTCTAGGTTGGAAGAGACCTGCAAGATCACCGAGTCCAACCTCTGACCTAACACTAACAAATCATCCCCTAAACCATATCCCTAAGTTCTACATCTAAACGTCTTTTAAAGACCTCCAGGGATGGTGACTCAACCACTTCCCTGGGCAGCCTATTCCAGTGCCTAACAACCCTTTCTGTAAAGAAGTTTTTCCTAATATCCAATCTAAACCTCCCCTGGAGCAACTTTAGCCCATTCCCCCTCGTCCTATCACCAGGCACGTAGGAGAATAGACCAACCCCCACCTCGCTACAGCCTCCTTTCAGGTACCTGTAGAGTGCAATAAGGTCGCCCTGAGCCTCCTCTTCTCCAGGCTGAACAATCCCAGCTCCCTCAGCCGCTCCTCATAAGACTTGATCTCCAGACCCCTCACCAGCTTCGTAGCCCTTCTCTGGACTCTCTCAAGCACCTCCATGTCCTTCTTGTAGTGAAGGGCCCAAAACTGAACACAGTACTCGAGGTGCGGCCTCACCAGAGCCGAGTACAGGGGGACAATCACTTCCCTAGACCTGCTGGCCATGCTGTTTCTTATGCAAGCCAGGATGCTGTTGGCCTTCTTGGCCGCCTGAGCACACTGCTGGCTCATTTTCAGCCGACTGTCAACCAACACTCCCAGGTCCTTCTCTGACAGGCAGCTTTCTATTCACCCATCTCCCAGCCTATAGCTCTGCTTGGGGTTGTTGTGCCCCAGGTGCAGAACCCGGCACTTGGCCTTGCTGAACTTCATACAGTTGGCCTCAGCCCATCAGTCCAGCCTATCCAGATCCTCCTGCAGAGCCTTCCTACCCTCGAGCAGGTCGACACACGCACCTAACTTGGTGTCGTCTGAAAACTTACTGAGGGTGCACTCGATCCCCTCATCCACGTCATCGATGAAGATGTTAAAGAGGATGGGTCCCAGTACTGAGCCCTGGGGGACTCCACTAGTGATCGGCCTCCAACTGGATTTGACTCCATTCACTAAGACTCTCTGGGCCCAGCCATCCAGCCAGTTCTTAACCCAATGAAGCGTATGCCAGTCCAAGCCAAGAGCAGCCAGTTTCCTGTGGAGAATGCTGTGGGGAACGGTGTCAAATACCTTACTGAAGTCAAGGTAGACCACATCTACAGCCTTGCCCTCATCCTCTAAGCATGTCACCTTGTTATAGAAGGAGATCAGGTTCGTCAAGCAGGACCTACCTTTCATTATTATTTCATGCTGACTAGGCCTGATCGCCTGCTTGCCATGTAACTGCCGTATGTTGACGCCCAGGATAATCTGCTCCACGAGCTTCCCTGGCACTGATGTTAAACTAACAGGCCCGTAGTTCCCCGGGTCTACCCTCTGGCCCTTCTTGTAGATGGGCGTCACGTTTGCAATCCACCAGTCAAGTGGGACTTCTCCTGATAGCCGATAAATGATGGAAAGCGGCTTGGCCAGTTCTTCCGCCAGTTCTTGCAGTACCCTCGGGTGGATCCCATCCGGCTCCATCGACTTGCATACATCCAAGTGCTGTAGCAGGTCGCCAACCATCTCCTCATGGATTGTGGGGGCCACATTCTGCTCCCCATCCCCTTCCAACAGCTCAGGGTACTGGGCGTCCAGAGAGCAACTGGTTTTGCTGCTAAAGACTGAGGCAAAGAAGTTAAGCACCTCAGCTTTATCCTCATCTCTGATAACTAAGTTTCCCCCCCGCATCCAGTAAAGGGTGGAGATTCTCCTTAGTCCTCCTTTTTGTATTGATGTATTTATAAAAACTTTTTTTGTTGTCTTTAACAGCAGTAGCCAGATTGAGCTCCAGATGGGCTTTGGCCTTTCTAATTTTGTCCCTGCATAGCCTCGCAACATCGTTATAGTCCTCCTGAGTGGCCCAGCCTCTTTTCCAAAGATTATAAACTCTCTTTTTTCTCCTAAACTCGAGCCACAACTCTCTATTCAGCCAGGCCGGTCTTCCACGCCGGCTTGTCTTTGGGCATGTGGGGACAGACCACTCCTGAGCCATTAGGATTTCTTTCTTGAAGAGCGCCCAGCCTTCCTAACCCAAAACATAGCACTCTACCAGCTACTAGGAGGAAAATTAACCCTGTCCTAACTGAAACCAGGACAGTGAATAGCTTGTATTGGCACATTATCGTATCTTGACTAAGTATTGACATTCATTTACACCAAATGAAAAGGACCAGATAGTGAAATATTCCTTATTACCTACAGGAGAAATAACCTCACATTTTGATTTGGGAGTCTCAGCAGTGACAAAATTGGAGGAGGCAGCATTTCAGGAAGAGTAATTTATACATTGCATTTTCTCATAAGTATTCTAAAGCAATAATTCATGAAATCATGCTATATATGTATTTTTTTTTATTCTTTTCAACATGGAATTGAATTCATACATAGAATTCCACTTTTTCAAGTATAGGTTCCCTAATTAAACTTGTGTCAATCAATTTACTCCGTCAGAAAATATTTTCAATACCTCAGTAAAAAACAAAACAAAACAAAAGAAAAACACTTGCCATAATATTATGTTTAGCATTCAGTTAACCTTCTCACATAATACTAGACTTAACAGAAAAAAATAATTTTTAAATTCAATTCCTTAAGTAGAATCCTGAATATTTGAACAGTATACTCTATACTGTATTATGAGCATAGTATATAGTATACTATGAGTTTGAATACTGTACTACTATACTATGAATATCTGACTTGATAGTATAATAAAATTGATTATGGGAAAAAAATGTTTTTCTTATTAAGTTGAAAATGCTCATTAAACAACTACTATGAATTGTCATTTTTTAGATCTCTGCCCTTAAGTCTGTCCTTACACTGTTTCTTAATATATACATGTAAATCTGTGGCTGGCATGAGATGGAATTTATGTAGCAACATCAGTTTTGTACTGCACGAATTATTGGCAAATGTACCGAATCAGAAATTTCTAGCTTTCAGACCACAGAGCACCCTTGCAACCTTGCCAGGCCTGGCCCTCTCTATAATAAACACAGCTCAAAAGTTCTTTCAAGCTGCCAAGTTTTCTGCTTAAGCTTGATACTGCAGCTCCACAGCAGATATGATCATATCAAAAGACTAAAATTGTATCGAGACCTTTCATGAAAATTCCGTATTGTTCTCTAAAGGAAATGAATGTATACTAAGGGCATTTAAAGCAGTTAAGTAAGGCCTGATGAAACTATAACCTTGACATTTGTCAGTCCTTTGTAACCCTTTCATTATGTGGGCTCCAGATGCCAAGGTCACTGTGTTGTAAAGGTACTTGACGTCTAAGCAATGGTAAGGAAGTGGTGACAGCTCAAACAGCTGTGGCCTCTGCTGTTCTCAGTGCTCTCAGGTTGTAGGAGATGTTTCAAAGGATTAACAAAGCTTTGATCACTTAGCCAAGCAATTCTAGTTGAGTCTTCATTCCTGGTGACCTGGGAAAATAACATACTGCTGTTATCTGAGGTTTAGTAACATTCTACAAGGATGAGCATTTTAGAACATTGACAGCTACTGTTTTGTGCCTGTAGTTCTAATCAGTAATGCTGCTTGAAACCAGACAAACTTTGGATGAGATGTTTTTGTACGAAGGTATTGATACCAGTTTATATTTTTAAAGTATGCACCATTTAGAAACAAAAAATCCCAAAACTTCTTTACTATCAAGCAACAGAAGTTTTCTGGAAATAGAGAGTTTGGGACAGGCCATGCAGTGATTTATAGCAGTCTTGGGAACCTAGCTCTCCAGGAATGGCCGAGAGTTTTATGGACTTCTTTCACTGGTTACTACTGCTTGAGGCTGCTTCTCATAAAACATTCCTTCATTGCATTTCTCCTTTGCAGATAAACAAGCATTAAAAAAAAAAAAAAAAAAAAAAAAAAAAAAAGACGACATATCATACATGTTGACATCTTCTTTAATTTGTTCTGCCTGGTTTATAACTTCAAATTGTGTATTTTCACAGGCTTTTTTACTCAGATTTCTACCTTAGCTGATGTTCAAGAGAATGTCATGGAATACCTCCACGTTCTTAGCCGACCAAAGGTTATTGACCAAGAGCATGATGTAGTATGGACTGAAGCATATATTGACAGCACTGTAAGTCTGCATAAAAAAGTATTTAATATAGGTTTACTACATATAATTAGGAATTTGGAGTAAAATGTGGTAAAAACACTAGTTGTGTATTTCTGTCACTGGAACACTCCAATTCTATGTGAAAATCAGGATCTGATATCTTTGTTACAAATAGTTTGAAATTACTGAACTTCAGCAGATATTTATACATTGTAAATTACATAGAAAATAATGAAACAAACATGAGTCACAGCATCATTTTTGAATTTATGACCTCTGAATGTACATTTTTCTTACTATAAATGGACATTGAACAGAAATTGATTGGATTGAGTAACCATTTCTTCTATATGTTTTAAAACATATAGAATATATGAATAAGTCATTATAAAAACAGATTGACAAGAATCAATATTTTTAGTATAGAAAGGTGGATGAACAGCTAGGTGACAACTGTGATGTCCTGGGGGAAGAACAGCAAGAAGATTCTGCCTTTTAGTGTGGATTGAATGGGTGATCTGTTAACAAATTTGTTGCAACCTTCTAATTTTAACTTGATACCTTTGTGAAACATTAGAGTTGAAGCAGAATTTTCTGTTAGGCAGTGACTGAGTGCACCATCTTTTTTAGTATCATTTGGGGTAAAAATTCAGATTTGCAGATAAGGGTTGTTCATTTTCATGCGTTGATCTAAAATAGCTTATAGTTTCTTTTCTTTTCTTTTCTTTTTTCTTTCTTTCTTTTTTTTTTTTTTAATCCAATTACAATATTTTGGTTTGGTTCTATGTTATCCATAGAACAAGACTTTGCAGCAAATATCTGTCATATGGTACAATATGATGCCAAGTATTTAATGTAATGACTAGATGATCACAGATGACTAGTGGCAAAATTGTTTTCTTCTTTTTGTTCTATATACCTCCAGAAAAATAGGGCAAGGCAGGAAGCACTGGCTTCCTTTTTTTTTTTTTTTTTTTTTCTTTTTCTTTTTCTTTTTCTTTTTCTTTTTCTTTTTTCTTTTTTCTTTTTCTTTTTCTTTTAAATGTGATTTTTCATTTGTTTTGAAAGTCTGGAATGCTTTCAGGAGGTTTAAATTGACACAAAAATCTTTTAAAAAAATCACAAAAGCAAAACCAAAAAAAACCCACAACCATGCTGTGAATAGAGTTTTGCTTCATCTTCTTGTTTGTTTAGGTCTTTCCTATTCTTCAGCTGATGCTATGGGTAATATAAAATAAATACTAAAACTATAGCTACTCAGATGAAACAAAAACTTGCATAGACATAAGCTTTTATTGTTTTGGTGTGACTTTACTCATCTCTATTTCTTTTTTTAAGAAGGTGTTAATCCAAGTTCTTCTGTGTTCTCTTTCTGTTATTGAAATATAATGGTGAGAAGAAAACTACCTTTTTTTTTTCATTCCATGAAATGGGGAGATGACTAAGAAAATATGTTTCTCATTCACCTCTTGGCTTTTATATGCTTGGAGTAATCAATGTGTATATGTTAAAAGGAGTTTGTCTATTTGCTAGAGAGAGTGGCAGAAAAAGATCCATGTAATTGGTGTTTTAGTGCAACTCCTTTTCGCTCTTGGCCTTTGAATCTTGGATTACAAGTGTTGCAAATGAAATCTTTCTTTCTCAACACCAAGTTCTTCCTTTTCCCTACCAACCAAGTACAAAATTCTGTTTCAGAATTAATTTTACACTTCACTCTCTTTCTACTTTGTTAGCCTGTATTTCTTTGATCACTACAGTGAGGAATATATCCAGAAAACTTAGTCTAACTTTCGGTAATTTTCCCCTAGGTTATGGAAATTCTATTCTGTTAAATACTAACTGGATGAGGGAAGGGCTGTGGATGTGGTCTACCTTGACTTCAGTAAGGCTTTTGACACCATTCCCCACAGCATTCTCCTCAAGAAACTGGCTGCTCTTGGCTTGGACTGGCATACGCTTCATTGGGTTAAAAACTCCCTGGGTAGCAGGGCCCAAAGAGTTGTGGTGAATGAAGTCAAATCCAGTTGGAGGCCGGTCACTAGTGGAGTCCCCCAGGACTCGGTACTGGGACCAGTCCTCTTTAACATCTTCATCGATGACGTGGATGAGGGGATCTAGTGCACCCTCAGTAAGTTTGCAGACAACACCAAGTTAGGTGCGTGTGTTGATCTGTTTGAGGGCAGGAAGGCTCTGCAGGAGGATCTGGATAGGCTGGACCAATGGGATGAGGCCAATTATATGAGGTTCAACAAGGCCAAGTGCCGGGTTCTGAACCTGAGCCACAACAATCCCAAACAGAGCTACAGGCTGGGAGATGGGTGAATAGAAAGCTGCCTGTCAGAGAAGGACCTGGGAGTATTGGTTGACAGTCGGCTGAAAATGAGCCAGCACTGTGCTCAAGTGGCCAAGAAAGCCAACAGCATCCTGGCTTGCATAAGAAACAGCGTGTCCAGCAGGTCGAGGGAAGTGATTGTCCCCCTGTACTCAGCTCTGGTGAGGCCACACCTCAAGTATTGTGTTCAGTTTTGGGCCCCTCATTACAAGAAGGACATGGAGATGCTTGAGTGAGTCCAGAGAAGGGCTGCGAAGCTGGTGAGGGGTCTGGAGATCAAGTCCTATGAGGAGCGGCTGAGGGAGCTGGGACTATGTAGCCTGGAGAAGAGGAGGCTCAGGGGCGACCTTATGGCACTCTACAGGTACCTGAAAGGAGGCTGTAGCAAGGTGGCGGTTGGTCTGTTCTCCCACATTCCTGGTGACAGGACGAGGGGGAATGGGCTAAAGTTGCTCCAGGGGAGGTTTAGGTAGGATATGAGGAAGAACTTCTTTACTGAAAGGGTTGTTAGGCTTTGGAACAGGCTGCCCAGGGAAGTGGTTGAGTCACCATCCCTGGAGGTCTTTGGAAAGACGTTCAGATTTAGAGCTTAGTGATATGGTTTAGTAGAGGACTTGTTAGTGTTAGGTCAGAGGTTGGACTTCGTGATCTTGGAGGTATCTTCCAACCTAGATGATTCTGATTCCGTGGATACAGCAGGGGTGTATAGATGCAAATGCATAGTTCAGAACACTAGAGGGAGCATAGGGCAGGGATGTTGATGAGAGAATTAAAATAAACAAACAAAAAACAACAACAAAAAATGCAGTGGAAATGTTGCATTCCTTAATGAAGGAACTACTTAAATCTAAATGCTACCTCTATTACTCCAAAAATACACTGTTTCAAGTTCTGCTCCCTCTCTTCTTTTTTTCAGTCTTTTGGCTAAGGCTAATTAACATCTTTATGCACATACACACACACACATTTATAAATGTTTGAGAGTTCCGCTCAGGGCCTTAATGGGTTGGATGCTACAAGAAAAAAGATTTGAAACCAGAATACAGTGATCTGCTTAGCTGCAAACCATCTCTCTCCCCTCCCCTCCCATTAAAAAAAAAATAAAAATCAGGATGAAATGGGGTAGTCAGATACAAAACTCTGGAAACAGCAACAAAGGCAACCTTATAACAAACCAGATGTGCCTCTGCCGTAGCTAGAGATGCCCGAGATCTATTTTCAGAGATTGATTCCTTAGCTATCTCTAGTGTTTTGGCATTAAAGTGCCACCTAAATGATTCTCTACTTCCCATGGCTT
Source organism: Nettapus auritus (assembly GCA_011076525.1). Taxonomy (NCBI): domain Eukaryota; kingdom Metazoa; phylum Chordata; class Aves; order Anseriformes; family Anatidae; genus Nettapus; species Nettapus auritus. The sequence goes on along the minus strand of CM021776.1, from coordinate 1,218,816 downwards.
GTTGAGTTTTGCAGGCAGTTTATGTCCCCGCCCCTCCCTGGCTGCCTCTTAGACCCTGATAGCTAAGAAATAGTGTCTTGCCAGAAAACTTAAGTGTTCTTACATCCAGCAGTGTCAGAACAGCCATGGCTAGATTGCCAGGACCACACATATGGATGTAATTGGTGTCACTGTGTCTTGATGGAGTATACCTTCCCTGCTCTTTTCTCACCAAATATGACCTGCTGTGCTGTTTTAGAGCAAGCAGCAGTATTCTGGAACATACTAGGATCCAGCCAGAAACATTATCATTGACTTGAAGTGTGACTCTTCTGACATAAGAGTGATGTAATCTTAGAAACGTGTCACTGACCCTCAGAAGAATTTAATAAATTTCTGAAATCATTTGAAGTTAGGTTTGTGGAGAACTGGACTGATCCTCATTGTATTCTGTTCAGGAATTTACTTGAGAAAAGGTCTCTAGAGGCTATCTTGAGCTAATTCCAAGGTCAGCTTCACAACAGTTGGAGTGTAGTTCATGCAGCAGGCTGGTAGCTTAGGCACTGCCAATACCATTAGACTAAGATGTTGGGATTTTAAAGCATGCAAATATACCAGCTGGTGTGTAGTCTCCAGATTCTGTCCTGTGATTTTGTATTCCACACCTTTCCCTAGCATCAGTCTCTTTTCCATTTGTACCTCTCTAGTCAGTAGTTTGATGTGCACTGGGAGTAAGCTTTGTTGGATCTGTGCAAGTCCATGGGAAAGAGTATTTGGGGTGTCAAGAGTGAGAGGACAGGCAGATCCTTCTTGATGAAGTCTAATAGAAGAAGAGACCATCTTGCTACATGTTGGTGTTCAGCTGCATAGCCTAGAGGTTCTTCTGTAAGAGTTGCAGGTAGGACAACCATACAGCGGGCCCTAGATGGTGAGGTCTGGACAGCATTCCAACAAACCAGTCTCAGGGAAACTTTTCTGCCTCAAAATTAGGTCAGATTTGGATCTGATATTGCTGCTTTAACATCAGTAGGGCCTACAAGTACCTACTGCTTCAGAAAATAAAATACCTTAATGGGTGCTTAAAAATAGACTTGGATTTCTAAATGAAAGCTTCCAATGGCACTTTTTGCTGAGTAGATAATAATTATAAAATATAAAATTATTTCAGGAGGGGCATATATATAAATGGTCAATGACTTCTTTTAAGCATATGTGCAGCCATAGCAAGTCAATACGAATGACTATACTGGGGGGAAAAGGAAAAGTGCCTGGGCACTGGGATATTCCAGTAAACTGATGTATAGAACTAGTCTCTTGGGGATTCTGATAATTATCTATAAAGTAGAGAAGCCCTTAATTCACTCTCTTAATAGTGTCTGGAATGTGGCGAAACATTACTTTTTTTCTGCAGGAAATAAAAATAAATAAATAAATAGATAAATAAATGAATAAAAAGACTGGACTGGCACCTGAGTTCCTGCTGCTTAAATGCTTACAATTGACAATTTGTTTATTGGAGCATGTAACTTGACCTGTCTGGACCTTTGCTGACTTTTCCTGGTGAAATTTGTTTCTCATAAGTGTACCTTAGGATATTCTCTGGATCTAATGCACCATTGAGTTCATCTCCTTCAGGCTATTAGTTTCAAGCTGTGAGCAGATTCAGGCATGCATTATCATGTTGACCCTGCTCAGTTTCCATCTGGAGGATTCCTTTGCATAAAAAAGGCAAATTATTTTTTAATATTTTGAGATGACTGGTGCTTCAGAAGTTGAGTTCATTAAAATACAAAAAGCATTCAGAATCATTACAGGTCATGACTTGTCATAATACGAACTGTGAGTGGTTTTTACTCCATACTCTGCTTCAAGTATATGTCCATTTTTCATTCACACTATTTCCACTGTCTCATAGATGTGCATCAAATTATGGATTTTAGTTTAATTCTACAATTGCTGTAAAAAATATATATATATATATATATTTTTTTTTTTAAAAAGGATTTTTTTTTGGAAATATTTTCCAACCACGAGGGTGATGCTGTGCTAGAAAGGCAACCGTCCAACAAACTTATTTCCCCTTACGGTGGCAGTAAGTTGGGGTAGCTCCACTGAACTAAAGTATATTATGCTATTATGCTTGTCTTTTTTCCATCCAGGAGTTTTGAGTGAGGTATTATGCTGTTTACTATTTCTCCCATGCACTCAATTTTCTTTGTGCTCAATGCACAGAAGAGCTTTTATGAAGTAACAAAAATTAAATACTACCCTATTTCCACTAGCTTCTATTCCCTGAGATACCTTCAAATACTTTTGGTAGCACAAGTTAATTGTGCTATTATAATAAGTAGGTGTAATTAGCATTTTTATCATGGTAGAAGGTTCCCTGGGCCTCTATTTCAAAGCTAACATATAGATCGTAGTACTGGAATGTATTAAAATGCACCAGAATGTTCAGAATGCTTATGTATATCTACAGCAAGTAAATATTGGTAACCACTGCAGAACTGAATGTCAGGAAATGTCATTAATCAGCAGCTGCAAAAAGAAAATTTGCACAGAGGCAGTATTTTTTTTTTTATGTCAGTTTTAAAAATCAGAAAAGCACTTTTTTTCATCTTTTTTTTTTTCTTTATTTTTTCCTCAGTACTACCTAGGAGTTGGTTACATGATCTAAACTTTCCTTTGTGGTCAGCATCACTTAATCTCTACCGATTAATGGTTCTTTATTAGAACAAGTCATCAACATTGACTGATTCTGAGGTTCCCCAAAAGCATTGCATTTCTTGCTTTGATATTTATTTAAGTGAATTCAGTCAGGAAAAGGAAATTCCATGCTTGGATATCAGGCATTCCATCAGGTAGGTTTGTTCTTAATGTTCTTTAAGTACTGCTTTGTCTGCTATGGATCTACAGTCATCTTTTGACAACAGAAATGCAGGACAAAAAAAGCAAAAGTAGCCCAGGAAATGCCTTTTCATCAGCTCTGCAGCCTAAATTAATTTCCCTGGGGAAAAAAAAAAAAAAAAAAAAAAAAAAAAGCAAGCAAACAAAATAATAATAATAATAATAATAATAATAAACAATTCCAACTATTTCATCTTTTCCAAAGCTTCTGTAAGAGAATGATTGCAGTTTGAGAATGCACACCATCTGCTCCAGCAATTGTGGTCTACCATATTTGCACTGGGATCTTATAGGTAGCACTTGAAAAATAACAATGGTGATCAGTGCAGACACTTGTACATACAACAAAAAATAAATCCTGCTTGTATTTATATATAGGTGCAACATCCCTTTAGGCTGATGATTAGTGGCTTGTCTGTGGAAATCTTCACTGACAGTCCAATAAAAAAAATCTGTGAGCCATGACTTTTATGATTTCTGTGGCCCAAAATTTCCAGTCACCATAATTAAGCATTCTCATTTGCTACTGAACAGTTCTAATCTGTTTGTTTTACTGCTGAATTTAGAATAAATGAATTAACATTAGCAACATTAACTGTTTCAAATTCAGTAAGATCTGTGTCAACTGTCAAAATATAATGAGTGCTCAAGATAGTAAATGAATAAACCTCTCAACTGAATAGAATTAATGCATATTCATTATCTTTTAAGAGGCAGCTCAAAAATAACAATGGATGTTCCTTTTTTTGTTGTTAGCAAATGCACATCTGATTTACTTATGTTAGGCAGCAGGGTGCTAATCAGTGCAAGGAGCACTATGTCAATTTAATTTGACTCTAGAGCCCTTGCGCACAACACCAGTACAAGAGACATGGAGCAGCGTGTCCCAATAAAACACACAATTTGGGAACTGTCCCCAGTCCCTGAAATGAAAAGCAGGCCATGCACAGGAAAATAAAGATCATAATGACCTGATGGCAATATTGATACTTTGAGAATATGTATGCTGTTCCATACAATAAATACAGATTAGGACATGCATAAGCATGGGTACCACTTGTGCCCGTACATGATGTGTGTGTACCTTTTGGCTTTTGAAATAAACTACTTTGATAAATTATGTTTGCTTTAATCCATTGCTAATGCTGGAACTTATACTACATGATGGAAATTTTCATTTATTTCATTAAGCGCAGAATATTACTACAGAGAGCTAATTGCTAGTTGTCAAAACCACTAGAAAAAATGTTGTAAGGAAATAGCAATATTTATTTTAATGAATTAATACTTTTCATGTGTATAGCCATATATAGTATTTACACTATAAAAAGCTATACACTATACATCAAAAAGATGTTTAAGACATCAAAAACACAAACAAAAACAAAAGTCCTGCACTTAAAGAGGAACATAAAATTTCCTGCTGGGGATGTGGAACATGGAATGCCATCTGTATTATATGGCACTGAGATAACTGATTATGTTTGGACCTCTATTTCATAGCAGATGGGTTCATTAAATTTAATAGCCTCCAGAGCCTTTAGAAACAGTGTTAAAAACATGTGGAACATGCTGAGACACTTCACTTCTCTCCCCACAGTCATTATAACTCTGGCACAGACTATAAATATTACAGTACTTTATTTCCATTGAAATGGATTACTATTAAAATTATTTTTCCTAGCGTACATTTGCATGAGAAATACAGAATGAAAATCCTACCTTTTCAGACTTGAGATATGCAGCTGATTTCTTTAAATGCATTTTACAGTTCTTTGCACCTGGAGGCTTTGGTATAGAACTTATTTTTATCTTCTTCCTGCAACATCATCAAGCAGCTGTAATGCCACCGCAAAGTTCGGTGTTAAGCTGCTCTGCTCCCAGTGTGGCACAAGTAAGACAAGCATTATATTAGTACATAGAAATCAGAGCAGTGTTATGTCTTGGCTTCTAGCTTCATGTAGATTCTCTTCTAGTGTTTTATATAATAGGGTAACTTTAACTTTTGTCTCTGTTCATCTTTCATAACTGGAACAAATAGACACTAAATATTTAATTTCAAAGCAGAGCAGTTCCTGCAGAAATGTTTCTTAGAGTAGAAAGTTCTTTTTTAAAAAGTATTCTCAGAATTTGATTACTAAGGGAATATTTCATAACTCTTTACTTTTTGATTTTCAACTGTTTCAAATGAGAACAGGGAAATTTTAGATGCTTAATATATTTAAGTTTAGATGTTGTAGATGTTTATGTTTTGACAATTGTCTAATGTTCTTCCACCTTGCATTTACAAGTTCTAATGTTTAAAGTACTGTATTTATGTTTCACAAATTTTGTCATATTTGATAATGATTTTTTTTTTCCAGAAAATATACCAGTGACACTATAACTGTATCACATTATTCTCCTACAATGCAGTTCACATTATCCTCCTACAATGCAGTTCTCCGTAATGCACCTCCATTTCTGTTTCTTTTTCTAGTGAATGTTGTGGCCATCCACAGTCTCTTTTGCTGTTTTCTAAGGTCACACTTGTTTTTAGTTTGTTCTGACCTTATTAATGAGAGTTTTCACCTTAACAACACTGACTCAAATTTTGTCACTGACCATTGCTGATATTACTACCAGAAACTCCAAAACCACTAAAAACCTACCATGGAAGAGGATGTATGACAAGATTAAATAATGATGACTTCCTAATATAATTTACATTCAAAATATTAGGTAAGAGTTACTAGTTGTTTAGAAGGGGTGAAAATAATAGTGTAAAGGCACAGTAGAGGTCAACACAATAAGCAACGATCTGTCTATAAGAGCTCAAGTGGGAAGAGCAATAAATGAAAATACACAAGCATGTTCAAATCTTTCAAATCGTAGATTTGAAAGATTTGGATGGCCAGGCCCAGAGAGTCTTAGTGAATAGAGTCAAATCCAGTTGGAGGCTGGTCACTAGTGGAGTCCCCCGGGGCTCAGTACTGGGGCCAGTCCTCTTTAACATCTTCATCGATGATCTGGATGAGGGGATCGAGTGCACCCTCAGTAAGTTTGCAGATGACACCAAGTTAGATGCGTGTGTCGACCTGCTCGAGGATAGGAAGGCTCTGCAAGATGATCTGGATAGGCTGGACTGATGGGCTGAGGCCAACTGTATGAAGTTCAGCAAGGCCAAGTGCCGGGTTCTGCACCTGGGGCACAACAACCCCAAACAGAGCTATAGGCTGGGAGATGGGTGAATAGAAAGCTGCCTGTCAGAGAAGGACCTGGGAGTGTTGGTTGACAGTCGGCTGAAAATGAGCCAGCAGTGTGCTCAGGCGGCCAAGAAGGCCAACAGCATCCTGGCTTGCATAAGAAACAGCATGGCCAGCAGGTCTAGGGAAGTGATTGTCCCCCTGTACTCGGCTCTGGTGAGGCCGCACCTCGAGTACTGTGTTCAGTTTTGGGCCCTTCACTACAAGAAGGACATGGAGGTGCTTGAGAGAGTCCAGAGAAGGGCTACGAAGCTGGTGAGGGGTCTGGAGATCAAGTCTTATGAGGAGCGGCTGAGGGAGCTGGGATTGTTCAGCCTGGAGAAGAGGAGGCTCAGGGGCAAACTTATCACACTCTACAGGTACCTGAAAGGAGGCTGTAGCAAGGTGGCGGTTGGTCTGTTCTCCCACGTGCCTGGTGACAGGATGAGGGGAAATGGGCTGAAGTTGCTCCAGGGGAGGTTTAGGTAGGATATGAGGAAGAACTTCTTTACTGAAAGGGTTTTTAGGCTTTGGAATAGGCTGCCCAGAGAAGTAGTTGCGTCACCATCCCTGGAGGTCTTTAAAGACGTTTAGATGTGGAGCTTAGGGATATGGTTTAGTGGAAGATTTGTTAGTGTTAGGTCAGAGGCTGGACTTGATGATCTTGTAGGTCTCTTCCAACCTAGACTATTCTGTGATTCTGTGATTCTGTGATAGTGTTGCCTTCTACAGAGTTCCCCAACAAGTGCTGTTTATCCAGATCTTAAAAATTGTAGAGTTCTTCCTTTGATTTGATTAAATTTATTTCATGGAAGTATGGGGGCAGTCCAGTATTTACAGCTTGAATAATGTTTCAGAGCAGTTACATCCCCAAAACACATTATGTGATTGAATTTTGGAAGTCAGAGAATTTGGTAAGGTTTAAATGTTATATGAACACATTTTGCTGTTTTGTGAGCTGTAAAGTGCAATGATATTATATTAGGACTTTGTCATGAATTGTTACGGTTTTCTCTGTTGCTTTTATCATAGATACGATGTCTCTTGTGCCTTGATTGCTTTGCACCAAATTACTGTTTCTTCTTATATGAAAACTGATTGGACTTATGTTAAAAAGAACACATAGAATTACAAATGTCTGTAGGGTTTGCCTGCTGAATGTTCTCTCACCAGTTACTATATCCAAATTGCAGAGAATTGCTCTGCTGTTGAATATGATTAACAAGCATATTCATGCCAAAAAAGAGTATTGGTCTCATTTGCAGACACCTGCACACTAGAGATAGAGCAGTTGGGACCATTTCCAGCTGTGGTCTGTAAACTAAATACAGCCCCTCTAGGTGAGGGGACAGAAAATGCTTTTCATTTCCAGTATGTATCACAGAGAATTTTCTGATTTTACTATGACACAGAAATGAAAATCAGAAGGTGATGAGTCACTAACTAGTGGGAGAATTTGTTTCTAGATTTCCATATGTTATGTTGAATCCTACATTTAGGAAGGCATGTCTGTTGTTAATGAATATAACTACCTAAAGACATTTACATGATAACTTTTTGTCTTTGATCTCATTACCTTTCTTCTGAGTGAAATTTAATTAATTATAAGGAAATTGTTGCTATTTGGTCAAATATATTACCTTTTTTCTCTCTGCATTGGCTTTAGTTTTCACATAATAGATTATTTAGGGTGATAATGTAGGAAAGCAACGAATTTAGCATAATGTACTAAATTCCATCCTTTGATCTCATGTGTCATTCTTTGACTTTCTGAAAGAAAGAGGGCAGTGAAGATGATGTATACTTTATCTGCACTGCTGGAGTAAAAACCTGAAATAATAAGAAAAGACTCATTAAATTATTGCTGCCATTAGAGTTTAGCTGCAGTGGCAGAATTCAGTGCAAAAATGAAAAGAAGAAGAGAATAAAAGGAAACAATCTTCTCTTTTGTCTATTTTTCTGCAAATACTGAAGTTATTTATAGCTCTCATCTTTCTGTACAATCAAGAGACTTCATGTACAACTCTTTCATGCACATAATACAGTATACACATTAAAGTGTTTTTTTTTTTTTTTTTTTTTTCTGTTACAGTCATCATGATAAACATTTACTTTCAAGTAAATTTCTGAAGAAATTATTCTGAATTGCACTATATTTTACAAGGAATAATAAGATATTTCCTGCTGATGTCCTTGCTCTTTGACAACAAGGAGTTTCACCCTTCCTGACATCATTGGAGAAACACACTGTCAGATCAGATCTTTCCAAGCAAGCATTTCCTTTAATGATTAATTCAAAGATGATCTATCCAGTTGGTAAATGTTGTATCTTCAACAACATGAGTATCAGAAGGAGAAAGCTTAGGGCATCTATGTTTTCTTTGGAATTTTGGAAAGCTATTTCACTTGCACTGTTGTCAGATTTTTCAGGAGAAATATGTAATTATCCTAAATATGAGTTTATATTGCCAAGTTCTAGGTAAACCATTAAAATCACTAAGGATTCTATAGTAAGGATTGACACAAAATGGCTACAGAGGCACTCCATTTAAGGGCTTCTGTTACATAATAATAAACATAATAAACAATATTTTTTAAAAGATGTTTACAATACTGTTTATTTATTGGCACATAAATACTATGAGGGAATATGTATTAGAAAGAGTATAGCAATATCAAGGAGCTGTCCGACTTATTGAGCTTTTAAATGCCTTTTTGTTCCATTGTAGTCAACAGCCTCAGTTTTCAATATTGTTAGATTTATTCCAGAGTAAAGAGCATTGTATTAAATAATGATAAACTGCATATTTGAAATTAACTGAGATCATCTAGAAATGCTCTCAACTTTTAACTTGCAGAATAGCAGAATATTACCTATTGGCCATCAGGGTAAATTGTGTTTTAGGAAGTTTTGGACTTTGAAGTTGTGCAGAATAACAACAGAAAGCTTCCTCCAAAATAAAATAGCATAAGAAAATAGCTCTTTCTACAGAGTGAATGAATCTTTATAGAGCCTGATGAATTCAACTTTGAGTGTGAAGAGTCCATAAAATGCTCCATGGCTTTTTCAATAAAGATTGGCTATAAAATCTCAGAGGAAAACTAGAATGGTGAGATACATTAGCTACATTCTTATTATAAGGATATGGAAGCAGTTCCTCAGAACAGAAGTAATGAATGAGAAGAAGCATTGAATAGGACATTTTATCAGTTGTTGTCAGCACTATCCAGACCTATGATACCTGCCTTCCCATGAACTGGTATAAAAATATTTTAAAAAATAATAATAAAATTTGTTAGATTAGGAGTTAATCCAGCTAAGAGATTTCTAAATGTTAGATTATGGAGGGTTTTTTGCTTGTTTCTTTGTTTTTTCAATTCTTTGTTATGATACATTTAAAAAATAATCCTTGTAACAGTTAAAGACTTAACAGTTAAATCTGCCCTCTGATCTTTTACATCTCTTATATAATACTATCAGTTACTTTTTGCTCGTGCATGCAAACCTGAAAAGCACATTTCTGATATGGATACACATGATGGACACCTTACTGTGAATTTTAGTAACTGATAATTTATTTTCAACACATTGGGCATTTGATTCTCAAATGCTTATGCAAAGCCTGAACACTGTTTTATGAAGATTTATTTGCTTGGCCTAGGGAATATGCCACCTTCCCTTACAAAGCTAAAATGTACATTTACACATCTATCTGAGCTTATTCCTGGCTTAGTAACTGTAGCATTTATGCAGTATTTTTACACACAATTTGTTTCTTATTTTTTATTCTGAAATTTTGCAGATGTTTTTTAAGATGGATCACTTGGTGTTTGCCCTTTCATAGAGTGAATTATAATCTCTTGTTAAAAGCAAGAAAAGGTGATTCCCTTCACAAAGATGTTTGAAGCTTTTCATTGAGCAGTTGTACATAAGCTGCCTTTGCTGCTGCTTTCTGGTGCCCTTTATCGATATCTTCTGTGAATTTCTTCTCATGAAATTAAATTGTGCTAACACTTCAGTGCCCTATTTCTTTCCTTTAAAATGCATCCTCTATTGTTTATCAGCTAAATCACCTTATGAGCATATGGTATTTGCCTCATTATACCCTCCAGCAGACTGCCTTTTTCAGAGCAGTTCTGGGCCATTGGCTTACTGATATGGTATTTTGTGGTAGCTAAATAAAAGTCTCTATAAAAGTTTTTCTTATTCAGAAGTGATAAATGGGAAAAGAAAAATAAAATGTAATGCATTATTATAACGCACAATCCCCAGCATAGCAATGAGTTTGGGACAGATAAGAGTGAATGACAGTTTATCATTTGTATCATTAATGTTAGGGAACAGACATGGCAGATTGTTCCTTGTATAAAAACGTTCAATATTTTAGGTCTAAAAGACAAATAGTTCCAGCACTTTGCTCTGTACCGATTTCAGTCTTTGCATCAGATTTCTACAATCAACTAGTTGATTTCAAAATGCTTTTAGAAGGAAAAATGAAACAAAAACCATCAGATTAAATGATCTTAGATGTCTTTTCCAACCTGAATGATTCTATGAATCTATGAAAAAGAAGCTTAAACTTGTGTTCCTTTAAGTATTGTGAATGGGTTTGGTCAGTCTTTTGATGTCAGAGACTGTTTTTATACAGAATAGAAATCTTTTTAGTATCAGCCTAGCCTCTGTGCCACAAAATGATCTATACATCTTTAAAAAGATCAGTTTTGCCTTCATTCCTGTTAAGAGTCCCCTAAAATAAGAAAATGTTGACTTCTACAAGTAACTTTGACATCAAGCAGTTTAGAATCTGTTTATTGCATGTTTTGTTTTCACACTCCAGACTGTACTGATCTTGAAATGATGCTGTTTGCATCTAATAAACTCTTACAGAATACATGGGCCACAAGATTATATGGAATGTCTGATAGAAATTGTGCTTAATACAAGCTTTCAAAGCTAGGGCCTAACCTTCATCATACTATATAGTAAAATTACTATATGTAATTGAGTCCTATTAGGTTGTGAAGATTTCAGCAAGAGAGAAAGGTTGGGAATACTGATTATAGCAAGCTACTCTAAATTGTACCCCTGAAATGGATTGATTGTGAGAGCTATACGAAGAGTGAGAGAAAATGGAAGCAGAGTATTGCTAAAACCTCCACTTTGGGCAGAGCAGCTCACTGAACACACAGAAAAAAAATGGTACTATACAAAAAAAAAAAAAAAAAAAAAAAAAAAAAAAAAAAAAAGATGGAGAAAAGTGTGTTTGGGGATAATTCAGATGTGTTCTTCCTACATCCATTCTCTTTCTAGAGGATGTTGGATGATTACAAAATAGGCTATAGAAAAACACATCTGTCTTAGAAGTACAATCTCATTCAATGCAGTCAGAGTAACATAATAAAAATGATAAGTGCAATTAGTAAATTTAAGTTTTAGATAAAAATTCTGTCTTGCTTTACACATTTATTAAGTTAAATACACTTTGATCCCTCCTCAGAAAGTGGTTATCTTCAGATGTTTGTCTTGCAATCATATATGAAGCAAATAAGATTTAATATACAGCAAGATCAAAAGCCTCCTGAATCCATTGAGAGATACTCATTGACTCTAATAGGTATTGGATAAGACCCTTGTTTCATTTTGTATTGAGGTCAGAGTGGATTTTGTGATGGGAGAAAGAGGATATGTCTCTAGCCTCTAAGAGGATTTGTGATTAAGAAATGTTTTTTCATTTCTGTCAAAGATGGATGGTCACGTATGCGAGATGAATTAATATGTACATATGCACCTACCTTCTGTGGTGGGTTCATTTTTTCCTTCACCCTCTCTGTCCCTTCCCTTTCTCCCTTTCTTGGTACTTCAGAACAAATCTTTATAGTACAAAGACCTTTCTTTTGCTTTTTTTCTTTGAATTCCAAGTATGACTTGTTCAGCTCCAATTTTGCTACAGTGCCGTTATGTTTCTCTTACTAGAAATATTTCTCTGGGAGGGATGCTCATGCTATTATCTGTCACCATCCCAGTGTTTTTTTTCCTAAATGTCTCATTTAGAAAATAATTAACATTAGTAATTAAAATTAAACAATCTGTTCTTCTACAGGTGGTACAAATGATAATAAATTTTAAAGAGCAAGTAAGGAGAAAGAGTCCAACTGTATAATTCGATTCCATTTTACATGGATGAAGAGCAGTTTTATATGTCCTACAAGCATATTAGATATCTTATAAAGATGCTGAACTTTAGAAAGTGAAGATGCTGAATTTTAGAAATTCTCTTGTGCATGTAGACAAAATGGACACTGGATTTTTGTTCTGGACAGTATAAAACCTCTTGGATGCTTTTAAGAATGAACAGTAGAGTGTGTGGTTAACTGGAATGTAATGTGAGGGTTGTTGTTGTTTTTAACTACACTTCAGAGATAAGATCCGTTTCTGAGCTCTTCCTCAGTTTCTAGCTCAGTTTACTTCTGCACCCTGTTTTGGCTTCCCTGGTTATTCTCTTGTGGTGGTTTAAAACCAGCGGCCAACTAAACGCCACCACGCTGCTGTCTCACTCCTCAAAAGCACGAGGGAAGAAAATGTGTTAAAAAAAGCTTGTAGACTGAGATAAGAACAATGAGATCACTCATGAATTATTGTATCATATTACTCAGAATAAGTCAGAATAATATAATTTATTGCCTATTAATAAGAGACTAGAACAGAGAATGGAGCTGAAAGTAACCTAAAACTACCTCCCCTGCCCTGAGTGCTGTGGAGGAATGGGAGCTGCGGTCAGTGTATAATACTTTGTCTCTGCTGCTCCTTTACATTCACTCTCTTCTCCTGCTCCAGATTGGGGTCCCTCCCACGGGATGCTGTCCTTTGCAGGCTGATCCTATGTGGGTTTCCCACAGACAGCACCTCTTCAAGAACTGCTTCAGTGTGGGTCCATACCATGGGTTCCATCCATCAGGAGCAAACTGCTCCCACACGGGTCCCCTGTGAGTGGCAGCACTCTCAGATCCCCTGTTCCTGCATGGGCTCCTCTCCAGAGGCTGCAGCTCCAGCCCGGGGCCTGCTCCTGCTCTCTGTGGGCTGCAGCCTCCTTCAGGCCTCATTCACCCGCTCCACTGGGAGCTCCTCCACGGGCTGTGGGGTGGCGATTTGCTCCACCTTGGGCTGCAGGAGGACAGCCTGCCCCTCCGTGGGCCTCTCCATGGGCTGCATGGGCCTGCCCTCCTTTCTCACTGGCCTTGGTGTCTACGGGATTGTTTGTCTCTACATTTTCTCACTCCTCTCTCCCAGCAGCATTATTTTTTGCTTTCTTCAGTGTGCTCTCCCAGGGGCACAACCAGTGTCACTCACTGGCCTCACTCTGGCCAGCTGTGGGTCCCTTTTGGAGCCATCTGGAGAAGGCTCTGATCTAATACAGGGCTCTGCTCACAGAGGCCACCCCTGCAGTCCCCCTTGCTACCAAACCCTTACCACATAAGACTAATACATCTCTTTGTATGTCTAAAAGCTTTCTGCTGTTTAAATGTTCAGGATAAATTTGCCTATAGATTGGAGTTGAAAAATTCTGGGCCTACAAAAGGGATTAAAATGGTTATCATATGTCAATCCGTATCCAGTCTTAATCCACATACCTACTTATTTTGGGATTCAGTTATTTTTTTGTCTTTTGAATAGAAATTTAAATGATTTAATGTGAGCTTTCTAAACTGTTTATGGGGCTTTAGCAAATCATCAAATGCTAAAATTATGGTAAAAGAAGCTGCATAGTAAATACTTTAAAGTATTACTAAGAGAAATAGTAAAATGCTATTTTCCTATATATTCAACATTTTACTTGAATTCAATATTTTACTGTAGGTAAACTCATATTCTTACCTATTTACTAGACTGATCTCATCTACAATGTAAGTTTATATAAGTTTAAATGAGTGGTATGAGACACATGCAGATAACGTAGGCAATTCTTACAGTTTGTTAAAATCATAATGCATCCATATAATATATTAAACAAACAGTAAATTGAAAGAAAAAAAATTAACATGCAGTTTAAATAAAATATTTGGGGGGCTACAGAAGATACACAATGTAATAATATGAGTACAGTACCAGAGGAGGGGAAAATAAATTTCCTTTAATTATTTTCAGCTTAACTTAGCATGTAGTGTAGTATATGATTGTCAATTAAATTTAGCACCATGTCTGTACACATCTATATATTTTCTCAGTAGCAACATAAATTAGAATAATAATTCTGAATGACCTATATTGCTCTATTCACTTCTGTACTAGTTAGAAAGAGTGACATACTGACTGACCGAGAGCATTGATTGAAACATAAACTATCCAATTAAAATTTAAATATATTAATGTAAATACAGAAATTATTGCCACTCATGTCATTTAAGTTGTATTACAACTTCAGATTTTATAATGATACCTATGTAAGTGGATAGGAAGTTTCTGATAGTTTTCAAGGCTTGGAACACGTACCTGTGCAGTACTGCTAGATCTAGCAATCAGTACTGAAGCTTTGGTCAGAGAGGGGAACATTTTGATCACTGCATGAATTTGGGAAACTTGAAAAACCTACTAATAAACCATTCACTGCCAGAATAACTATGCAGTGCAAATGTTGGTAACCAGTGAAATATAGCCACATTTTAAATAAGCATAGGAAATCATCCTTCAGGTTAACAGTTTGCTGCTGTTCCCGATCTGTTTATTCATCCCTCATAGTGTCAGCTGTAGAGGTCACATATAGCGATATTAAAGAAGATAATCTTCAGACCCTTTATGAGTTTTTAAGCCAAAATATTTGCAACAACTTGAGTTGTAAATCAAATCAGTGCACAGAACTCACATGATATACAATGAGAACTACATTCATTACCCCACTTTATACAAATTGAGTCTGTGTTCCCAATAGAAGACCGTAGCAGAACAACTTGAAGGTCACCCTCGAACATAAAACTTAATAATCCAACAATCGTAAAGCCTTACGGTTTTGAAAATACTGTAAATTATTCTGCTGTTATTAGTACTCTAGGTACTGGCCTTAATGCTGATGATCCCATTTTTAGAAACTTTTATTTTCAGCATTTTCTGCATCTGAGAAAAAGACTAAATATTCTGATTGTAATGTAAATGATGTCTCAGTATTGCATGATCTTTATCTCTCAACTGTTATTTTTATTTGGAGTTGGTTCTATTGAGAAAAATATTCCACTTCCATGCTTGAATGTCTACACAGGTTTTGATTAGGAAGGAAATATAAAATGTATATTTTTATTTTTATATTTTATATGGAAATCTAAATATAGTAATGTTTATAAATAATATATGCTTGCATATATAAACAGAACTATGAACATCTATTTTGCACTGACACAAGTAATATTGAAAACAAAACTCACTCCCTTTAATAAGCACACATGCATGAATCACACATGCAAAATTGTGTTAAAGTGTGGAATTAGTCTCAATTCATGGAATTAGTCTCATTTTGTGAATCTGTTCTGCTTCATCAATCTCAGCCACGTGGTTTATTTGTAAAATTAGTATAACTCTTTTTAAAAAGATACATATATATATATTTTTAAAAATTATAATTATTTATGAATAACGTTTCTAACCAAACCCTACATTTATAAGAATCACTCTGGATAGTTTAAATACAATCTTTTCTATAAACATGTTGTATTTATTGGAGAAGGAGAACACTTAGTTTATACAATTAAAAGAATCACTGGCATAGAGTCATGGAGTAATTGAGCCTGGAAGGGATCTCTAGAGATCATCTAGTCCAACTGTGTGCTGGAGCAAGGTCAGCAAGAGCAGGTTGTCCTCAACTCTGTCCAATTGGGTTTTGAATATCTCCAAAGACGGAGACTCCACAACCTTCTGGGCAGTGGGCTTCAGTGTTTAATTGATCAATATTACAATGAAAAACTAAGAATGTTCCTGCCAGTATGGATTTATTTTTCGTTTGCTTCAACAGCGTTGAGAGAGCAGTTGCAGATGAATGCAACTTAACCATTTAATAAATTGAATATATTTAGAGTTTTGTTGTAATTTTTAACAATTCTCCATTTAAAAGCAAGATTGCTAGACAGTAGATTAGGAATTAATCCTTTACATAATTAATTTTGTACTTTAGAATATGTAAAGCCTTTGAAGGGTGGTGGCATTTTATTATGAAGATGCTTGGAATATATATGTAATTCTTCAGTGTGCTCTGCTATTTCTTAATTCCAGTCTGATATGTTAAATCCAATCTGATATGTAATCTGAAACATACGCTATTTTCTTTTTTTGCATTTTCACAAATCTAGCTTCTTTTCTTTCTGTCAACTTTACAGAATTCTTTAGAGAGATCTAGGATGATAGTTTTCATCTATATTTTATGGCATTTCTCCATAGCAACATTTACATTTCCTGTGACTGGAATACTTTGCATGCAGTGCAGAGTCTATCTTGACTGAAATGCTGTAGTTACTGCAAAATATGTCACAGCTTAGTAAAACAATTACGAGCACAAAGAAAGATTTGGTGTTGAAGTCCTTGAAAAATCAAATGCATTTCTCTTACAGATGTTGGCCCAGTAAGCTGCAGGCTATTATCACTCTCAGTATTTATACTGAAATCTTAACTTCAGGATCATCCCAGTAGGAGGTTGCATTTTGCCTTCGTGTATGCACATAATTGCCTCTGGTGCCTCTAGTACTTACACGGGTCTAAGAAGAGAATTAATGCATGGGTTGTACCAGAAAAACTGTCAAAATTGTAACATTTAAATGATATATCTCATACCAACTAAGTGTATTTTAAAGCAGAAAATTACATTTTCTGCTAAAAATTGAGAGAGAGTTTGAACGTTCTTTCTATACTCCCCCATGTTTTGCCATTTTGGGAAAGATGTGTGAAAGGAAGCCTGCTTAGCAATGTATGACATGTTTTCTATTTCAATTCAAGAGAATAAACTGTTATCTACCCCTATATTTAATTACATTGCGTGTTTCCATAAAGAAGTAGCCTACATTACAGAGTATCTGGCACATATATACATTGTCTCCTCTTTTTTATCTCTTTTCTGAGGAGCTTCACTGATGTCTTCCTTTTTGCTTTGGTGGTAATTATAGGCCCTACATGCTTGCCACAGTATTTCAGATCTTTTCCTGGAAGTGTATTTCCAAAAAATTGCATACATTTAATTCTAAATTCAGTCAGTATGTGAAATGCAAAATGAATGCTGCTGTCAAACCACCAGAAACTTAGCTATGCATAGACATTAAAATTGGCACAGCCCAGAAACTACTTGCAGAAATGGCTGAACTGTCAAAGCTGTATTCATAAAAGTTTATTTCTTATTGTATGTAATGTTGTAACTTTTGTACTTAATTTCAATTGTTTTGTATTGTATCTGATTGTGGAACAGTAAAGTCAGTATGGATGTTACCACTTTTCTGAGACTGGTGACATATTGAAATGCCTGGCAGGAGAATAGGACTGTGGGAATGAAGTCAGTGAATGTAAAATCAGAGTTGTTGCTTTATTTATGAATACTTTAAATGAAATGCATTGCCAGAGTTGGAATAACTTTTTGACAAATACAATTTCATGCAGTCCTTAGAAAATCAGAAAACGGAGCATTAATTTCACTGTGATTTATATGTTATTTTTCTGTCTCTAGTCATAGAAATCATGTGTTTTTTTTTTGTTTGTTTGTTTGTTTGTTTGTTGTTTGTTTGTTTTTTGTATAATCAGAAATTAGTGTAATTTAGTCTTTCAGAAGACATTACTTTTTAATTCCTCAAACAATTGAAAGGTTGAATTCTGATCTAACAGAACAACAACTTTATACTTGTTGTATGTTTTCCTATAAGGCTTCCAGACTTGGTTTCTTGGAAATTTGGGACATATAACTACATAATGATATGAATGCATTGCTGAAACGGCCATATAATGTTTTAGAAATGTATGGTCATTTTGTTTGGGAATTACTGTGAAGTCACTTAAAAAATCATGGCCCTTGGTATTTATGTAGATCCAAACTATTCCTTCCACTAGAAATCAGGTACTATATTTGAATACTTTGAAGTGTCCAAGTGAATTCACTTATGCACAAATTGAGTAAAAGAGTGTTTACTCTTCTATTGGAAAATATATCAAAATTTAAAATGTTCATAGTATTTAAGTTGAGAACAATTTATAGACCCTGAGAATGGTTAGGTATGCAATAATGCAAATGAATAAAGATGTATTTGAAACATATGTACATTTCAAGAAAAATAATATACTTCAACTTTGAAAGAAAACTATAAATATGTCACATAATCATAACTTTTTTATTGGAATGTTTGTAGGATGTTAAAACTGTCAGATGTTAGAGCTCCATTAGAAAAATAAATCGCTTAATCAAAAGTGCAGTCAAATATTAATCCCTATTATTCTTGCTAAAGGTGTTCATATTGCGGTATAATGTCATGTTATAGTGTAAGTATAGTATAAGCCTGGCTTTCCAAGATATCTGAGGTTCACTGGTGTCTTTTTTTTGCCTTTTTTTTTTTTCTTTTTAAAATCAGAGTCAATTATTTACTACAATTACAAAAGCAGAATAAAGCTTGGTCATTGATGGTTTCTCTACCACTTGAAAATAAATTATGTTGTGTTCTCTAGAAGACCTGAGATGTGTACATGATAAGATTATTTATTCTTGAGTTCTTGAAGTTGCAAATATGATGAAATTTGTTGCCACTTTAAACTAAGGTTAAATTAGGTTAATTTAGGCTAAATAAGGTTAAACTAAGGTTCATTTAGTTAATACTTTAACTAAGGTTAAAGTATTAAACTAAGAGATACAGATTCTAGGGTTTCTCCAAACATATTTTTAGAAAGGTTTTGAGTGGTCTGAAAGACTTCACTGATGAGAACCTTCCCAGTAACTGATTCATTGTGATTTTATTGTTTTTTCTGCGATCACTGTTAAAAAGGGAGCAATCACACAAATAAAGTATGCAATTGCATTTACAGAGAACTTTTATTAAGTAAATATTAATTAATCTCATGAGGTTTTAGACTGGCTGTTAGGAGGGGAATATCAAGGAAATTAAAATTGTCAGGATCAGGCCACACGTGTAACAGCTGAAGTAACGCATTCTTAATTCTAGATCTTTTATCCAAGGCTCCTTTATCATGTAGCAATCTGAACACAAAGTACAAATATTACAGATAAACTTTGGTTTCTTCTTTGGTTCCAGCAATCAAACATACTTTCTTTTATTATTATTATTATTATTATTTTATTTTTATTTCATTCCTTAAATAGAAAAAGTATGGACAATGTAGGATTTAGAATCAAAGCAATGATGGTAGAAACCTTTGGTTAAGCGCTGGGTCTGAACAGATTACCCACTGGGTCTTTGAACTCCTTTTCGGCATTACTGCCAGCTTGCTTTTTAATGCATTTTACAACACTTTCACTTTCTGATTTCTTGCTTATGTCAATGAAACACGCATAGTACCTCAGAAGGTCACGATGGTGTATAAGTTTTAAATGTACTTTCTACTTGGAAACAGATGTAAGCAATAACCTGGCTCAGGTTATGGCAATGTAAGCGGATAGTTACAAACCGATTCACTGGAGGCACGTTGGACTAATAAAAGCCATCATGCTATAGAAAACATGAGTAAGCAGATGAATCTGGTTCAGTGTACCTGGCTGAGAGCTCAAGCATGTTAAATGAATAATTTTACTCTGTAGAGGAGCCTTTGATAAAGTAAAAGCAGACATCTGTATTCCAGGTATTAATAGGCTTTCAGATCAATGTCATATAATGAATTTATCTACACAGACCTTCAGTTTTGATGTCAGAGAACGTTGAAACTGCAAATACCTGAATCATATTTCATTTTTCATACAAATAACATTGAGTTGAAAATATTTTAAGCGGCTGAGTCAAAAGAAAATCTACTGGAGTGTTTTTAAATGTTACCTTAAAATACTGATAATTTTTTTTGGAATCAATCCAAAGACTGCAATATTTTGTAATTTTAAATGTCATGATTGTTCCCTATTCCTGAAGGGAATCCTCTTGGCAGTGTATAAAGCAAACGCCAGGAATCAGAGGTACCTGCTGGGTTTTTCACAGAGACATGCAATTTTTAGACTATGCAATAAAGGGTCAGACCAGAAGACTATTACTATTATTGTTAGGAAAATTATTTGTTTCCTATGGCCTCACAGAAGGGGTAATGTCAGACAAACCTCTATCATTTATATCAAAGGAATTTGTACCGATTTTTAAATGAATTGCTGGCATAGAGATCCTGTAACGGCCAAGTTTCAAATCAACAACAGAATTAAGATTTATGAAGATTTATCTGGCTGCAACAAAGACAGTTTTTATTTTATTTTATTTTATTTTATTTTATTTTATTTTATTTTATTTTATTTTATTTATTTATTTATTGAGGAAAAGACTGTGAACTTGGATTTTGAAGCTTAGGTGAAAAGTGACAAGAGTACCAGCCCAGGAAAAAGCCTATTGGAATGTAAATCTTACCTGCTGCCCCTGTTATTCTTAATCAAGGCTTTGACTACTCATCTTTCAGAGCAAGGAAATACTCTTAATTTTATAAACCTTTATAAATGGGATTGACATACCTTAATTCAGCAACAAGTAACAAATAATATGGGACTCTGATTTGCAAACTTTTCTTAATGTGCTCTTGAAAATAATCCCAGTAAAGGCAATAGAAGTAGTTTATTAAATGAAAGCATGGAGCATCTGATTTGGTTGGTAATTATCAATAGGAAATTCTTAGTTGCATTCCATGTGACTGTCACTCCTTCACATGGCAAAAACTGATCAAACCATAGCTGCAGAAGAGATGTGCTTAAACAAGAGTAAATTCAAGTTCTGAAAATAATTAGTGAAAGTTGCATCAACAGTACTAATAATTTTGTAAGGATTCAACTACAAATTTGATTTCCCAACAGAGCATTGTGTATGCGTATACATTCATGGTTGCTTTTTTTGATCAGGTTTTTGAGGTCCTATCCTAATATTGCGTTTGTTGCCTTGGTTACCTTTACTATACTTCAAGCACGGTTTTGTAGACTATGACATACAAATTAGCTGATTATGAAACCACCTGAGTTTGCTATGCATAGTGGCTTGGGCAAAGTTCTTTGAAATTTGTTTGGAAGGTGGGAATTTGGATATGATTCTTTACTGCACCTGCCTTTATATAGATAACAATGAAAGAATGCTCAAGATTTTTTACGTGTTGTACAAGAAGATGGTATTTAAAAACAAAAAGGCAAAAAAAAGGAAGTGTTAGAGAGAAAAACAATTTCAGTGCTGCAACAGAACATTCAAAAATTGATATTTCAACTTTCTATTTTTTTTCTGAATGAAAAAATAAAAAGCTCTGACTTCTCAAAATTGTTGACCAAGTCAAAGACTAGTAAGTAGATAAATGTTCAGAAAAGCATTGAGCTGCTTTAGGTAGTGCTCTAAGCATCTACACACAATTTAGCTAATGTATATAAAGTTCACCAGATATCTGCAATTTCTGCAGCAACACTTCTATGTCTTTATTATCTATTATTTAAAAACGTCTTTCAAGAAACACAGATAGGTCACACTTCAGTGTAATCACTTGTATTTCACTGTTGATGCATTCAGGTTTTAGGATAAAGGGAATTTATACACAGCAATTCTCCCTGCTTTATATTGTGAAAACAGAGAAAAATTGTGACAGGTTGCTTTCAGGATTTGTGAATTAGGCATCACAGGTGACAATTCTCATTCATGACGTACTATTGTGGGCATTAGTTTGTAGCAGAGTACTATGAGGAAGTTGTTTTTTCTGTCTGTTTTAATTCTGAGCAATGATAGAAGGTCTTTCAAAAGATCACTAGAGATCTTGAAGATTTTTTGTCATTTGGTATTAACTAATGTGCCTGGTGCCTGTTTCTGTGTTCAGATTATGCCTGTAAAGAAGTGATTTGTATTGGAAATTTCTTGAGCAGGTGGATTTACTATGAGGCTAAATTGTTGTGTGTGGTGAATTTCTCTCAGAGCTTGAAAGTAAGAGGAGAAGAATTTGGAAAAAAGTGAAGAGTTTATTGTGCTGATAATAGTTTATTTTTCTGAGTTCCTCTCCATGACCTTCAATGAGTTTTCTTTTTCCTAAAGTGGAAACAGAACTCATTTTTCAGCTCTGATAAATAAAATATTTGGTGTGTAATAGTCTATTGCCTGCTCTCCAGGCCTTTTAATGTGAGTTGGTACTGTAAATACTTTGCATACAACCAGGTATGAACGCCTAAGAACATGTGTGATACAATTATGCATTTATGCATGAACACCATGTATTGGCATGTATGGGCATATAATCATGCTTGTGTTTACACTACATGTTCTTCTATGCATAATGTATATTACGCATCTATGACAGAATGTTTGCATGAAGTCAGTAACTTTCTATTACTTACCATTTTGTTTTTCTTTCCTGTGTCAAAGAATACAACCTTCTACTTTAATACAACAAACCTCTCCTAATGTCCGTTTCATTCTTAGTAACTATAGGTTTAGATCTTTACAAACCAAGAATAGTTGGTTTTAAAAATGAAACTATGTTTATGTTGTATTATATTTGTGTACAGGAAGATGGGACTACACAGTTCAAATGTGATACCACATCTGAAAACAGTCCTTATCTTAGTGCCATGGTATTTAACAAATTGCAGCATGCTTTTGTGATGCCTATAATAATATAATATATTTAGCTCAAATAATGAGCTAAATTAATATAAGCCATCAGTAAGTTGAATCAATTGGCACTGTAAATTTAGTTTCTCTAGTTCCTTTAATACTTTGTTTTGTACTGTGTTTGTGATTTTTATGAATACAACAAATGAAATAGCTCTTCAAATTTATTTAATTTGTAATGATTGCTTGTTCTGTTTTGTTGTTTTCCAGCTCCCTCAGGCTCAAAAGGTAAAATATTTTACTCAAATCTTAGTTACTCAAAGTAGCCTACAGTCCTTCACGCTTCTATGGTGTTGTGAGTATGGTACAGTGGTGATCAGTGAAACAGTTTCACTGTATGGGGAATCTGGAGTTGAAACAGAAATAAACGTAGCTGACATAAAGGCAATGATGTGGCTAGCTAGGGTACATGCTGAGAGCAGCTCTTCAAACGTATGAGCTATCTGAACACGATAAGGCATATAGTGGCCTACAGCTTGAAAACAGCAGGGAAGCTATTTTCTCAACATTTTGAAATAATAATAAGAAAAAAGAGATTCAGCCCATTACTCTGTGAAACATCTCTGGATCATTTTGTCTCTTACAGAGACTGCAGAACCCACATTTTAGCTGGTGCCCTTTCACTGCTTCCCACTGTATCTATCAACACACCTTTGAATACATCCAACGTTTGACCTTTTTAATAGGTTGAACACAATTTTCATATAATTTTCATATATTTTTTTTTCATATGATTCTCTTTAAACAACTTTTGCATCAATGTGGTATGTTACCAGAGTCACCACTACACATGAAAGCACAATAATTGTGGCAAACTCCAAGAATCTCTTGATGCTTATTGCATCATTCCTGTGTATTTTACAAATATAATTAGTTTCCAGAAAACAGAAAATCTAGATGCTGGTTTGTGGTTTGAAGTATTGAAATGAAAAAATTAATGAAATGTATTGGGGGATAGCAATACTCACTTATCCAATTCATTCTTGTGCTAGGTAAAACACCTTTAATAGGGAATGTCATAGCAAATAGGAAATTAATAGTCACTGTTAATAACAGTCCTTGAATGATGATAAAATTTGAGTTTTTAACGAAAGCTCTAGATCAAGTGATATTTGCAGAACGGTTAGGGCATCCATGGACCTCAAAACTTTAAAATGGTTAATTAATGTATTCTCTTATAATTTAAAAAGCAAGTAATCTGAACATGGGAGCTTGTATTTTTATAATAGCATTTATATTTGAAATTTCTTTGCTTATGGATCTCAGAAAAACCTGTTTTAAATCTTCAGGTAACATGGTAGTCTGTGACACTGGGTTATGTCCATAGTTTGTTCTTGTGTGTTGCAGAGCCTAGGAAATGTGACATTATGGTAACAAAAATTGTTGTTGTTTTCTGGAAATAGATAGATTAAAAAAATCTTCTGCTTACAGCTTTCTGAACAAGTAGAAGGACTAAAAAAGTGGCTAACTTTGATTTATTAATGTTAACCTACTTGTTTGAAAGTGTATGGCCAAATGCTTCTCCTAACAGTTTACAAAAAGAAGCAGGGTGAGGTTAAAATATGCTGGTGGGGAAAGATATAACCTATCAGGCTGTTTTCCAGTGTCTTGTGATGCTGTATTTTAGATTTTGAGGTCTACAATTCTGAGCTATTAAATTGTGTAGTGGTACAAATTAGTCAAGTTCTAGATTAGAAAACAAAACAAAACAAACAAACAAACAAACAAACAAAAAAAAACAATAATTTTCATGGAAAACCATAAATGCCAGTTTTCAGTATGTTACCCCTTGAACAAACTAATGCAGTACCAGAGCCATGTATTTTGTTTGTGTGTGCATAATGTCTAGTTAACTGTACCCTACTTTCATGTAGAGAAAGAGGAAGGGGTAGGAAGGAATGAATGGGATGGGGAGGGAGGACAGATAGAAGTAGTCTGTGAGGACTTTTGGTAACTTTATGCAAGATTAAGCCTTTTCATAAACATAGCCTGTTAGCTTTATAAAGGCTGTAGGCTTTGGGTAGGATATGATGTTCGTTATTTCTTATTGACAGGCTTTCCCTGTTCCTAATGGGCTGATGATCTTTATGAGCTATTTTACATGTGATTATCAAAACTTTGCCATTCTAGTTTTCTCCCTGACCCCAGATCCACGTTGTTTGAATCTCTGTGTTTTTCTCTTGGATTCCCTTGCAGAGCCTTTTGGTGGCAGTGTGCTAACGTTTTGGCTCAAAACCTCTCTCTAAATCTGCACCCTCAGGCTCCTACCTGCTCTTTTACCAACTAACCCTAAACAGATGCTTCACAGCAGTATTCTTCTCATACCCCTATTAGAGTTCATTGTGACACCATTTGAGCCTTGCAGTTGACTCGAGTGCATCGAGAATTAAGGTCACTTCCAGCTATTGGGGCTTGCTCTTCAGTCTTAGACTGGCCAACAGTTTGCCACAACTCTGCATAAAGCAATGAAAAATCTACTTGTTGTTTAACAGGAGCTACAATATGAAATGTCAGACCCAAATAGGGATTTCTAGGTGGTGAGGGTTTTCTCCCATTGCATGCCACACACACACGCACATAAAAAAAGAGTTTAATATCCTGGCATTCTTCTAGCGGGCCAGAATGTGGCGAACAACTCCCAAACCAGGGAATCTCTCGCTATCTGCAAGGTGAAGGGAAGCAGCATAGGGCTGATGTATAATGTCTTTATGAATGACTTAGTCACTGGTGTACATGTTTTGCCATATGGTGTCGGAACTTGCACTGTATTTTTGTTGGAATCTATGTATCATCTTGCAAATGTTTTTTCTATAAACATTTCAAACAGTCATGTCTCTCTAAACACGTTCCCTTTAATCTTCTAGTGATCTGAAAGAAAAATGTGGCATTCCAGGTTTACCTTTACTATTTGATATCCATTATAAATACTTTGGTCGTCTTGATGAAATGTTATGCTGTTTATGTGAAACATTTTGGGTACAGTCTTCTCAGTGTCTGGTCAATGTTCTATGGTAATTAGCTGTCGATCTTGAAGACCTGTACATTCTAGTTCATCTGTGGCAGTTAAATAACAAATTGTTGCAAATTCAGAGTTGGTGTGTAGGTGAAATGAAGTATGAGGAGTTTAAGTTGGATGCCTGTTGAACCATGATATTTGTCTTGAAAAGATTAAGAATAAAAAGCCCCTTCCCCCCCCGAAAACAAACAAACAAAAAAACACAACACCATGATTTCAAGTGAAAAGATGCTGATTTAATATGTTTATGCAGCTTTCAGAAGAAAATATCTAGGAAGAGCTCATGTAGCTAAAAGAGTGCTACTATCCAGACAAATGAAATAAAATAAAGTACATTTCATATGTCATGTAATCTATGCTGCTTTTTGCACCTTTCTAGGTAGTCTTCGCATATAATCGTGAAAATGAAAATAATAATAGACTAATAACTCAAATTTACCAATACTCTGACATTTTCAGTTTGGTTTCCAAAATAACCTTTATCTTTGAAACACTTTTGAAAAGCAGTTTTTGTATTTATGGATGAGCAAAAGCTATTCCTTTTTAATAGCTTGAAAAGGTGTTTTGTTTCCTTGTTGGAAAGCTTTACTTGCTTTCTTGAACAAACACAGCAGGATTCAAAAACTGTTGTCCTCCTGCTGTGATGTTTTGTTCTACTTAGCTTGTGCGGAGAGGTTGAAGTGAATAAATTAGGCACGCCAAACAAAAGCACATATTTGGGTTTAGGAACATAAAATTTTTAAATGATTCTCTTATGAATAGAATCATATTTCTTCCATATAGAAATGTTTTGATGATATTTGTTGCCCAAAAGTTCCTGACAGCTTTCTTCTCTCTTTCTGTCTTATCCCTTAACTTCTGTAAGTAGTGCTTTGCCCTCCTTTTATCTTGATGCTGTCATCTTTCAGCCATTTGGGAGCATCATTTATCATTCCCTGCATCATTTACTTTCCTGTACTTTGAAGTGTTGAATTAACTGTCACTGGGAATAGAAAATAGAAAATTTGCAAAGCTGCTGTTTCACTGAAGTGCATGACTAGTAATTTTAGCATTTTTATAAAATTATGAAAGTTAAATTGAATCTAATTAAGTACAAAATAATAATGTAGCAAACATTTTGACTCTGATTTATCATTCTTTGGTCTCTGTTGTCCACTGAGATTATATCTTTCAGTTTTATAGATTATATAAAATTGAGCAGCCCATTCAAAAAGCTCCATTGAAATTTTCACTTTCATGTTAATCATAATCCTAATTTCAAAAAAATTATCTCTCACTCCTCAACAGGCAAATTGATATTTAGTAGTATTTTTGAGTCAGCAATTTGCCAACTTTACTTAAGTAAATATTTTAAACTAATATTTTTTGGTGTTTCATTTCTGTATGGCTGAACATAGAAATATCCCAAGAAATTAATACACTCATATAGGTTCCTATATTGTTGCAGGACATAATTTAAATCTAAGCTAAAACAATAGCTACGGCTTATTCTTGTAGTCTATATAAAACAATTAAATGGACAAATTCCAGTTCTCTGATGCTTCCAGCCTGCCTCATGACTTTATACTCAGCACAAAAAAGTACGTTAGTCTCAGGAGAAGATGACACCAGGTGAAACAAGCCTACACACATTGGGAAGGGAGGAGGGATGGGTTGGAAGGTGACAGGGCTATTCAAGAAAATGAAGAAAAAACAAAGCCTCATCATGAACCTCATACTTCAGGTATATTCCTATGGTACTGCTGTCTCCTCTGCGTAAAGTTTCAGCATCGTGGCAGTCACTTTGAACACAGGCACCTTGTCAGAGGGTTCGCAGTATTCCTGTGCCCCAAAGTTTCACCCCACTTTAAGTCCCTTTGAATGTAGCAATGTTTTTTCCACCACTTTTCAGCTTTTGCTCAGGGCGTATGGCTGTATGGGCAATGCCAGCAGACCTGTTTGACCTGTCTCCTCACTCAGTTCCCTTAATCCTATTTCCTTTCAGAACCACAGCCCAGAGCTTCTGGTGTCAGCATAGCTGCACAACCCTCCCCAAACACTTGTTCAAGTGTCTCTGTTAAACCTCACCATAACTCCTAACCTCACTTCTTTTTTTTTATTATTATTATTTTTTAAATTAGATTCAGAATTTTAGCTCCAATTTTAACCTCTGTCACATAGATATAACAGCCTACAGAATTTTTCTGCCTTTCAGTCTTTAGGTAACTTAATTAAATTCTGTGGAAATCAAAGCTCCTGTTGTGGGATGGTGAAAATCAAGTAGGAGCCACGTAGAACCAGGGAGAGTAGAACTCAAAGGAGTATTAGTGGGGTGTAAGCTTTCCCCTTTATTCTAAACATTCAAGAGTCATCAGTCTGGGAATGCATTTTGCCTTTTTCTTGAGTTTTTTAGAGGTTTGTTATTGTTTGCTAAGCATGTTATCAAACTGGATGTCCAGGGTCACTGCTCCATGGCCCTTGTATGGCTTCCTGCCTGAAAACCTTCTCATTACGTCTTTGCAATGGATCAGCTTTCTGGGGCAAAACACTATTGTCTGTTTCATCCATAATTTCAGACTGTAGAAGATAACTTAAAAAATCCTGTGTGTTTTCCCCAGGGGTCTAGTTTTAGTTGTTCTTGCCAAAGTCATTCAATGTAGCCTAGCAATTCTGAGACCAAATACACTGGTGTAAGTTGGGGAAACTGCAAGAACTCCTTTTTTTTTTTTTTTTTTTTTTTTTTTTCCAAATACTAGATGAATATGCTGAAAAACGAATAATCATAGCACAATTCATCCAAACTTCAGATGAAATGAACTCAAGCACTGAAATAAATGCATTTTTACTTTGCCATTGTAATTCCATGATTTAGAAAAACACAGGAATAATAACAGTTAAATTGCATGTGTTTATATGATAATATATTTCCAGACTTGAAGGAATAAAAAACGTATGAGTTTTGGAGCTGTACAGGTCCTCCCAGTATTTTACTACTTTGAGTATGATCTGGATCTAGTTTTCCATAAACATATGCAGGCATATTCATGAGTCCACACCTATGTTTAGTATTTCATTGATTTTAATTCGCATGAAATCTTATTGTACTAATTTGAAGTTTATATAGGTTTATTATTTAGTGAAGCGTTGTCAAATCACTGGCATTTCATAGCTCTTCAAGACTAATGTTGCATTAATTCTTCCTTGTGATTCCTCCACTTAATAAATGGTGTTTATGGCACTTAAGTAGAATGGAGTTCTGCTGAAATGTTCCCAAATCACCTGATAGAGGAGGCCTACTGGCTGTATTTATGTGGTATAACAGGTGAGACTATCTTCTGCTAAGGGCAAATGAATCCTGAGTGGAAGCTAAGCTCAGACAGAGATTAAATTGAGGTTTGTTTTGTTGTTTTTGGTTTATTAATAAGTCCTAGGGGGAATGATGTTATTGTGAGTTGGTATTCTCAAGAGAAGATGAAATAACGTATTCAAATGTAGAACTAAATCAGAAATGAATAGATCAGCAGTAAGGTAGAAAATGGAAGATTTTTGAAATGGCTGGTTGAACAATAGCTGTTGCAATACCAAAACTTAATTGTGCACTGGCAGTACTAAAGAGAGATGCTCAGTGCATAGGATGGAGTCCTCTTCTCTGTTACCTCCCTGAGGATACATTTGAATATGTGAAACTACCTTGCTGAAAGAAAATTCTGACAGTGGACACGTGGTCTGTCTGGCTTCATGAGTTCCCAGATGTACCGTGCCTTTGCCACGAGAAGGGCTGCAGTGAGCCCTCTCCCATCAAGTGATTGCTTTCACATTACTGTGGATAACTTATTCCAGATGAAACCACTGGTGTATATGACAGAAGCCAGTCAAGTCTCATACATTGCTGCAGCACATCCCAGACAGATGTGGTGGTCCTATCCTGTCAGAGGAAACAGTCAGAACAATATTGGTCAATAGATCTAGTCTGACTGTTAGAATAGTGGAGATCACCGCAGTTTGAGAGAACTGCATTTGGAGTGGAAAAACAGGTTGATAGTATTTATTAATGAAGGAAGATGCCTTCACATGTGAACTGGCATAGGCAGTTTGTGTCCCCTCATAAAGGTATCTTCCCGATTTGTTGTGGGAAATGTTGATTACTGCTCTCATCAGCTGCAGTCCTTAATCATAAAGAATCACCCAGAGAATGACCTAATTGCATTTGGGACAGAAGAAACTGAACTGAACTTCAGGTTGTTTGTTTTGTTTTCTAAATTGTGACCACTGTGTTTTATGGCGAAGCCTATTTCTCCATATTATGTTCCATGCTTGCAAAATAAAACATTCCAATTTTCTGAGGGATAAACAATTTATTGAAGAAAATGCCCATAGAATTCCTGTGATAAGGTAAACTTGAGGGGTTGTTTTGAAATGTGTAAGGTTTGTGTAAACATACTAGTTTGGCCTTTGGAAAAAGCAGGAACTTGTAGCTATTCCACAGGAAATAAAAACTTAACAGTGTAAGGGGAAGTTGAAAGGGCAAGCACTTAATGCTGTAGTGCACATACTCAGAATTCTGTATTTAGCATGAAGATGATTCCACACTTCAAGTGGAGACTTGCTGATGTCAGATGTCTAGGATAGTTAGTGCTTTCAAAAATATATATCTAAATAAATATAGGAAAGTATATGTGAATATAAATAATTATTCTGTAAATATAAATAAATAACACAGGCATGCTCCCATTTGCCTTTCTTAAGAAATTATTCTACTTATTCTCTAAGAAAACAATTCTAATTTTTCCCATTTTTATTTTTCTGCCCCAAATTTATGGATCTTTAAATTTTTTTCCTTGTTTCATTTGGCTAATCATGAATTCAGTGCTGACTGAAACATCTGACAATGCTGCATCTCAAATTCTTTTTTTTTTTCCCTTTTTTTTTCTTCCCCCCCCTTTTTTTTTTTCTGTGCTGTTTTTCTTCTGTTTTCAGTAATTCAAAACCAAGAATTTGAAGAAACTAGAGTTTACACCCACTTCTGAAAACAGCAAATATATTCTTTGAAAATTAAAAGAAACCTTGACAGGCTTTCCTATGTAGTTATACTTAAATAGAACTAAATTCTAAGTTAGTGCAAAGATGCTGTTATTGGCTTAAAACTATTAAACTGTTTTTCAGTGATATCTTTATGGCAATATTTTCCCAAGACTCCTGCAAAGATGACAGCATTTAATAGCTTTCTCGTATTTTCAGAGGCCTAATGAAATTAAATGCCCAAGTCCTGGTGGAGGTCAGTGGCATTTGGAAACTAAACATCCTAAAGCTTTTTTGGACACTGTCCCTAGGAAATGCCAGCAATAGCCGAGTATATAAATATATATACATAGAGAGAGGGAGAGACTATTTTTGTACTATTCCACTAATTTTGATTTGGTTCCATCTTATGCCCTCCAGACTGTTGTGATGAATAAGGGAAGTGTTCAGGTGTACTTGGATACTGCTTCCTGTATTGTTTAATCTTATAGCAAAAGATGCTAAGCAATAAGATGTTTTAAAAGGCATATACCTTTTCCTTAGTTTACATCTGTTGGTAGCCTCAAGTGTTGGAGCTTGCCAGTAGAATTTTTGTTTTCCTGGAGGGTTGGAGGTGAAGCAGTTTTTATTTCCCTGTCTTTTGCTTGGTATTACATAACCTCTTGAAGGAAATCAAAATATAATTGATACTGCATTTGATAAGTAAGAGACAGGGCTTTAATGCCAGCCAGAACCCGTGTGTGTTGTCTAATATGGTGTCCCAGGTAAAGAATAGCTTAGACACTTAGGGAGTAGAGAAACTGAAAGAAGCTTGATTTGTTAATACTTTGATGTGTAAAGAAGTATGATTAAGCACTGGAAAGAACAGTATAGGAACAGAGGGAGAGAAAATAAATGTAGGATTTTCTGTGAGAACAGAATGAGAATTCAAAACGGAGTGCTGGAGGAAATGTGAGTTATTAGTGGCTCTCCATCATATTAATTTAGATGAGGTCCCAATATTTGGGTGGAGCCTTGGTCCAAATTAACCCTTATCTGTGAACAAAATGGATCTGCCAGCAGCATTTTGTTTCAGCAGAAATCATATATATAACTAACATAATATTGTGTGAGTATGATTTTGTCAAACCTTACTCTGTTTCCTATGAACCCTGCCATCCCCCAGAATATTTAGGGGTTAGTAAAGATGAACCCAGTAAGCTTAGCATGTAGCTTTAAACCAATTTGAATCTCAGAGGGAGGAAAAATTATGCCAAATAAAGCATGTCTTTATAAAAATGGCTGTAACTGTTAGTAGGTTTCTCCCAAGAGACTGGAGGAACAAAATTGGGTAAGGTATAGCCTGTTTAGAGATTGAGATTAAATTTGTGTTACCTCAGGTTTCAGTCATTCCCAAGGACCCTCCACTGTATGTAACTTGTAACCACCCATCTGGCGATGTTACTGCATTATACTGATTTAGTATCATTCTGCGTATTTGCCAGCAACACTAAAAAAAAACAACCCTGTTTCTTATGTGTAAATGAGTCATTTGTTAAGTGCTTAGAAGCACTCATATTGTGTTTATGGAAGAAAAAGAAAGTCACGTTTCAAAAGGTTTCCTGTAAGAAATGTTTTTTCTTCAGTATTTTTTTCTTCTGTATTTTCTTTCTTACATGCCTACATAATTATTTGCTGAGCCTATGACTGTGATGTCCAGCAGATAAAAGTGGGAATCATAAGGAGTACCTGCATATTCTTTTGTGGATAAGAATAATAAATAAGTAACCAAAGAATTTATTACCCTTACTATTTATCACACAATAATATGGACTTCTTAAATAAGTACAGTCACTCAGAAACTTTGTTTATATGTTATGAGTTTCTGAATTTGATATTTAACATTTTTCATTAAACATTATGTTCTAATTAAGTATTTGCTGGTGATACAAATAATAATAATAATCTAGCTAGTACTGAGATACCGGTGATGCATGCTCATTCTGATTGTAAGAAATATAAGATTTTTTTTAGTGATTAGAGAATGCTTCTGGTTTTATGTATTTAATTTTTTTCTCAGAATTACTAAATTTTTCAAACACTTGCATAAGCTATCAGAAAGTTCTGTTATATGTAAGAAATTTTCAGACTTAAAAAGTGACAATGCAGAATTCCTAGATCATGGCTTCCTTTGCAATTTATTCACTGATTCTAGCATAAATTGTCCAAGCAGAAATACCCAGTGGCTATCATTCTACTATTTCAAAGTATTTCTACTAAAATGTCATTGCCCAGGGAATAAATTTATCTTCCTTCCCAGGAGAGAACTCCTCAAAAATCTAATAATTTTTGTGAAGCAAATACTGGAGCATAAGTTGGTAACTTGGTGAAATATCCCAAATACATGTCATCTATCATCCTGTTATTTGCTGATTCCACTTAAAGAAGTGGAAAACATCCTGCTCATCTACCAATCTCTGCCCTCTCC
Organism: Nettapus auritus; assembly: GCA_011076525.1. Classification (NCBI taxonomy): domain Eukaryota; kingdom Metazoa; phylum Chordata; class Aves; order Anseriformes; family Anatidae; genus Nettapus; species Nettapus auritus. The sequence goes on along the minus strand of CM021776.1, from coordinate 1,185,449 downwards.
TCCATAAAAACAAACAAACAAAAACCTTGCAGCTATCACAATTATGGGGCAGTCATTCTCTGCATGCTCCCATAGTTACTTTTGAGAGTTAATGATCTATTCTCTTTGAATTTTCCAGGAACTCCAGACTGTTCTTTTTCCCCCTTTTAAAGAATTTCATACAACCTAAACTTTTATTGACAAGTCCCTTGGCTGGAATACTATCTGATAAATTGTTTCTAGCTATCTCTTGAGAATGAGTGGGCTCATTGTAAAATAATACCATAATGATACATGGCAAATATATAATGTCAGAGATGAACAACCCTGGGCAATCATATAAAATCTCTAAACTCTCCAAGATGTCACCCCATAATCAGCAAAATGCTTTTTCACTTCCTGGTGCACATGTGTTCAGGACTATTGAACATCGTATCGCAGAAGGCTCCTCTCCATACAAATCACATCAGTGTGCTTGAAGGTATGACTCTGTCCAAAGAGAGTAAATTCTTAGCCTAGTTCAGCTGCTTTTGGTGCAACCCCTGGACTCTCAGTGTTTTGTTGGGTTGTTTTTCTGTGTGCTTGTTTATTAATAATTTACTATTTTTTAACAGATCAAGGATCATAGGGGGACTAGAAATATCTATACTTATTAAAATGAAAGCTAAACAAAATAAAAAGTAGAAAAAAAAAAAAAAAAAAAAAAAAAAAGTACGGTCATGAGCTTGTTCTACCTCATGTTCCTATTGATTCCTTATCAGATACAAGCCTTCTTGATCCTAAAACCCATTTGTGTTTGATTTCTGCAAACATTCCTCCTCACCATGAGACAGTGCCATGCTTCTGGAAACATAATTGGGAAACTGAAACCCTCCTCTGGTTTCAGACACTGGGGACTGCTGTAATGTTCTAGATTTTACTTGTCTAATTTATTAATGTGAGACATGCTTCAGAAATATCTTGGTCATAACATATGGTTTTTGTGTTGTGAAAATTTGGACAGTTGATAGCTGTTGCTTCATTAAAAAATAAAATCGTTAGATTAAAAAAAAACAAAGTTGCACCGATTCTCAAAAATGAAAGTGTTATACATACTGCTGAGTACAGATGATGTGATACTGATGGAGGAGCAGTAAGAGAATATCACTGTTGCAATTGGGCTTGACCCTCACCTATGAAGTTCCTCAATAAGATTGTCTCTCTTGCCTTGTGCATTTGGCTAAACACAGATACATCTTAGCAGAACTAAATTATGCTTATGAATCTCCAGTTGTGATTATAACTGGACATGACGTAGTTTTCAATGCAGGATAAGCCTCTTTCATTTTATGCCTTCCCAAACTATAGGGGCAGAAAGTATTTAACACTAAATCTGAACTTCCCGTGTGAGTTATCTTTCATATGTAGATGATGAGGATCTACAAGTACACAGAGCCATGCTTGTCCTTCCTTGAGCATCACAGCTAACCATTGCCTTAGGGCAAGGATGTGATCTGGCCAGAGGGCGTGAAGACAGAATAGTCTGAGCAATGTCACTCTCTTGTGGCCAGTGATAAGCATTCTGCCTGTTTCTGTTGAATGGAACCAAGGTCAGGAGATCTGTTTCCTCCCTAAATTGAAGAAATGCATTGAAACCTGATGTGCACCATCAACTAATGCTTCATGCCACCATTTAGTCCAGCAAACTGAAACTGGGTGGAGCAAAGATGCTCCTGGGATCTTCACTGGCTGTCATCCTTTCTGCTGCCATGTTAGCTGATGAGATCTCAGTCTGGACCAGAAAGAAAGTGCATGCAACTCATGACCTCTTGCTGAGAGAAAACTACCTGAGGCAATTTTGGCAGAGCTGACACTGGGAAAGATGTGGAACGGAGATCCAGCTGCTTTGCTACTGCTCATGCTGCTTCCACAATCCACATTTTAGCCCCTTTGTATCCCTCATGGGAAAATCCAATAAGAATGAAGATGAGGCATCTTTCCTGACCATACAGCTGGTGGGGTGGACAGAGCTGGTATCAATGAGATGACTGCAATTCTAAGTACATAAACATCATTTAGATAAATTGCCTTATCTCATTTAAAATGAAGAAAATGTAATTGAAAAATGCAATCACATGTAATTATTTCTTAATTCTTAGAGACAATATTTCTTTTTCAAATATAGCTTGCTGACGATCAGGGATTGGTGTTGATGACAACTGTCGCCATGCCGGTATTTAGTAAGCAAAATGAAACTGTAAGTACTCAGACTGTTTCTGCCATGCGATAATAGGGTGACTGCACGGAAGTTGATTTGGGGGACCTAACAAGGTTTTACCCTGCTCTAATAAAATGTATTCTTTTCTTCTTCTTCTGTCTGGAGTTGTTATCCCTTTGTTATCATTAACATGTGCACAAATAATGACAAATACCTATACTCTAGAAACTGTAATAACATAATGAAACCATATGTCTAAGAGAAAATCTCAGATGATGCTGGGTCTTTGTGTCTTTTTTTCTTCTGTACTAACTTCTTACATCAAATAATCTATATCTTTTTTCTTCTTTGCACTGTTATGCTTCTGTTGTGTAGATCCAGAATTTAATTACTCATGTGTCTATGTTATGTATATATGTTTACTTTTTTAAAAATTTGTCGTGTTATTTAAGAAAATTATATGTACTTTCTCCTTAATGCTTAATATTTTTCTTTTGTCTACCAAGTGACAGGATAAATTGGGATTGAAGGGAATAACACATTTTTAACAGTTTTTATTCTTGTTTAGAAACTATTTTGCATGAGGAAATTTTCTTTTGAGGGACTCAAAATCTATTGAAAGTTTGCATGCCTTTTCTATTTGAATTGCAGATGAAGTAGAAAGGAGCACTATTACTGATTAAATGACTGTTTGATCAGATGACCTGCACCAGTCTCTGCTGTCCCCACATTTCAGATAATCTGTTAATTATCTATTCACTTCTGCAGAGTAGCTACAAAGTGAAATTAGTGGTGGGAATGTTCATTATTAGCATGGTTCTGAGTGCATGTTTGGTTGTTCTTTTCAGAGATCCAAAGGGATTCTCCTGGGAGTAGTTGGCACAGATGTCCCAGTTAAAGAGCTTTTAAAAACTATTCCAAAATACAAGGTAATTCACAAATGATGTTATGTCCTTTATGCAGAGCATAATATGTGATATATTATTTATTTAGCATGTTAATTTACATATACAAATTTACTGGCATATGGAGGATAGAGGGCAATTCTATATTTCTTCATAGCTGTGTATTGTCTGGTGGCTAAATATCAGTGGTCCTCAGGTGAAGTGCAGTTTTTAATACCAGAATTAATGTATGGCATCATCTTCAATTTTTTGCAGATCACAGTGTACACTAGAAGGTAATATATATCAAGTGTCATCTTCAATAAAATCTATGGAGCAATTCAGCCACACAATATAACCAGAATACCACACAAAATAACAAGGAACTCGTGGAAACCATTCAAAAATCATGCCTTTAGGAATCCTGCCTGTGTGTAACACTTCCTGTCCCAAATTAGTCTCCATGAATTAAAGCAAGCAGCACATTTCAGGAACCTGAGGAGGTTCCCATACAACCAGACTAGTGGTTCCATCTCTCCTATCCAGTCTTTTTTTGATATTTTTCCAAAGTCAAAGACAACTGTACTATAATTTTGTTAAAAAACAATTATGATAAAAGTTTGCAAAACATCCTGCACTTCATCCATTGTGAAACATTTGTAACCTGATAAAAGTCAGTTTCAAGCAGATGCAAAGATTTAATTTATTTTAATTTAAATTTGATAGCATTTAATTTAAATTTGATACAGCACATTGGTATTTCACTGCATCTGTATCTGAAATAGTTGACTGTAGTCCTGTTTTAGTTACAAATGAAAATTAAAGGAATTTTCTGGTTAAATTCCAGTGGACAAGTCAGCACATAATATGGTACTGTAGGCAGCCTTTACTAGAGAGGCTAACCATTGGAATAGCTACATTTTGACATGTACCTGCACTGAGCATAGATTTGTCTGTCATACTTTCCTTGTAATTAGCTGCCATGTTCTCATTTAATGATTTCTAAAAGTGGGGAGGAATAAGTTGACTTGTGAGTGCCTCTGAATATTCCTACATGCTTTTGTATATAACGCTAGTTAGGAGGGAAGAAAAATCTATCTTTTTTAATTCTAATTTTAATACATTAGAAATTAACAAATGATTTTGTAGATCAATATGCAGTAATTGGATAGTATTAATTAAATTATATTTTGATTTAAAAAATGCATAAAATACTGATGACAATATTGATAAAGGTGTTTTTGAAAGAATTTCTTGGGACCTGGATCCCACTGGGCTAGGAACTATGCAAACACAGAACAGAAATGTTGTCCCAGCTGGATAAAAGCTTTCAGTCTATGGGGAAAGGCATCAGATGACTACTCATTGATACCAGGATGTGGTGAAGAGAGGCACCATGTATCAGGATAAATTATAGAACAGTCTCAGCACACAAAACACTGCAGGTAGTTTACGACAACTTATATCATACCTTTTAAGTATACAGAATCAGTAGAAGGTGGCAGAGAAGGGGGCATGTGTAAAATTACATGTGTAAAATCTGGAGCTATGAAAATAATCTTTGGAGCAGCCTTCCAAGGAGCTATGGGTAGAGCAAGCTTCATTTGTAATGGAAAGGAAGAACACTTGTAGTAACTGCAGGTACAATTGACAAAAGCCTGTTTCTTCATGGCTGAATGGAAAAGGCCAAGTCATAGAAATGTTATTTAGAAGGCATTTGTGAGATTTGGACATATTCTGAATACAAGAACATAGAGTGTGAGGCCTGAATAACAGGTATCGGAGCAGATTTATTCAGAGTGATTCAGAAAAGAAGATAGAAGATTATAATTTCTGGTTTTGCCATATGATATTATAAAGACTTTTCCGAGGAAGTAATATATGATCTTCTTTCTGAATATGAGACTATTTGAAGGAACGTATTGCAGAATGTAATTCAAGAGAAGATTATTACAAGAGGCACTGATATCATGCAATACAGTTAAGTTTGTGAAATCGTTTGAGTTATAACTTCCAGTTTCACATACCATAAACATTTCTGAACAATAAAAAGACCATGAAATTTCAAGAGCATAATCACCCCTGGGATGCATTCCTGTAGAGGCAGCATGTGAAATAAAATTCACACAGGGATATAAAATGATTGGTTGGAAATAGAATTCTGCTGACCTGGAATTCTCTCAGCTTGGATGAGATGTATTTTATGCCGAGGAGGATGAATAATAACAATGAGCTATTTTCAGCAGTAATTATCCAGACTAAACTTCCCCAGATGTCAGTGGGAGTTTGTCCTTAGTAAGGTAGGGCTAGATTTAGTTTTCATGTGGCATTTTTACAGCAGTTACAAAAAGTTTTTCGCTTCTGAATCAGTCTGCCATTTAGAAAGGGAGTTAAAGGTTTACAATTGCAATACTGCTGTAAGCACTACTCTCTCTCAAACCAAAGCATTTTATGTGCAAAGAGTGTACAGTTTCACAGATTGCACAACACACGATAAAATGCTACCCATGGAGTCCTGGTATGCTTCAAACAGGCAAATATTTTTTTCTTATGAAGTATGCCACCCACATTCGTTTCCTTACCTGACTTCCAGTGCTTGGACATCATTCTGCAGTTATCAACACAGACGATTAAACTCAAGATCTGATATTTAGCCAACCGATTTTAGCCTTGCTTGTTATACTATAATAGGTAAAATATGTCCACTGTTAATATTTTGGTTCTCCTTCCTTTATGAAGAGATGCCAAGAACATATCACCTTCTATTACTTTCACTGAAGTTTATTGCTTTAGGAAAACTGCTAATTTACGAAACAATCTTCTGTATAACAGATACAGTTGACCATATACAATCATCCACAGAAAGACATGGTATAAATCTACCCGGCATGTTTTCTTTATGACCTTGCCATAATGTCCTGCTCTGTTGTATATTCCCAGAAGATTGTGGAAGCCCACAGACTTGCTGTCCTACTTAGCTTAGAAAAGCTTCTGACTTGTCAACCTTTCTCACATTGCTTTACACCGGACAAATTCTTGAGGACCCACTTCATCAAAGCATTTAAGAATCAACTGAAGTGTAAAAAGAAAAAAAAAAAAAAGAAAAAAAAAAAAGTGCTTATAATTAAACTACTTCGTTAATCACACTACTGAATAAGGACAGTTTGTTCAGCCAGATCAGTGAGAGGGAAGAATTATGTTTTCAAAAGTTTATTTCTTGGTAGGAGAAATGTGAAGCAAATACCAAAGCAAGATATGTCTGGGTTGTGGGTTTTTGTTTGTTTGTTTGTTTGCTTTGTTTTGTTTTGATACCTCAACAACAAATTACAATGCTTACGTGAAGATATAGCAAGTGAAACAGAATTACATTTGCCATGAGCATTTTCACAAGTGGGTCATTGGGTCATGGGTCATTGCTTCTGAAGCGAAAAGAACTGAGTGAGAAAGCATAGCAAGGTGTACGTTCTTGGCATGGTAGAAGTTAGTTACACACTGAAGTTGCAGAAAGATTCCATATTAGCATCACGTCTATGCTAAGAAGAGATTTTCGAATGACCACATGAATGATTTGAAGGTACATTTATTGCAGTCAGTGGGTGCAACCAACTGTGTAATAGGCGTATTGTTAAAAGAGTAGTATTGTTATTTAAATAAGCACAGTGCTAAATTTGATTACATATTCCGTTAGGCCTCATAAAGCATTTCATTGCTCTCAAATGATCTCCCATAGTTCTACTCAGTAAAAATATGTAAATTACATGATTTTTTTTTAGTAGAAATATGCCTTCCTCTGTGTCTCTAAATGAACTTGAATTAACAGAGAGGTTAAATGCCCGTAAGACTGGTAGATGTAAATATCACATATGGCAGGCCACTGCTTGCTCATTATAGCTATACATCTAGTTTCATTGATTTAAATGATTCCTCTCTCACACCACTTACGAAGTGAAGTAAGCTGAACCTACTCACTCCTGGGAATGTGTGAATTTACTAAATGTCAGCATACCTTTGCTTTGGCAAATGTTATATGTGATGTGCTATGGTGTCTCATATATATGTATCTAACTAATTCACTCCAACGTACATAGAAATAAGTGCAGTAGATGGCAAAGTGTGTGTGACATTCTAAAATTGTGCTATATGCTGAATTTGTCACAGTGACAGGTTCTCATTTTCAAAAATGTCAAGGATCAAAGTTCTGCATATATTATAATGAAATACTGTGTGGGCTTTAAGAATGCCAGTTTTAAGCCCTGGATAACTAAATGTTTTCTTTTTTGTTTAAGAATTTACTGGAGGCCATGCTAATTAGCATTTCTTTCTCATTTACTCTTACAGTTAGGCATTCATGGCTACGCTTTTGCAATTACAAACAATGGATATATTTTGACTCATCCAGAACTTAGGCCTTTGGTAAGAATACTGTTTACTTTTCTATTTTATCTAGATATACATGTTGCATTTGTGTTTCTCTTAGTGTGAAAAAGGTAATAATCATTAAAAAAAAAATACAACGGATGAGTTACCTTATAACTATACTATACTCTATAGCTGTTACTATATATAATGCTTTGTAACACTTTATAATGCTTGGTAAATTTCCCTCTGGAAATGAAGGTTAGCATGAAAAAAAATCAAGGAGAATAAATATACTAGTTGCTCTACAAAGGAGGGAGGCCTCTATTGCTGAAAAATGGCAAAGCAAAAAATTGCTGTAATTATGTTCATTTTATGTTGAAACGGAATGCCGTAATGCTCTATTGCTGTGTAATAACCCCTATTTGTCATGTTAAAGTGTTAAAGCTAATTTAATATGTGTACATAAATTTCAATAAAGCATATTTTTAAGCAAAATAAGGGCACAAGGGATTTTTGTCCTAAAAGAGAAATAGCTGCAAATTTTGCCTTTAGTTTCCCTTATCATCATCTTTGCATTAATCACAGTAAGAAAAATAGAAGTGCCTGTTACACAAATGTTTATCAGCCTAACACCCTAGAGAACTGGTAAATTCTTGATTGCATCATTGTTTAGGAACAGCACGTGCAAGTGTTCCATCACTATCAAATCTTAGTAAAGCATTGGTATTAATGATTCCACTGCTGTACACACATGGATGCCATATGTTTGCAGGCACTTCAAGTAATGTCTGACTTCAACAGTATTTTAGTAGAAAACAAATATTAATGGGATGGATAATTTCATATAAAATTATTGAAAAGAATGTTTTAAAAATCATTAGCATATCTGATGTTTTCATTCATCACAAGCATTTTGGATTTCTAAGATTTGGGCTAGGAATTACACAATTAAAATCTGTATTTGTACTTATTGTTTCCCTATTTACTTTTAAACTGGAGTAATGAAAAATTCAACGGGGACTTTCATGGATGAATGGAAAAACTTTCTCAGTAACTTCACTGTAAAAATGGACAACCAGTCTAATAGCAAAAGAGACATTATGGTATCTTTGAAAGAATTTTCTTTTTATCTTTCTGACCTCTTATCTATCCTTTTTTTCCATGATCTTCACTGTTCTCACTGAGGTTGGCCACTGAGCTTTCTTTGGCAACTGTAGCAAAGAAGAGGCAGCAATAGGGACTGTGATCCTCCTTAGAGCACCTGGATTATATACACAGAATTTTAGTGCACCTTCAAGTCTCATCTGTGCATCTTCACGTTACCCCATCCATGTCAAGTGACTATTTGTGCAATTTTACATTTAGCTCACATCCAGCTGTATCATAGACAAACTGGCTGCTCTTGGCTTGGACTGGCGTACGCTTCATTGGGTTAAAAACTGGCTGGGTAGCAGGGCCCAAAGAGTTGTGGTGAATGGAGTCAAATCCAGTTGGAGGCCGGTCACTAGTGGAGTCCCCCAGGGCTCAGTGCTGGGGCCTGTCATCTTTAATAACTTTATCAATGATCTGGATGAGGGGATCGAGTGCACCCTCAGTAAGTTTGCAGATGACACCAAGTTAGGTGCGTGTGTGTGGTGGTTTTACTCAGATGGGCAGCCGAGCTCCACCACAACCGCTCTCTCACTCCCCGCCTCCTCAAAGAGGAGGGGGAGAGAAAAAAAAGTCAACACAAAGAGCTCGAGGTTTGAGATGAGAATGATTTAATTAAAGGGAAAGGGAATGGGGAGAGAATGTAACAAAAGAAACAACAAGGCCGCGCGGAAGCACAGAGAGAAAGGAAAAAAAAATTATTCTCTACTTCCCATCAACAAGCGATGTTCGGCCACGTCCTGGGAAGCAGGGCCTCAAAACGCGTACCGGTTGTTCAGGAGAGAGCCAGAGAGAGAGAGAGATCCCTCCCCCACAAGAGCCCCCTTTATTGCTGAGTGTGACATCAGGTGTTATGGAATATCCCTTTGGTTGGTTTAGGTCAGCTGCCCTGGTGATGTCCCCTCCCCATCAATTGCCCACCCCCAGCCTGCTGGCTCCTGGGGCTTGGAGAGAGTCCTGATTCTGTGCCAGCACT